>CM022298.1:147869031-148244458 GCA_011799875.1 Thinopyrum elongatum
AAAAACCATTTCTATAGTAGCTTGCTGTACCAGTGGATGGTAGTGTTGGAAGCTATCTTATTAGATAATTTGTAGGATGGCACCGTGGATGAAAAAACAAAAGAGCACTCATGTCAAACCGCCGCATGAGATGGACACAAAAATATAAAATGGTAAATAACTTTACAAAACATATCATCATGTGTTTGTTGATAAGATTTGTCTTTCTAAAATGGGTCACAAATGGCACTGCGATGTAGATATTGCTTGGTGGTAGGATGTCAAGGAGGTGGCTAGTCTCATCGTCGTTGAGCCTGATCGTTTGGACGAAGACGGTGGAATCAAATGCCCCAGCCTCGTCATCATCGACATAGAGTATATTCATCTTGGGCACTGGTCCTGTCAAGGAAAAACATATCATTTCTCTCCCTGTTAGACCATTCTCGGTAATGAACGAGTCCCATTCTTCGCCTCCCTTGTGGGTCCTTGTTGATCCTTTCTCTAGTTCAATGTTGCATGTGCCCCGAACACCCTCAAAGAGCACACTCTCTCCTGTTATTTCATTAAACTGCATGCTTACATTGCATGGGACAATATGTGCAACAAAAGCAAAAGAAAACACATTAGATAAATGGGAAAAGTACTAACAGAAAAACACAAACGGTTACAAGTGTATGAAAAATAATAGTTTGTTACCACCGAACTTAAGAACCCATCTACGAGATAGATAATGAACAATGGTCCACTCGAAAGGCTTCTTGTGCACCTATACATGCATACCTGTCACGCCATATCCTGTTAGAGAAGATTTAACCTTGGGATATTTATAAGTGCAATATAAGCATCAAGCACAACTACAATTTACAAGATCAATACACTATCATCCAAGAACTAAATTTGGACATGGTGAACCTTGGGCAATTTGCAAGATCAACTGGCCACAAGCACTAGCAATCCAAGCACAACTAGCATTTCACAAGATCAATACCTATCATCCAAGCACAACTACGAATTTACAAGATCAATACCACTAGCAATTTACATGATCAGTACCTATCATCCAAGCACAACTAGTATTTTACAAGATCAATACCTATCATCCAAGCACAACTAAAAATTTCCAGGATCAATACCACTAGCATTTTTTTGACAAAGGTGGATTTTATTGGCTCAAAATGAAGCATCAAGAGCATACAAATACAATGAGCACACACCCATCATCTGCATAGCCAGGATGCATACATCCAATAATACCACTAGCAATTTACAAGATGACTACCACTATCATCCAAGCACAACTAGCATTTTACAAGATCAATACCTATCATCCAAGCATAACTATCAATTTACAAGATCAATATTACACACACACACACACACACTAATAAAGGGAGGTGATATTCTTGGTTTGGCCCATCGTCATATTTTACAAAAGAAGTACATACTTTCATCAGTCGTCCAATTTTTCGTCCATCCGGCTGTAGGTCAAATTAACTAGATGTATTGACTTGTCCCCTTACCGCCAACAAGTTATGTCGCCTATCATTTATTTATTACTCACCTAGATCATCACAGTAGTTCCTCTCAATATTGTAACACTCATTAACATATGAAACGTGCCCTCGCTCCCCACATCATGTTCTTGCCGTTTCAATATTCAGACATGGAATGCAGCATGTTAAATATGAAATCAAGTTCAGTTATAAGTAACATGTACCACGTTATCGATGCATGATTCTAGGCACTGAACGACACTTATAGCGTGCAATTACTATGCTTGATTTTTCTATTCCCTTGCCTCTAGCAGTGAATCAACATTAAACCGATCATACTTTTCTTCCGTTTCTGTCACATATATATAGCCTTGATGTATGTCCTTAAATTTCCACTTAACATGAATTTCGAAATCATTTTGAATGACACTATAACTTCATTTATCCACTCTGTTGTCATGATCCCCCCCCAAAAAACATGTGAACCACCACACTTACCTTCTCCATGTTTTAGGCAGACCCATTTGCAGTTTGTAAAACATGGAAGGATTACATGTTTAGAATTGGATGCCACGTAAAAACACATACCTTCTTATCATTTAGCAAACTGCAAAACATAGAACCACTTGGTAAACTCAAAGTATATACACTTTGTCTCCTTTTTATCTACAGTTGTAGCCATGACTCATATCTTGTATGGATTTTGTACTCATTCACCTTATCCCATTATCACGGGTATCATCTCACTCCATTTGCCATCCTATTCTCAATGTGTTAGGCCTTGGACATTGAAGCCATCCTACCTCTCTTCTAGCCTCTTTTGCACATCCATTTACTTATATACCATAATAAGAGAAAATGTCAAATGTAAAAATTTAAAGGGCAAGTAGAAATAGGAATTTGTTGCATATGATAGAAATGTGTCTACCTGTGCGAGACCACTAGGAGTGGAAACATGTGTAGGAATGATTATAAAGTGTCTCAATAGTTGGAAAGGGGTGCATTTTCCCTATGGAGGATGACATCTCCTTACCAACTATGTGCTTTCTTGTATGATTTTTTACGTGATGTATTTCTTTGAAGTGCCAAAATGGAGTTGAAAGTATTTCTGTGGTTGCTTCTTTACTATAGGCATAATACGCAAAATATGCAAAAGCGGAGACAATTTATGTCAGTAATAATTATGCTTACATCCTATGTAATGTCGTTGAAGAGACCATTGAGAACCTCATTTTCCATTGCCCCTTTAGCATTTCTTGTTGGATATGCCTTTCCAGTGGTCTCCGAATGCCTCGTGGATTGCTTCGGTAGTGTGCTAAAGTGGCATTTAGTAAACCGGAATATTTGTTATAATAGATTGGAACATTCGAAGGAGATCATTAATCATTTTCAAAGGTATTAGGCCTTCGAGATTGGCATGGAGAGAAATCACCAAGTATATATTATCCATAAATAGTTATTCAAACTTCTTACCATGGATGAGGTATGGCATGATATATTCAGTGCTAAATATATGGGCTCTAAGGTTCTATCCTAGGTCTAGAGGAAACCTGAGGACTCCCACTTTTTGGTTGTTTTGGTGAAGCAAACAGGACTTATTTTCTGGTCTGAAACTATTACTATCATGGGCAGCTCACATGTTAGGTTTTGGGAGGACTCGTGGTTGGGAAATGCCCCCACTTAGCATCCAATACCCAGGTGTTTTTGATATAGTTCCGCATAGGCATGTCACATTAGAAGAGGTGATTTTTAAGGAGTTGTTTACCTAACATGGATGAAGATGTAGTCATCGGATCGGTCCTCAATTTCTTGAAGTTTTTCTTATTTTTGTGTCAAACAATGTCATGTGTTTTCACTTTCCTAGAACTATGGTAGATTTGTATAGGTTGGGTGTAGCTAGCTATGCAGAAACCATGAGTGAACTCTTCATGATTGTATCACTTGATGCGACATCAAAAGTCAACAAAAACTATCATTGAAAAAGGTATGTCTGCAAAAACATGCATGTTTACACAAAGAGTAGGCGCAACATACAAGTTAGAACCAGCTAGATCATGGAGATCAAACAAACAAACCATTGAAGAGATCCATAATAACAATTCCAATGACTAAATGAAATATGCTTTCACTCAAAGAGCACAACCAAGACTAAATGTCTCTTATTATAATGGGATTACATGTAGAGATCCTCTCCTTTCTTACATTGGGGGGAAAGGACTTGAAGAAGACGCTTAAGGATCAGCGCCACCGAACTGCCAACCAAACCCCACCTCAAACGACTTCTTCGGGTTAATATCATTGCTAGGGAAGACAGTGCTTGTGCCGGTGTCATTACGGCCACCGGAATTATAGCCACTATAGACCAGGGCGTTGAGGTCTTCTCCATACCTCATCATGTCAAGTGAATCCTCTTGCTGCCGTGGCGGGGCCTTACACATCGTCGAAGGCCCCATATCCATGCCAACAGTGACATACAGAACTGGTGATGGAGCCGGATACATCGTCGAAGACCCCATGTACATGTTTTGAGTGATGTATGGAGCTGGTGGTGGTGCCTCGTAAGTCGATGGAGACTCCGTGTGCATGTAGTCAGTGATGTATGGAGCTGGTGGTGGTGCGTGATACATTGCTGGAGACCCCATGTCCATGATGTTGGTGACGTATGGCTCCTGGGGCTGTAGGACTGGTGGTTGGCCGCTAATTTTTGTGATGCTTTCCCCCATGCTCTGGAGGATCACCTCCAGCTTTCGGCCAACATTGGTGAGATCGTTGATGTTGAGGCCATCAAGGCTCGAGAGGTTGCTTCTGAGCATGGCCTTATGCAGGAGGATTCTGGTCTCGTTGTCTTCACAGATGGCCTGGAACTTGTGGCCCTTGGCCTAGAGCTTGTAAAAATGTTGGCTGAGAAATCCTTCATGATTCACCGTCTTCTTGAACTTCCCCTCCGGCATATTCTTGTACCGGGTCAAGATAGACAATGCCTCAGCATGGGACGGGAACACCTGTGGTGCCGCCTCGCCCTCGCCATACACTAGCACACATGCCTTGGCGTTGCATAAGATGGCCAATTCCTCCGCCTTCTTCTGCAGGCCCTCATGTCGCTTCTTTGAAGTACTGCATCGGGACTTTTTATCGAGGATCTACCGGAGGGCCACCTTCTTGCAAGCCATTTCCAACAAAGGGATAAAGCGGCAAAGGAGAGTTTCTTTGTTTTGGTGAGTTGAAAGCAATAAGGGTGGATAGATTTACAGTGGAGGATCAGCCAAGAGGCCCACGACGAGGAAGATGCAGTGTGCCAATTGAGAAAAGTTTAAATGTAAGTTGATAGGATAAGGAGGTGCTTCATAAATGCATCATTAAAGCACAATATTTCTGATATTAACACATATAATGCTCATAGTAGTCAGTCGAGCAAAAAATGCGATAAAAGAATGGTATCTCTCAAGAGCACATGAACCTTTATTAACAGGATATGCTTATTTTAGCTATACATTACCAAATTAATTTTCAAGTTTAAATATGTTCTAAAGATGGATGCTTATTCAAATGTGTACGTTCAATTGTAACCAAGTTATTATCAAAAAAATCAGTAAGTAACATACTTAAAATATCTCATTATGCATAGATGAACTGAAATTACTTATTACAAAGATATGTACGTAATTAAACCGATTGCTCATGCTCGTTGTGTGAATTAAGTTCTACCATTTTTGCTATATGCGAATTAAATGCGGTTCCATATATTCAGGATTGACCACAGTTACTAGATGACCACCAATGATTCATGGTAACTGAAACGTAATTACTGGCAGCATATATTCCAAGGCAATAATTACTTCCATCTAGAAGATATGGATCGACCTTTTTTTAGATGTCTAGTTAAGCTATGTAGTGCAATGTGACACCCTGGTTTTTGCCCATTTTATTTCTCTGAAGTTTATTTGCAAAATTGATTTGAAACTGAGTTTTTGAATTAACTCATTTGGACTTAGCACTTGGGCATTGTTTTGATTTTCACCCAAGTGACCTCACCCACTCCCAAAAACATCTCTTGCCCTCTGATATCTCAAAATATTGCCATTAGAATATTTTTCTCAAAAGAAAATTATTCATTTTCTCTTTGAAAATGACCTCTTTTCACTTCTGCTCCAAAGCAACCCCTGTTTTTCTTGATCCCAAAAATCTGAGAAAATTCCCAAATATTCTTTGGACCATGCCTCATCATCCCATGCAAAAATATCCTATGGTTATGAGGAGTATTTTTGCTGTACAAAATCATTTTCATTCTGGTCAGAAATGGTACTTTGTGAAGCAAGTACATTTTTGACAAATCCCCTTGAGCTGAAATTTTTATGGCATGATGCCTTCCTAACTAACTCTTAACCTCCAAGTTTCAGCTCCTAACTCTCTCTGGAATTCTCTCAAATAACCTCACAAGTTTCTGTCCAGAAACTTGCCAAAGAGCTCAAGTCCTATCCTGTCGACCTGGCTTTGATCCATCAACGCAAAGAGACCTAACACTTCAAGGACTAGCCACCAGACATGATTAAACCCATCAGGCGCGCCGCATTGTGCCAGTGCACGCGGTAACCGCGTGAGGCCACGGTGCCAGGCGTGCGTTCGACGCACTCTGAGCGCCGGCAATGGCTTTGTTCAGCACGTGCGTCCGCCCCCGCCCAAACCAGCTTGTCTTGGAGCTTCTCCTACCTCGACTCGTCGCCCATGACCACTCGCTGGCGCTCCCCGAAGCCGGCGACAGCTGCTGCAGATGCGGCCATGGCGGAGCAGAGGGCATAGTGCACCCGTGTGCTCAAGCCGTCCCCCTCCCGCGCCCTGTTCTTGGCCCCTTGTCTCCACTGTGAGCGCGTGATGCTCCTCGACCCCTCCCATCCGCTCTGAGCCCCATTCGTCACCGCTCGTCGCTCCAGAGACTTCTCCAATGACCTCGAACTCCTCCTCGCCCCTGCCTATATATAGGACCCCTCCTGAGCTGCTCTGGCCACGCCACCCACCTGCACTGACCTCCAAACCTCTCGTAGAAGGCCGCGGCCAGGCCAGGCGGGCCTCTGGCTGCCGTTCTACACCGGAGATCGCCGCCGATCCCCTCTCGGTGCTCTGCTCCCTCCGGCGCTCCTCGACATCTTCCAACCCCTCCGGCGTGTTTGTGGTGCTCTCCTGGTCGGGACGGTGCTGCTGGAGCTGCTGGAACCCCTCTACCTCGCCAGAATCGCCTACTCCGACGAGCTCCCTCCACATCGCCTCTAGAGAAGATCGCAGCGATGATGTTCGTCCACCTCCAACAAAGCCGCGGGTACGTACGAGTTCGTAGTGCAGTGGCACATCCATCTATCCTCTCGCCTACGGCAGCCGTGGCCTCCTCGCTGGAGAACCACCGGCGACCGAGCCGCCGTCCCCTGCTTCTCTCTCTCTCTCTTCTAACCCTGCCAGTGGGGCCCGCATGTCAGCCTCTCTATTCGCTCGCCAAAGCAGTATAAGTGGAGGCGTAAACCTCAAATACGCCTTCGACGTCACCCTCTCTGGTTATTTTCAAAAGTAAATTTTGATTTAGATATTTGACCCAAATTTGACCATCTCTAACTTTTATTCTACAAGTCCAAATCAGTTGATTCTTTTTTGCATTGGTTTTGTCTTGAACTCCTCTATTAGCATGCAAAAGATGAGATTTTTTGCTTGTTGTAAATATTTTCTGGTGCATTTAAATGTGTTATGTGACATTTTCTTTTTGCTATTTCAATTATTTTCAGAAGGAACTTGCTGCCTTGAGGAGAACCAGGAGGATTGTGACCCTCCTCTGCAGTAAGGCAAGCCATCACAAATAATTGCAAGAGTTACAGTTCAATGATTATGATTTTCACTTGAATATGGTCCCATATAATGCATATAAAAATTAAGATAACATCACTTGTGCTAGTTTCATTTTCATGCTATGCTTGTTATGTTTCCAGTGGTGTTTAAGTTGTTTGGTTAAGGTTATGCAGTAGGGTAACATGATCATGAGCATGAGTAAGTTCATACCTGCATTATGTTGAAATGGTGCATATGGATATTGTTGCATCTTCATGGCATACTATGACTCGGAAATATTTCTTTGCAAGTTGAAACCTGACAATAATCCAACTTGAACATGCTGTTGATCGAGTCATGGTGCCACCGAATCGAGCTTCCTAGTGCAACCACATTTGCCTTTATGGGGAGGCCCTTTCTCGGTCTGTTGTTATGCCTCTCGCCGGTGCCTCCAACTAGGGAAGGTTATGCGCTTGCGCTACCCTGCCCCGGTAGGCAGGCATAGCCTTGTGTGCCCGTAGTTCACCTGGTACCATTGTCCCTGTTTGGGACCGTTTTGTTTTGCCACGATGGTGGCCGTTGGGTGTCACGAGGTGACATCGGGGCCACCCAGGACTTAGCCCAAAGGGGAGTTGGTCGGAGTGGCCGGGAGAGTGTCATGGCAATAGATTGGTTCTGTCGGAACGCCGTTGGTCCACCCGAATGGGAGTTCGAGGCCATGGGTTCTGTGGTATGGGTACATTGTGCTAACCTCTGCAGAGTGTGTTTAATATATCGATAGCCGCGTCCTCAGTCATGGACACAGTTCGTAGTAGGTCACACAGTGGATCAACAGAAATATTAAACCTGCACACTAAAGATTATACTTGTGGCACTTGCTATGATGGTGAAGATGTTGGGACCGTCGAGACGGTTTCTTTTGTGATCCGGAGGTGATCACCGTGGTAAGATGATGTCGTGGTTATGAGGTAACCAAGATGGTAAACGGGTTCGAGAAGCCTTGTTGCGAGCACTGTCACTTCATGAGTAGCATGTTAAGTTCTTGCATATAACCTGCTTAAATATCATGTTATTGTTTTCCATTGTTGCTTTATTTGTGTGAACTTGCGAGTACATTCAAAGTACTCACCTGGTGTGTCATGCTAGTTTCAGGAGAAGCCGTACCGGAGTTGGAGTTGCATCGTTGCATCACAGTCTAGGCCGTGTCCACATCAGTGTCCCTGTGAGATGGAGTCCTTCTACGTCGTCTTTCGGCTGCCGCGTAGCTGTATCGTCGTGATCGAGGCCCTCATCATGTTCACTAAATAATGTACATATTCGTAGTAGCACCGTGTGTGCCGCTTGGCCTCGCTACTTGATGTACTATGGACCCTATGTATCAATAAAGCAGTTGTCTTTCTGTACCAAGTTGTTGTGTGTTGCCAGAAGACATGATCCATGGGCTGGCAATGCAAGGTAAACTAGTTGCTCTGAGCCGGGGTGCCACAACGCTTGGTATCAGAGCCGCGCTGATAGTAGGATGCCCTAGACCGCCAACGCGTTAGTTGAATGGTAGTTAGTAGACCTGAGTGCCGATAATGCATGTTTGCATCTGGTTGTTACATTACATGCATATAGTTTATTTTTACTTCTAACCAACTAATGATTGTGAGTGTAGATGGCTCCAGTGCCGTACCCGTACCAGTCTGAGCCAGCACCGTACAATTCTCCGCATCTTCTTCGGAACATGTGGCGTTGACTCTACCCTGATGGCGATGACCCGGTGTTGTGGATTTATCCCGGCAGATGCCCTAGTGAAAGGACTTAGGTGTGGAGCCATCGCAACTAGGTTAGATTGAAGGGGTTGAACGGGACAAAGGACACAAGGAGTTTACCCAGATTCGACCCCTCTCAATGAGGTAAAAGCCTACGTCATGCTTCTAGTTGTATTGCTTGAGTTTCGATTACAAGGGAGCGAATACGCTTGACCTAGTTCTCGATTGCTTGTTTCTCCACTTAACCTGCCGCCAGGTCTCACCTTTATATACACAGGTAGAGACCCGGCGGCTTACAGAGTCCCGGCTGGTTCACACAATGTGGCCGACTCGGTTTCTAACTAATCCTGCCTTACAGAACAAGTCTTCATATGGCGGCTCACAGGCCCAGGTCTTGGGCCTTTACCAGGCCTGCCTCCAAGACCCGCCGTCTTCGTACTTCTCCTTGGGCCTCCTTGGACCTTCTTCATGTTAAATCGCCAACGGTGTAACTCGGCCCCTCCTGGGCGGGTCACACCTAGGAGCTATATCCCCAACATATCAAGAGCATCCTGACGTACTTTTTCATTGACAGCTTCAACATAAGACGCCACCCGGGGCGAGTCATGACGGATATCGCTTGGAAGAACCGCCTCTGCCCCGTAGACCATGAAAAAGGGCGTATAACCTGTTGATCTGTTTGGGGTGGCGTTGATACTCCAAAGCACTGAGGGTAACTCGTCAACCCAACAACCCGGCGTCTTCTGCAAAGGGACCATAAGCCGGGGTTTTATCCCTTTTAAAATTTCTTGATTGGCCCTTTCAGCTTGACCATTGGACTGGGGGTGAGCCACCGAAGAAACGTCAAGACGAATATGCTCACGTTGACAGAACTCTTTCATAGCACCCTTAGACAGATTAGTGCCATTATCAGTTATAATACTATGAAGGTAGCCAAAGCGGAAAATCACCTTCTTAATGAACTGAACCGCCGTTGCCGCATCACACTTACTGACCGGCTCTGTCTCAACCCACTTGGTAAATTTGTCAACCGCCACCAAGAGGTGGGTCTTTTTGTCCTTAGACCTCTTGAAAGGTCCAACCATATCCAGCCCCCAGACTGCAAATGGCCAAGTAATTGGAATCATCCTCAATTCTTGAGCCGGCACATGAGCTCGTTTAGAAAATTTCTGACAGCCATCACACTTGCTAACCAGATCTTCTGCATCAGCATGAGCCGTCAACCAATAAAACCCATGACGAAAAGCTTTAGCCACAAGAGATTTAGAGCCGGCGTGATGGCCACAATCTCCTTCATGAATTTCCCTTAGAATCTCACGGCCCTCTTCAGGAGAAACATAGCGCTGGAACACACTTGTGACACTGCATCGATGTAACTCGCCATTGACAATAGTCATAGATTTAGACCGCTGGGTTATTTGCCTGGCCAAAGTTTCATCCTCAGGTAACTCGCCCCGGGTCATATAAGCCAAGTACGGCACTGTTCAATCAGGAATAGCATGAAGAGCCACCACCAACTGTGCCTCCGGGTCAGGAATTGCAAGGTCCTCCTCTATCGGTAACTTAACTGAAGGGTTATTGAATATATCATCAGTCGCCTCATTCTTTCTACGATCAACATGTTCCACCTGATAACCCTTGAAGTGACCAGCAACATTATCAACTGCCCGGCGATAAGCCGCCATGAGTGGGTCTTTGGAATCCCAAGTGCCAGAGACCTGCTGAGCCACCAAATCTGAGTCGCCAAAGCACCTGACCCGGCTTAGATTCATATCTTTGGCCACCTTCAGGCCATGAAGCAAGGCCTCATACTCAGCTGCATTATTAGTGCAAGGAAACATAAGCCTTAAAACATAGCAAAATTTGTGACCTCATGGGGAGGTCATAATAACTCCAGCCCCTGAGCCTTCCAATTGCCTGGACCCGTCAAAATGAATGGTCCAATACGTATTATCAGGCTTTTCCTCAGGCATCTGCAACTCTGTCTAGTCATTGATGAAATCTACAAGAGCTTGAGACTTGATAGCTGTCCTCGGCATATATTTCACACCATGAGGTCCTAGCTCAATGGCCCACTTGGCCACTCGGCCTGTAGCTTCTCTGTTTTGAATGATATCGCCTAAAGGAGCAGAGCTGACCACAGTAATAGGATGACCAAGAAAATAATGCTTCAACTTGCGACTGGCCATGAACACCCCATATACTAGCTTCTGCCAATGCGGGTATCTCTGTTTAGACTCAATTAAGACCTCACTAACATAATAAGCCGGCCTTTGAACCGGAGATTCCTTACCCGTTTCTTTCCTTTCCATGACAACCGCCACGCTAACGGCTCTGCTGTTAGCAGCGACATATAAGAACAAGGGCTCCTTCTCAATAGGAGCTGCAAGAACCGGCGGCTCAGCTAACTGTTTTTTAAGCGCCTCAAACGCCTCATTAGCAGCATCACTCCAGACAAAATAATTTGTTTTCTTCATCATCTAGTATAGAGGGATAGCCTTCTCTCCCAGGCGACTTATAAACCGGCTTAAAGCTGCAATATGACCCGCCAGACACTGGACATCATTAATGCACGCCGGCTTAGCCAATGAAGTGATAGCCTTGATTTTCTCTGGGTTAGCTTCAATACCTCTTTCAGAGACCAGGAAACCCAAGAGTTTGCCTGCAGGCACACCAAAAAGACATTTGGCCGGGTTAAGCATCATCTTGTAGACCCGGAGGTTATCAAAGGTTTCCTTCAAGTCATCTAACAGAGTCTCCTTCTTTCTGGACTTCACAACAATATCATCCACATAAGCATGAACATTGCATCCTATCTGGTTAGGAAGACAATTCTAAACACAACGCTGATAAGTCGCCTGGGCAATCTTGAGTCCAAAAGGCATAGACACATAGCAGAAAGCTCCAAAAGGCGTGATGAAAGCCGTCTTCTCTTGGTCTTTAGCTGCCATCTTGATTTGATGATAACAAATATAAGCATCTAAGAAGCTCAAATGCTCACAACCCGCCGTAGCATCAATGGTCTGATCGATGCGGGGAAGAGCAAAAGGATCAGCTGGACAAGCCTTATTAAGGTCTGTGTAATCCACACACATACGCCAAGTGCCATTTTTCTTGAGTACTAGCACCGGGTTAGCCAACCACGCAGGATGAAAAACTTCAACAATAAACCTGGCCGCTAAGAGCTGGGCCACCTCTTCTCCAATGGCCTTCTGTCTCTCCTCATTAAAACAACGAAGGAATTGCTTGACCGGTTTATACTTGGGATCAATATTGAGAGTGTGCTCAGCGAGTTCTCTCGGTACACCTGGCATGTCTGAAGGTTTCCATGCAAACATGTCCTGGTTCTCACAGATGAACTCGATGAGCGCGCCTTCCTATTTTGGATCCATATTAGCACTGATAGTGAACTGCTGAGATGAGTCGCCAGGGACAAAGTTAATCTGCTTGGTATCATCCGCCGATTTAAACTTCAACAAAGGGTCATGCTCTATGGTAGGCTTCTTCAACGGAGTCATATCAGCCGGGTCAACATTGTCCTTATAAAACTTGAGCTCTTCCGTAGCACAAGCAGACTCAGCATAATCAGCATCGCCTTCTTCACATTCTAAGACTATCTTCCTGTCACCATGTACTGTGATGGTCCCCTTGCGACCCGGCATCTTAAGCTGCAGATACACATAACAAGGCCGCGCCATAAACTTGGCGTAAGCTGGCCGTCCAAACAGAGCGTGATAGGGGCTTTTGATCTTGACCACTTCAAAGTTCAGTGTCTCTGCCCTGTAGTCATACTCATTGCCAAAAGCTACTTCCAATGCAATTTTACCAACTAGATATGCCGACTTACCAGGCACTATTCCATGAAATACTGTAGAGGATGCCTTAAGATCTTTGTCAGTTAAGTTCATGCGGCAAAAAGTATCATAATAAAGGATATTGATACTGCTACCTCCGTCCATGAGCACCTTAGTGAACTTCAGACCTCCCACTTGAGGGGCTACCACTAAAGCTAGCTGACCCGGATTATCAACCCGGGGCGGGTGATCCTCACGACTCCATACAATTGGCTGCTCGGACCATTGCAAGTATCGAGGTACGGCTGGCTCAACTGCACTCACTGCTCACTTATGAACCTTCTGATCTCGCTTGCACAAGCTTGTGGTGAAAACATGATATTGGCCACTATTCAGCTGCTTTGGATTACTCTGATACCCTGACTGTTGTTGCTGATTGCCTTGGCTAGGCTGCTGGTTATAACCGCCCTGATTGCCCTGACCTTGAAATCCTGAATGTGAGCCGCCACCTCCAAAGCCGGGCCCGTGTGAGCCGGATCCTGACCCGCCGTGCGGGCCATTATTGTTATTGTAATCCTGATAAGAGCCAGAATTCTTATACTCCTTCATGATGAAACAATCTTTCCACATGTGAGTTGGCGGCCTATCTGGATGACTATGCTTTGGGTAAGGCTGATTCAACATCGCCTCATGGTTGAACTTTGGTCCTCCAAGCCAAGGTTGTGGTTTTCCCTTACAGCATTAACCGTCATTCTGTGAATTGGTATTGGCCACAAAATCTGACCCGCCGTCAGATTGCTTGCGCTTGCCATTGCTTCCCTGGTTATGCCCCGTCGTATTTAGCTGCTGCCCCTTACCATTGCCGTTCTTCTTCCCCTTATTGGCCTTTTCCTCGTATGAATCAGGGTCCTTAGTGTTATCTGAATCGCCGTATTTGATGAGAGCCGCCATGAGCACTCCCATGTCATTGCAGTGACGTTTAAGCCGCCCTAACTTCTATTTGAGGGGGATGAACCAGCAATTTTTCTCCAAGATTAGGACAGCAGAACCGACGTTGATGCTATCCGATGAGTGAATAATAGCTGAAACCCGGTGGACCCAGTGGTTGGTTGACTCATCCTCGCGCTGAACACAAGCGTCTAGGTTGATAATTGACAGAGGCTGCTTGCACGTGTCTTTGAAATTTTGAATAAAGCGCGCCTTCAATTCAGCCCATGAGTTGATGGAGTTGGCAGGTAACCCCTTCAGCTAAGTTCGAGCCGGCCCATCCAGCATCATGGTGAAGTACTTGGCGCACACAGTGTCGTTAACATCCAACATCTCCATAGCCAGCTCATAGCTTTCAATCCATCCCTCAGGCAGAAGATCCGCTATGTAATTAGGCACCTTGCAAGGGCCCTTAAAGTCCTAGGGTAGACGCTCATTACGCAGAGCCGCCACTAAGCACGGCACACCCACTGTTTTAGAGGTCATCCCGGCCTGTACAGATGCTGAAAGGTTCTGTGGAATCTGATGGTGAGCCGCCGGTTGAGCCGCTAGTTCCACCTCTTGACGTGCCCTAGCTTATTCCATCATAGTCTGAACATTGTTATCATCACGCGGCGGGTTATCCCCACGGGGCGGGTCACGGCGCCGCTCACTGCTGGAAACCGCCGGTGATTCAATGCGTCGGCTATTACTTCGACTGGGGCGCGGAGTTGAATGAATCCATTCATGGTTGTACGAGTAAGCCGCCTGTTGAGCCACAGCCGTCTGAAGAAGCTCCACAGCCTTCCGGGCCTCGACCGCCACGGGAGACTTGCCTTCTACTGGAAGGGCCGCCAACCGCGAAGCCGCGGCAATCATGTTATCCAGAGGGTTGGAATAATGACCCGGCGGTGTTAACACCTGCTAAGGCGGGTTTAAGTTCAAACGAGGCGGGTCTGTCACACGTGGTTGATCCGTCGTCCTGGCCACGGGCGCCTCGGCGACCCGGGTCACACTAGGCGGGTTACTTGGTCCTGCCCCAGGTGTATTGAAAAGATTCCTTGCCTCGAACTGCGGAGGTAAACGGCTCTGGTGCCTCCTCCGAAGAACAACATTTGATGCATTTTGATCCAAGTTTAACCGGAAAGCCTCTGCTTGAATCCGTTGTGACTCGGCCTCCAACGCGGCTCGCTCTGTTGCCATCCTAGCATTCTCAGCATTAAGCTCCTCCTTAGCCTGAGCTATCTCATCCCTCAGTTTTGCAACCTCTATATTATGCTATGCTTGAGTCGCCGGGGTTACCTCTGCAGCTAACAAAGTTGCCAAAGCATCCAAGAGCTCGGATAAGACCTGAGCCGGCAGGCGCACAGGGCCGCTCGCCCCGGCCGTCGCCGCAGCTGTAGAACTAGAGGTCATAGCCGCAGTAGTCGATGAATTCAACATCTATTGCATACCGGCCATGAAGATAGCAACCTTGCTCGGCGGCTCATAGGGGTCTGGAATACTGTCGCCATCGGAACAGCCCCAAGCCCACCATCTTGCAATTGATAGATCGATTCGGTTTCGCCGGTTGAGGACTCATCACTTGAGTAGATGGCTTTCTCTCCACCTGACATCGAACCTTCCTCGAGATCCGCCCCATGAATAAAGCCAACAAAAGCTCTCTTCCGGCCGGGCTAGACCTTGGCGGGTCTCGCGCGCCGAGCCGTCTCAATGGTGTCGATGCAGACGTCCGGCTCAGGTCCAGACTCACCAATCTTGCCGATGAAAACGTGGATTCCACCGAAGGGGACCCGGTACCCGTATTCGATTGAATCGGCCTCCAGACCCCACCCAGCGTCGTCGATGCAGATCTTGCCACGGCGACTCTTGGTCATACGGCCCACGGCGTATCCCTTGATCCCTGAGAAGCTGCCCTTTAAGAACTCAAAACCACCGTGCTCTGGCCCCATGGTGGGCGCCAACTGTCGTGGATTTATCATGGCAGATGCCCTAGTGAAAGGACTTAGGTGTGGAGCCATCGCAATTAGGTTAGCTTGAAGGGGTTGAATAGGACAAAGGACACAAGGAGTTTACCCAGGTTCGGCCCCTCTCAACGAGGTAAAAGCCTACGTCCTGCTTCTAGTTGTATTGCTTGAGTTTCGATTACAAGGGAGCGAATACGCTTGACCTAGTTCTCGATTGCTTGTTTCTCCACTTAACCCGCCACCGGGTCTCACCTTTATATACACAGGTAGAGACCCGGTGGCTTACAGAGTCCCGGCCAGTTCACACAACATGGCCGACTCGGTTTCTAACTAATCCTGCCTTACAGAACTAGTCTTCATACGACGGCTCACAGTCCCAGGTCTTGGGCCTTTACCAGGCCTGCCTCCAAGACCCGCCGTCTTCGTACTTCTCCTTGGGCCTCCTTGGACCTTCTTCATGTTAAGCCACCAACGATGTAACTCGGCCCCTCCTGGGCGGGTCACACCTAGGAGCTATATCCCCAACACCCGGTGTATCGGGTGTACTGGGAGCGACTGGCGGACTCAGTGTACGAGTACCACGCGGAGGTCACCATGCACCATAGCTCAGTCATCGGCACCTACACTCGTTCTTCTAGGAGTGGTTTCGCTTCTACCCCCGATCAGGCTGTTCAGTTTGCTGCGTTCGATGCTCTCGTTGATCTGCGCTACAATGAGGTCCAGATGCAGACTCATCCAAGTTTCTACTACTACCTGTCCATGTTCGATAATGGACATATTCGTTTCCTTTCCATTGATCCGGCGTGCGACCATTCATCCAGCCACCTTTCTCGCTACATCACTGCTAGTTATCTTCTACTTTTTGAGTTGGCCCGAGAGTTGACTCGTACTTGTGCAGCTCTGGTTGCCGCTAGAGCTCCTTTAGTTCCACCTTCTATCGGGTTTACCCCACTTGTTCCTCCAGCTACTATTCCGCCAGCTACTCCGGTTACCCCTCAGAGTAACTTGGACACCTCGGCAGTGACTCCCCATGAGTCTCCTGCCGATTGGGCTTTACTTCTCGCTACTCCCGCCACCCCTATGCTTCAGTCTCAACCAGCACCTGCCCCTGAGGGACAGCCCTCAAGGAAGCATCGTCGTGTTTCCTTTAACCCGGAGGTTTTCATTAACGTCGTTAGTTCAGGATCCGAGACCGAGTCCCGGGAGATCCCAGCAGGATCAACGGAGCACTAGTTCTTCAGGAGTAGCCGAGGTTGTCATGATGATGGGTTGTGTGAGTGTAGTTGTGCTTGTCATGCTATTTCCTTTCATGTATGGGTCTATGTATAATTATGTTAAAACTTCTTTTTATTATTCGCCTTGGTTTCTCGTTGCTTTCCTTTCGGACTTTGTCACTTGCTTTCCTTCCTCATTTTTGGATGTTGCTCATCTCAATGCTTCGTATTGGGAAACATAAATAGGATGACAAGAGGAGGTAGCAGCAGTCATGCGGGTGATGATACTCCCATTCGTCGCTCCGCCAGACAGGCAGGACATTCCCCCGAACCATATCAACCACCACCTCCTCCACCGCATCCACCTACCATAGAGCAGATTATGCGAATGTTCGAGGAAAGAAGAAACCAAGATTTACTTGAATTACTAAAGAGCGTACAGGCTATGGTGGGTTAGAATGGGAATCAGTATGGTAATCACTCCAAGCTGTCAGATTTTCAGAGAACTAAGCCTCCCAGTTTCAGTCAAGTTGTTGATCCTATGGAAGCTGACGATTGGCCGCAGACTATTGAAAAGAAGCTAGAGATTGCTCGCACCGAAGAAATTGACAAAGTCCCCTTTGCTACTCACTATCTTGAAGGAGCCGCTGCTATATGGTGGGACAATACTAAAACCATGTGGCCTGCGGACGATGAAATCACTTGGGACAAATTCAAGGACAAGTTCCGCAAGTACCACATTCCCACCGGTATCATGAAGGTCAAGCAGCTTGAGTTTCTCGCTCTCACTCAAGGGAACCTGTCAGTAAGTGAATATTTAAACAAGTTCAATCACCTGGCTCGTTATTCCCTCTATGATGTGGCCACCGTAGAAAGGAAGATCGACCGATTCCCTGGAGGACTCAATCAGCACCTCCAATGCACACTCAACATGCTAGACTTTCCCGACTTCTAGACTTTGCTCAACAAGGCTCTTATTGTAGAAAGGGAGCACACGCTCGTCCATGATAACAAGCCAGCATATGATGACCACAAACGCAAGTTCAAGCCCAAGAAGGACGGACAACTAGTTCAGAAGGCTCGTACCTGGCAACAGCCTCAGTTTGAGTGCAAGCCAACATGGCAGCAGAATACCAACTAGACCGACAACCGAGTCAAGAATGTTGTGAGCAACCCTGTATGGGAAAACTGTCAGTGTAGCAACACATGCTTCTCTTGTGGACAGACCGGGCACTATGAGAGGCAGTGTCCCAAGAATGGCAAGCCAAATGCACCCCTCAAGCCTCAAGTCAACCACATGGAATCCTACCCCACGCAAGAGCTTATCCAAGGCCAAGTGCATCATCTCTCTGTCGAAGAAGCCCAAGAAAACCCCAAAGTGGTCATTGGAATGTTTCCTGTTAATAACATACCTGCAACGATTTTATTTGACTCTGGGGCTTCCCATTCTTTTATTTCACGGAGTTTTGTTGCCCAAAACCAGTTTTCTTGCTCTCTTCTTGAGAAATGTATGATGGTGCAATCCCCGGGATCCATGCTCAAAACAAATGTGGTATGTCGTGGCTTGGAAATAAATATCCATGGAGTTATTTTCCCTGCCACCCTGGTAGCCATTGAATCCGCAAGGTTGGATGTCATATTGGGAATGGATTGGCTGACAAAGCATCATGTCTACATCAATTGTGCAACAAGAGAAGTCACGTTAATAAACCCGGTAGGATAAGTAGCATAGTTTGTGGCTCGTAGAACCATGCCTAAAAAGGAGATGATTTTCACAGCTATAGCCTTAGGCATGGAGTTAATCCCAGTGGTCAGTGAGTTTCCAGATGTATTCCCTGAAGAATTGCCAGGAATGCCACCAGATCGTGAGCTCGAGTTTGCTATTGATCTCGTGCCAGGGACAGCACCAATATACAAGAAGTATTACCGGAGGCCATCATCCGAGTTAGTTGAGCTAAAGAAGCAACTTGATGAGATGCTCAAGAAAGGGTACATCCGCCCCAGTTCCTCACCATGGGGATCACCTGCCATATTTGTTGACAAGAAGGATGGTAGTCTTCGGATGTGTGTAGACTACCGCCAGCTCAACGATGTCACTATCAAGAACAAGTACCCACTCCCCAGGATTGATGATTTGTTCGATCAACTGAATGGAGCCCAAATCTTTCCAAGATTGATTTAAGGACCAGGTACCATCAACTCAAGATCAAGAAGGAAGACATTCCTAAGACCGCATTCACCACTCACTACGGTCTATATGAGTATACAGTCATGTCATTTCGTCTGACCAATGCCCCTGCCTTCTTCATGCATATGATGAACAAAGTGTTCATGGACTTCTTGGACAAGTTCATGGTGGTCTTCATCGACGATATTCTCATATACTCTAAAGGAGAAGAAGAGCATAAACAACACCTCCGATCAGTATTACAAAGGCTCCGTGACCACCAGTTATATGCAAAATTCAGCAAGTGTGAATTCTGGCTTAAGCAAGTAGGATTCTTGGGGCATATTCTCTCTGCCGAAGGAATAGCAGTGGACCCAAGTAAAGTCAAGGATGTGCTAAAATGGCCAGCACCAACGACGGTAATCGAGATCAGGAGTTTTCTGGGACTTGCTGGTTATTACCGTTGATTCATTGAAGGCTTTTCCAAGATTGCTAAACCAATGATAGAGCTGCTCAAGAAGGACCAAAAGTTCATACGGTCTGAAGATTGTGAGAAGAGCTTTAATGAATTGAAGACTCGCTTAACGTCAGCACCCGTGTTAACGCTTCCAGACATTTATCGAAGCTTTGACATGTACTGCGACGCATCTCGAAGAAGCCTAGGATGCGTGCTCATGCAAGAAGGCAAGGTTTTAGCCTATGCATCCAGGCAGCTACGACCACATGAGGGAAACTATCCTACTTGTGACTAGGAGCTAGCCGCAGTCTCTACAAAAAAAAAGACACATCCGTGACATTTTGGCCCGAACGAAAACTTTTTCTGTCATGCTTATGACACTTCTATGACGATAATTGTGATAAAACCATGTATCATCATAGATGTGGTGGGCTCCTACTTCTGTGACAAAAAATCTTGACAGAAAATGGGCTTTTTGTCCTGGGCGGGCCGGCAACGCACCTGCATGACATTCTTTGGGCCATCCATGACGGAAAAAATCATGGTAGAAGCGAGGGCGAGGAAAATTTTGGGGAGTTCCCGGTTACGGTGGGTGGTCGGGGCCGAGCGCTGCACTGTGGTTTGCGCGTTTCTCTCGTACATGTACGTGCGTGTGTGCGAGGCGTTGGGCTCTAACTGAACCCGAGCGATCGCACGTTACTGGACCCGAGTGATCAATCCCTTCGCTGTTAACTGAACCCGAGCGATTCATTCGCTGCTAACTGAACCCGAGCAATTCCTTCGCTGCTGCTGCTAACTGAACCCGAGCGATCAATCACTGCTGCTGCTTACTGAAGCCGATCGAGCCCCCGTGCGAGACGTAACCAGCTGGTGTTTGGTTGCCTCTCGATGAACAGTGACCATTGCTACCGTGCGCGCGGTACGTAGAACGAGTCGAGACGTGGTGAGTCAAGCTGGTTGGTTGGCTGTGGATGAACAGTTCCCGGTGGGGGTTGGATGAACAGGACCCTGTGGTAGTAGGCCGTTGCCGCTGGATGAACAAGACCCCGAGGAGGCCGCTGCACCCCAGCCGGTTGGGGGTGGATGAACAGGACCCCGTGGAGGCTCTATGAACAGTAGCCGGTGGAGGTTGGATGCATGAACAGTAGCTGGTGGAGGCTGGAGGAAGTCGACGGTGGATGAACAGTAGCCTGTGGAGGCTGGAGCGAGGCAGTACGTGGATGAACAGGACCCCGTTTCGACCGTAGGTGCTCCAACAGAAGTCTGTTTCCTCCGTTTTGCGGTATGCCACACCCCTCCTGATCAACAGGACACTGTTTCGACCGTAGCCGGTCGAACAGAAGGCCGTTTCCTCCGTACTGCGGTACACCAGACCCTTCGCGATGAACAGGACCCTGTTTCGACCGTACGCGGTCAAACAGAAGGCCGTTTCCTCCGTTCTGCGATACGCCAGACCTCGTTTCGGCTGTTCCGTCCAAGCCGGTTGGCTCCCGATGAACACGATGCATTCCGTTGCCTCCTGATGAACACGACGTAGTTTCTCCATTCTGACCCAGCCGGTTGGCTTCCGATGAACAGGACGCCGTTGCTGCCGTCCGTTGCCTCTCCATGTACATGTGCCCTGTCCATTTGTATGCGCGAGTAGCTAGGCGTTCGAGACCCCGCCCGTATGTACGTACGTGGCCGTATTTTTTGGCATGTGGTTGTACGTACGTGTACACGGTTTAGAAGGGACTGCCTGAACTGCTACAACGGGGGCTCTACTACTACACATGCCGCTGCCTGCTCGGCCAAGGTTCATCATTGCCGAGAGACCGATTGACCAGTATGTACGTACACGTTCGCGACCGGACATAAAACACTATGTATGCTTCGATCAGGTGGGTCCCAGCTGTCAGGGAGGATAAGGACGCACTTCCTAGCGTGCGAAGATATAGCTGGTGGGTCCCAACTGTCAGGGGGAAGAATCATTTTTTTACCCGTAATATGGACGCACTTCCTTGCGTGCGAAGATGTAGCTGGTGGGTCCATCTGTCAGCCTCACCGCGTAGAGTCCTCTTCCGATGGCTGTCGTTCGTTGACCATGTTGACCACGCCGCGCGGACAACAACTAGGCGGTGGACAACAGCAAGGCCTAGGAAGGGAACGACTGCTGTGTGAGGCTGCCCACGCGGAAGGGAGTACGAGGGTTCACTGGTTCGGTTGCGGTGTGAGGCTGCTGTCACCGGAGAATAACAGGAGGTGTTGGTGAGTAGAGGAATGGCTTGGACGGCGATGGGAGTAGGGTGGGCCGGTGAGTCCTGCGCGGCAGCACAACCGGCCACGGGAGGCGGTAGCAGGCGGTACCGCTGGCGGTGGTTTGGGCGGCGGAAGTAAGAATATCCGAGATTGAAGAAGCACGACATCCGTTGGATGGACATTCAACGGCCATTGCTGCTAGAATCGTGTGTTGACTATAATTTGACAAAGCCTTGCGTACGCATCAACTTAGTAGGCCCACAAGTGTGTGGCAGAGAACATATAGCCCATTTGTGATTTGTAATAATGTACATCCCATTTTTGAATTCTAATGGAATTTACTACGGCCCATTTATAGTTTGTTAAAATTACAGCCCATTTTCTAGCCAGAACAACGATTAATAATTTCAACCAACCGCTCAAAATAGAATTCAATAAAATTTCCCACATTTTGATGGGATCCGAAATATTTTTATCCCAAAATTTTGAGTCAGATTAAATATAATTTTAAAATAAATTTTTATTAGGTAAAAATCCAGCAAAATATTGTGCACGCAACAAGTAATGAAATTAAAATTTTCAAAATCCAAAAATAATATTTTTTAACTAATTACCTATTTGGTGCATTTTTTATAGTTACAGCCCAGTTTTTATAATTACATCCCATCTATTATTTCTTAAAGCCCATTTTCTTGTTAAGCCTAATGCATCCCTCCTAGGAAAGATTTGCAGTCCAGCGGGGCGGAGAATAACAAGTTGACCTGGGCTGGGTATTCCTAAAAAAAAGTATAGCTGGGCTAGCCATTTTCACCTTGAAAAAAATTAATATATGGGCTGGATATTTGGTCGACATAAAATAATAGCCTGGGCTAGACAGGCCACAGCCCGCCCAGTTGATACCCTGCTCCTCTGAACAACAACAAAAACATCGCTCAAGAAAAACTCTGCTCACACCTCAAAAACACAAATACTGCTCGAGCTGCTAGGTCCCAGCTCTCGGCCGCTCCTTGTGCAATTCTCTTGTTTATTGACTATATAGGTTGACAATGGTGTGGGACCGTGATGTCAGGAAACCAGGAGGAAACAAAAAAAATATAGTTGTATATAATAAGGAGGCACTTGCGTATGTGCGACTATGGCCCTGGTGGGTCCCCACTGTCATCCTCCCCAAGTAAAGTCATCTCCTGATTCCTCATGTTCGTTGACCATGTTGACAACGCGAGATGGCGGCGCCACGGCGAGCTTAACAACTCAAAGGACGACGGAGAGGGCCTCGCGGGCCCTACTGATGGTTTGATACAGCGCCCGCTGCTTATTCAGGAAGCCAGGATCATAGGGCCACATGTCCGCGACGGCATTGTCATTCGCTTGTTTCCGGCGATTCGTCCTTCTGCGAGCCGGTGCTCGTTGAGGAGACGGAGGTTGCAGCACAGGTCCTCTTGTGCTGGTAGCTCTTCCGCCATTAGGGCGTTGAAGTGCGGCCGCACCTGCTCTATGGTGAACACGGCATGAACCGGCTTGGGCGGTGGTGCCGGCTCCTGGTCGGAAGCCACGTCCATCGTCTGATTGTCGTCGCTGAGCTCGGTGAGCTCGCTGGTGAGCCAGCATGTCTAGCTGCTGGACCAGACCGCTGCCAAGCATGAGTCTGACCGCGCTGGCCCACCCAGACCGCCCTCACCCGCGCGTGCTTTCCGCCCAAAACGGTCAGCGCCACCTGCACTGCTTCCCAGTGCAGGCGATTGCTCTGCGTTCAAACGACACAAGTGTCATCCGTCCATTTGCCGCCCACATTAATGATACGTGGTTGCCGAGGCAGCTACTCCGACGCCACCCGTCCATCCCTCTACCGCCCACCATTGCTATATAAACTGTTGCGCCGGCCATAGCCGCAGTCATCCGCCTCCGTTCCCTTTCTCCTGTCCACACCACTCCCACCATGGCTTCCCCGTGCTCCAGCGCTCTTCGGGACGGGCGGACGACGAACCAGAAGGAGATGGCAGCCATTGTTGCCGACTGGCTGGCCGGCAGGCAGCCGGAGGACGACGACGTCCCAATGGAGAACGTGGTAGTCGACGATCCGGCGCCATCCCCCTCATGCGCGCCATCCTCGCCGGTGCATTGCACCATGACCATCGGCGAGGCCTGTGCCCAATACATGGACATGGTGAGGCAGAAGCGTGAGGAGCAGTTCCGGGAGGCGCAGGCCGACGTCGCCTACAACCACCATGTCCTCCAGGAGCACCTGCAGGCGAAGGAGCATATCACCGTGGAGCGGGCAGAGCAGAAGGCGCTGCTCAAGTCGTACCGCTCCGTCCGCGACAGCCGCCTCGCGCGCTGGCGGTACCACATGCGGGTGGCGGAGGTTGCGACCGCCTACAAGAGGGCGATGAAGTGGGCGAGGCGTTGTTCGGCGAGACCAACGACGAGGCGGAGGACAATGCCGGCTCCTCTGAGGCCTCGCCCCACCAGCACCGAGGCAGACGACTTCGCTGGCTTCGGCGAGGCCCTGCTCCGCCGAGGCCCCGCCCCGCCAATAATGAGGCAGAGGACATCGCCGGCTCCGCCGAGGCCCCGCCCTGCCGGCTACAAGGGGGAGGATTTCCCCCGCTCTGCCGAGGCGCCGCCCTGCCGTCAATGAGACAGAGGACATCGCCGACTCCGTCGAGGCCCCGCCCCGCTGCCAATGAGGCCGCGTCATACAGAAAACGAGGAAGAGTAGAACACGGTAGGTCGTCGCAGCTCGGGTCCAAGTAAGGCCACCGCTGCTACCCTTCGGTTGAAGCCAAGCTTGGCGGGTTGAACATTGACGGCCGATTAGCTGTTTGGCGGCAACGTGGAGTCGGAGAGCTGAGCTAGAGAAGAAGCTTCTGTTCAGCTCAGCCGGACATGGGAAATGGGCGCCGGAGATCATAGATTAGGTTAATTAATTATACCTCTAGGGCACCCCTTTTTAGTTGAAGAATGTATGAAATGTAATGAAATCCGGCCGTGTATGAACAAATTTAGTTTGATTAGTTTGAATTCTTGTATCACTGGCATTAGATGAACATGCAAAACAATACGTACTAGCATTATTCTTAGGACGCATGGTGATCACCTTGTTTGCAGCAATTTCACATGTACAAAAAGTTTGAGTAGCTTTTTAGCATGCCTGTACATTGCAATCAAACTCACAGGCCTGGCAATTCATAGAGAACATTCAAAACAATCGACGATTATGCATCTCAATGATTCACATGTCAGAGCCAATATTTACTTCACAACTAAAGAATAAAGAAAAATCGATCAATGCTGCTGACGGCAAAGGGCGTCCCATTCGAAAATATCAAACGCATGTCTTGCTAACATCAATGAGCAAAATTTGACAAGGTTGTCCCATTCCAAAATATCAAATGCGTGTCTTTGCGTACATCAATGAGCAAACTTTGACAAGGTTTTCCCATTCCAAAATATCAAATGCCTATGATTGTGGAATGGGCGGGGTTTGCCATCAGTTTGCACATTGACATGTCACCTTGTGCTAAATAAACTAGTTATTTTTGTGCAGTTCCACTAAAATCAACCAACTTTGCGCGCCTTTATATGTTGCAATGCCTTGAACATATCGGCACCACCTTTCTTGTTGCTAATTTTTTGGCTGGTAGTGGAAATGAATGATTTGAGAACATTCGATGTATTGTGCATGATGAAGTATAATGGAGGGCACGAACCATCAGAACATTTTGTGCAGTTCCCATTGAAATCAAGCTGAGCATCCCTGTTTGCACAAATACAAAAAAATTGATTAGTATAAACCAAACTGTATTATGAATCTACAGTTTAAACATGCACCTACATGATCCATGCAGAGCACACATTTAAAAAATGGAACTCACCGGAAAGAATCCTAAAACAACATTGTATTGGCCATCACAGCAACAAAGATGGAGATATGTGAGTCCTTCTGAGCTGAAGTTAGTTTATTCTTGTGGGCAGTAATGTAACCATCCTTCAACTTCTCCTTCTGATAAGAAGAGAAGGGCTTGGCTTCTTCATCCTGGCGTAATCGAAACTAGGCACTTCACGTACTCCATATTATTCTTCAGAGGAGGATGATCCTGTTGTGCAAAGACAAGAGAACAACTAAATGCTAGCATCTCTGTTTGCTCGAAAAAAGGAAAGGAAATATTTAAAACAGCCATTATATTAACAATGGGAGTAACTGATGAAATGTATAGTCACAAAGAGATGCATCCTCATTATCCTCATAGGAAATGATATGATACCAAACACAGCAGCTCAACTTGAACTGTATTATTACATAATTTATCAGTGGCTATAACGGTGGCAAACTGGTGCCTCAATTTATTAGCAGCCTTAGATTAACATGCGAAACAATACCACTTTCTCATGACAGTAGGTAAACAGTAGCACAACACCAATAGAGATGACAAAGCTCAATCATATGGACGAAATCCGTGGGCCGGTACCAACCTTTGTCAGGAGGCTTATTGTGTAGAGCATGCAGATGAAGCACTTCTCTGGAACCATCCGTTATTATCTACTGTGGTTGCCATGCTTACTATAAACTCCTCGATTAGTTTAATGTTTCCAACATCTTCTTGTGCAGTTCCACTAAAATATATGTTATCTTCAAACAAGATCTCTGTTTTCACAAGTAGAGATAATTACATATTACATAAAGAGTGACATCAAATCACAGTGGCAAAACAATTGCTCGTTCCAACCATAGCAATAAATTAAGATGCAAAACTATATCATTACTTGTGTCATCATAGTTCCAATGCTTCATTACAACACCGGGAGTTGATTTTTGTTCTTCTTCTGCTTGTTCTTCCCCTTCATCACTTGGTTCAATAATAGACAAGCTTCGCATTCAATGTAAGATTTGGCATGTCAATTAGGGAGCACAAGTATAACACTAAACAACAACATTACTTTTCTGATGACAGTAGCAAAATACAGGCCAACAGTTGCGAAATATCATTATCTTACCTCAATGGTATATGACGGTGCACATACAGATTGGAAGTCTGGTCTCCTTTTGTGCAGTTCACTAAAATCAAGCAACATTACCGTATAAGTAGCACAACATATGAAAGTACACTGCACAATCATGTGGAAGAAGGCCAGTACTGACCTCTCATGATGCGGATTTCAAACAACTCACAAGAAGAAGATCTGAAACAAATTTGCCAACACGGATAGGCAGGCAGATCTCCTCTTGTGCAGTTCCACTAAGATCAAGCAATCAAGCAACATTGTCGGTGTGACATTTTGGTTGAACTGCACAAAACACTCTTAAAACAAAAATGTTTTGTGCAGTGCAACAAAAGGTCACAATAGCAACGAGGTGAAGTAGATAATCCCGTTTACACAGAGGTGCAAAGGAAATGGTGGATGACACAGAAGCCCACAAAAAGAAGCATCTAACTTATCTAAATGGAAAAGAAAGCAAGACAGTAGCATTTCTCAAACAGTGACATTGATTCATATTAACAGAGAGATTATATTAACAAAAAAAATTCTTGAAACATATAATTTGCTTTTAACTGTGGCATTGCATCAATTTTCCAGCGGCATTATTAGATTAACAACAGCTAAAGAGTTGTACGGGACAGTGGACGCACCAGCACCATGTGTATCTACCGATGTATAAAGGGGTGATGCACAGTCTGTTGCAACAAAGAACAAACAACAAAGGAGCATATTTGTGTTGGTCCCAGTTTTGTTATCTTTAGACACCTTTCCCTATGTGAGGGCAGCAAATCTAGTCCTGCTCAAACCCTACAGCCTTGTCCCCCACACACAGAAAGATCAGTTCGTTACAGATGTGTGCACTGCGTTTGTCATTGCTTTCCCTTTTCGACCAACGTAGGTGTTGGATAGCCAGTCTGTACTATGTTCCCCCTTCCTTTCCTCTTTGAACTACGTCCTAGATTCATGCTATACAACTTTCCCCACTACTTTCCTATTTGATCCAACACCTAGATTCGAGTGCAGAAGCGAAAAAAATCCACATGCAGCTAGAGAAATGCATGTGGATTAAGTAAATTATACCTTAAGGTTCTCGGGGTGTGGCTCAGTGGGCGGCCAGAGGCCGATCCGCCCACACTATGTACGACAGCGAGGAAGAAGGGGTCGGAGGCCCTCCCACGCCGCCGCTGGGTGAAAGAGAACAACGGTGCCGGTAGTGGATTCCCTCCCTCGACGGCGAAAGCGTTAAGCCTCCTTCCCTTCCCCGGTGGACGGGATGCTGCCGGCTCTTTGACCAGCAGTGAGGGGAGAGAGGCCAACGCAGTCTTGTTTAGATCTGGAGAGGGTGAGAGTGTGAAGAGAGCAACTGCAAGCGCTGAGGCTCCAACGTGTATATATAAAATAGAGAGAGTGTGAAGAGAGCAAACCCTAGAAAACAAGCGCTGAGGCTGCAACGTATCTCTACTCTCTTCTCTACTCTTATAAAAAACAGAGTTGGTGATGATAGTGTGCCTGCCATCCTGCAATATTGGCCATCCGATCTATATCTGACGGATAGGAAGGAAACTATGACAATTTTGCAAAAAGATACCCGCACTCCTCTCCACATTTGCAGATAAGGCCTTCCCTCGTTCATCCTTATCGCCCAATAGATAAACTAGTCATATAAATGCATCTTGATGCACGGGCATCTTGCTAGTATATATATAGTTGGAGTGGTTATCTTTTTCTCTCCATAAAAATTGTTTTAAATTGTGCACGAAACGGAACTCTTTATTTAATTTCTCCCTCTGTCACAGTTTACAGGGCACGCATCAACAATCTCTCGGACCAAGGTGATTAGCGATTGGACGGAAAAATAGCATCGGGAGTTATACCATGGCGCCCAATTACTGGAGAAATTAATGCGTACACACAAGCCTGGAGTGCTTTCAGTCCACGTACACACATGCATGCATTTATTCACCCCGTGTACACACCTGCATGGAGAGAAAATTGTGGCCTTGATTGCGGTTACGATGCCCTAATTAATTGGGCATTAAACCAAACACACCTAAAATCCCTCCGGTGGTGGAAATGCATGAGAATTGAAGCGCTCCCTGTAAACTGTGACGGAGGGAAATGCTAATACGCGAAGAAAATTTAACGCTGGAAGGAGTCAATTCGCAATTAACGTTCCACGCCTCTCGGTCGCACTTACTATCGTTCACGTGTGGTACACGACCCTCCGAAGTGAACAACAACTAAGGGCTCCTTTGATTCAAAGGAATTGCATAGGATTTTTGGAGGATTTGAACCCTTAGAAATTTTTCCTGTGATGCTCGTTTGATTCGTAGGATTGGCATCCTTAGGAATTTTTCCATAGGATTCATTTGTACTACATTTTGGAGGAAAATTTCCATCCACTCAAACCTCTTTGTAGAATTCCTTTATTTTTCCCACGCTATCAAACATTCTTTCAAATCTTGTAGGATACTATGGGACATGCCATCCTATTCCTGCATTTTTCCTATTCCTTCATTTTGATAATCCTGTGAATCAAAGAGGCCCTAAAACTGCATGCGGCGTGGAGGCATTGCCATTGTTGTGCGACCCGGTACCAGACAATCCATGGCAAGGCACAGTCGCAGGTGGCCGGAATGCTCCAAATCCGGCAGCCATGTGCGTCAAATCCCATGGCCGCAAATATAGCAGTTGACCGCCGGCACATGAACCTGTGTGTGCGTGTGTGTGTTTATTTTTAACAGTGTGTGTGTGTTAGAGAGAGCGACACATCGACCTACAGAGAGATTGTGTGTAGTACTATGATTTAGCTGCGAGAGTCGGTACATCCTCTCATTTCCGGGCGTCCGGTCGGGATAGCAGCCACGCCCGCTCCTGACCACCCTGGCCCACCCAAACCCCCTCCATCGGCCGCGCGTGCTTCCTGCCCGAAACAGTCAGCACCGCTCCAGAGAATCGGTGCCGCATTCATGCCCGTGCAGAGCGGACGCGACCTCTCACTGGCGCATGCGTTGAAGGGAGAAGCAGATTCAATGAAGACTGATGGTTGCTTCATCCGTCCAACTTACTGTCGGGTCTATGTGATTTGACGGCTCATTTGTCATTATTACTGAGGTGGTACGAGTGTGCTGAGTCTCAGTTGCACTGTACACTTTACTTTGGTGCATGACACATGCACCGGATGCTAGATGTCCCACGTTTTGGTGAAAGAAGGTAGAGCGTCTCCACTCTTTACAATTTTCTCCACTCTTACAGCGGAGGAGTGCGAAAGCAGCAAAAACACGGCAGCTCAGTGATTACATGGCCCACCTCACACTATCACCATATTTTCTGGACACCGTGTGACACCTAACTCTTTAGTACATAGTACGTACTATAATTTCTCAGCGAGATAAATTTGTACTACGCTATGAAGCTTCCAGCTTCTGTTTCATGTATCTTGCGTCCAAGGTTGCCCCGTTGCAACATTCCATTAAATACAAAGGAGACTAACATGCATGCTATTGCATCTCAATGATTCATAGATCATAGCCAATATGTACTCCCTCCGTTCCAAAATAAGTGTCTCAACTTTATGCCAACTTTAGTACAAAGTTGTACTACTAAAGTTGACACTTATTTTGGAACAGAGATAGCTAAAAAAAATGATCCATGCAGTCCCTAGGCCTTGAACCCTAAACCCTAACCAGGCTTTAATTTGCTGGCGACGTTGAACCTTCCGAAGAAATGAAGTTTGCAACCCTTTGACCATCGGATCATTTTGTGCAGTTTCACTAAAATCGAGCTGAGCATCCCTGTGGCAAAGAAATTGAAGAAGCGTGATTAGAATAAGAATAGTGGGACTAGTTGATGAGACATAAACTCATTACAAATACAGTAGAAGCCAGTAGAGGTACGTGCGGGGGCAAAGAAGTAGAGAAATATCCACATGGAGCGATGTGGGCAGCTGGGGCAGTGGTGCAAGCCGGCTGTAAAGGAAGTTGTACCTCAGGGATGTCGGGATGTAGCTAGCTTAGAGGAGGGCAGCGGGAGGCGGCAACTGCCCACGTCGCGGCAGTGAGAAAGGGACGAAGGCAACCGCACCGGCTTTGTGAGAGAGAACGGCGGGGACCCCTGATCGGGACGCGCCGACAGTGGGTTTTCACCGTCGGCGACGGCGACCGCATCTACACAAAGCATCCACCCCTTCCCCAGCGAACGTGATCCGCCTGGATGTTAGAGATGTGGCCATAGTCGTTTTGTGTGAGAGAGTGTGAAGAGATCAACCCTAGTAAGCAACCGTGTAGGCTCCTGGCTATGTATATACTGGAGCGGTTTCTTTTTCTCTCCATATGAACCTATTTATATTGCGTACGTGCCACTGAAGAAAAAAACTTTATTTATAAATAACGCGGCATCGTTCATGCATGGTTCCCGACCCTCCATTAAGTGAGTAACTACTACTAGACGCGTCAAATTATCACGTGGGCTGCATCATCATACAGAAATGAGCTCCACCGTGTCACGTGTGTGGTTGGGGAAGACGCAAAGAGTGCTACATGTGTGGGTGCGTGCAACTCTTCTCTTCGAGCATGGTTATTATATGGGCAAAGAGTATAGGCAGTAATAATGACTAATGAGCCGTCAAACCACGAGGCCCACCTTTCTCTATGTTTGACCGAGGAAGCAGCCATCATTTCACTCCTCGTTGAATATCCATCCGCTGCTACCTCCGCAAATAAATAAAAATCCGCTGCTACCTCCGCAGCATGGTTAATAATATAGCCATGTCAATCACGACGTAGAAATATCATTCACTGATACAATAGGGCTGGCTCTAAGGCTGGTGATTTTTCACTTTGTCTCTTTCTCTTTTTGTCTCATTTACTCATTTTACATAGGAGCACGTGTAGAGGATGGCTATTTCTTTCGATGGGACTTCTTAAGCAGCTCCGAATATTATTCGCACTGCCCACCACTCTGAATCGTGCCATCTATGATACTCCCATTGCAACAACAATGAGGTCCACTAGGTCTAGCACGTCCTGGAAGAAGAGACTGTCACGCAAAACATACATTCTTGTTGCCTTCTTCCTCATACAGTACGTACTACTATTACTACTACTACTCGTTCTCCTATAAACCTTGCGCTTGGCATCTAAAAAATATTAACCTTGCCCTTGGCTCTTCGCCTCTTCGGGAAGTCGAGCAATGATGCTACTAAAGCATATGGTTCTGGCTATCTGAGACCGAATGAATTGATGCACGTCCACCATGTGGGTGAGGGTCGAGGGGCGAGGGAGAGTGCATACTACTACGTCCGTTTCAATATGGACTACATACGGAGCAAAATGAGTGAATCTACACTCTAAAATACGTCTATATACATCAGTGTTTGGAGTATGTACTAGTAGTTCATATTGAAATCTGCTAAAAGACATATATTTCAAACAATATGATAATCTCTCTAACCAAGGTACGGACGAGGAGTATATACGTCTAACGGAGGGAGTAGTGAAATTTCCTCCTCGTCCTGCGAGCCACCAAGCTCGTGGGCGAGGGAGCGGGCGTAGGCGTAGTAAGCAAGCTTCTCCTCATCCTACGACTCTGCAAGCCACCACGCCCGTGGGCGGTGGAGAGGGCATACTAAGCAAGCTTCTCCTCGTTCTATGAGTTGACGGGAGACATCAAAAGTAGTACAGAGCATCTCTAGTGTATAGAGCCTTGCCTCTAAGGTAGGCCCCACATGGTTTGCCTCTTTTTTTAAATAACGCGTCAAGTCGCAATTTGTTTGTTCACCCATGGTACACGATCCTCCATCAAGTGGACAACCAGTACACATGTCAAATTACCACGTGGGCTGCCTTTTCGTACAGAAATGAGCTCCACCGTGTACCCACGCGGGTGTGGTTGGGAAAGAGATGGGAGTACGTGCGCCGTGCGTGCACCTCTTCTCTTCATGCACGTCCCCCACCTACGTGGGTGTGTGTGAGAGAGATACAAACCTAGAGAGATGGCGTGTGCGTTCGTGAGTGTTTTTTGTTATGGGGGGGGGGTGATTTCGTGAATGTATTTGTGGGAATATGTGTCGATGATATCTTCAAACCAAAATGTGACACATGCAATGTGTGTGAAATAGACGCCTATCTATATCATATATAGAGGGGGCGATCCACGAGAAGAGAGGGAGGGGTCATAGATATCGATAGAGTCGAAGAGAGGATCAAGTGTGTGGGTGTGAGATCGATGAAGAGAGCCATCGAAATTGTGTGTGTGCATGTCAAAGATATAGGGCGACTGACCTACCGGAGCGTCAGAGGGCAGAGGGCAAGTTTGTGTGTAGCAGGGAGACATGACTAGAGCGCTCGATGTATCGGTGTGTGTGTGGGGGGGGGGGGAAGGCAGAGACCTAACTAGAGAGGTAGATTGACTCGTATATGTGTTGAGAAGGAGAGACCTAGCTATGTCTTGAGGGAGATTGGTCGACATCCATACATAAGTGAAGGACGGGAAATAGGTTGGGACACACACACACACACACACACACAGAGGTAGAGTGTCGGAGGGGTGGTGGAGTTGCTTCTCGGAGATGGTGGGAGAGGCCTACTAGACAAACTGAGGGTACAACTACAATATCAAGAAGAGAGGGGATGTGTTTCTGTGTGTGCGTGTGCGTGATAGATGTGTCGGGAGGCATGCATGGATGATGAAGGGGACCATATGTGTTTGGTAAGTAGACCTAACTATATCGGTAGATCAATTGTTGTGTGTCGAAGGAAGGGAGATACATAACTAATGAGGTAGATCAAGCGGCGCATGGGGAAAATGAGTTATAAACGGCCTAGCTAGCTATATGTATAGTGGGAGATCGGTCGGTGTACATCCATTTGTTAGAGGCAAATAAGGCCCAGAGAGACAGATAGAGAGACAGGGATGGAGCTAGGAGGTGGTGCGAGAGGCCTACTAGATAGGGGGGAGGAGTGTGCGATTGTGAGATCGATGAAAAGAGGAGCGAGAGTTTACACGTGTGTGGGAACGTATGAGAGACATGAGGCATGCATGGACAGAGAAAGGAGGAGATGAAAAGTGTGTGTGTATGTGGTAGGCAGACATCGCTAGAGAGGTTTATCAATCGGTGTGTGTCGGAAAGAAGGAGTTGTGGAGACCGTGGGAGACCGACCTAAAGAAAAAAAATGAATGTGCGCGATGGATAGAATGCCGAGGGAGGGGGACGGCGAGGAGGGCGTGTGCATGCACGAGAGAAAGTTAGTGCTGGCTACAAAGGTTAGAGGATATGTGTCGATGATATCTCAAACAAAAATGTGACACATGCAATGTGTGTGAAATAGAGGCCTATCTATATCATATATAGAGGGGGCGATCCACAAGAAGAGAGGGAGGGGTCATAGATATCGATAGAGTCGAAGAGATGATCAAGTGTGTGGGTGCGAGATCGATGAAGAGAGCCGTCAAAATTGTGTGTGTGCACGTCAAAGATATAGGGCGACTGACCTACCGGAACGTCAGAGGGCAGAGGGCAAGTTTGTGTGTGGCAGGGAGACATGACTAGAGCGCTCGATGTATCGGTGTGTGTGTGGAGCCTAACTAGAGAGGTAGATCGACTCGTATATGTGTTGAGAAGGAGAGACCTAGCTATGTCTTGAGGGAGATCGGTCGACATCCATACATAAGTGAAGGACGGGAAATAGGTTGGGACAGAGAGAGAGGGAGAGAGAGAGAGAGTGCCGGAGGGGTGGTGGAGTTGCTTCTCGGAGATGGTGGGAGAGGCCTACAAGACAAACTGAGGGTACAACTGCAATATCAAGAAGAGTGGGGGATGTGTTTCTGTGTGTGCGTGTGCGTGATAGATGTGTCGGGAGGCATGCATGGATGATGAAGGGGGGCCATGTGTTTGGTAAGAAGACCTAACTAGATCGGTAGATCAATTGTTGTGTGTCGGAGGAAGGGAGAGACATAACTAATGAGGTAGATCGATCGGCGCGTGGGGAAAACGAGTTATAAACAACCTAGCTAGCTATATGTATAGTGGGAGATCGGTCGGTGTACATCCATTTGTTAGAGGCAAATAAGGCCGAGAGAGACGGATAGAGAGAGAGGGATGGAGCTAGGAGGTGGTGCAAGAGGCCTACTAGATAGGGGGAGGAGTGTGCGATTGTGAGATCGATGAAAAGAGGGGCGAGAGTTTACACGTGTGTGGGACCGTACGAGAGACACGAGGCATGGACAAAGAAAGGAGGAGATGGAAAGTGTGTGTGTATGTGGTAGGCAGACATCGCTAGAGAGGTTTATCGACCGGTGTGTGCCGAAAAGAAGGAGTTGTGGAGACCGTGGGAGAACGACCTATAGACAGGTGCATTATACACGTAGCGAAATATTTTAATTGAACATAACATGGATTCAAAGTTTTGAATGGAATTTGTAGTAACTCATACAGTAAAACGGGACTAGACTCTCTTGTGTGGTGTGAATTGATTTCTTTTTGGTTTTTTCGTCGAGGGAAGTGCGAATTGATTTGGTACAGTATACGTTAGCCTTGTCTAGAAATTTCAACTCGTGCGTTGTTATCCCGAAATTTTAAGATATCTCTTTGTCTCGTTGTGCTCCTAAAATTCCCTCCATCTCAACCCGCGCTTTGCTATCCCAAAATTACAACGCGCGCAAAAACTCCCACCTCCTGTGAAATCCCGACACTCGAAATTCCCGTGATACCCCTGAACCGAAAGAACCACCTAGTTCAAATCGGTGGGGCTACTTTCATATCTTAACCCACATTTCGGACAAGCACGTCCCTAAGCCATGGTTCCCCCCTCCCATCCCCTCCGCCCCCCATTCGTACACCGAGGCAGCGAAAACCCGCAAAGCCCCACACCCTCCTCCGTCCGCCACCCAGCCGGAGCCTCTTCCCCGACAACATCGTCCACCACAACAGCTCGACGTCCCTCATCCACTGCACCGGATGAGGACCCGTCGTCAATCTCATCGTCCCACCGGTTCAGCCACCCCATCCTCCACCTCCAAGGAGCTGCCCTGACGTTCGCCTCGTCTTTTGCACCACGTCCATTCCCACAGCACCGTCTTCACCTGCACCACCGAAAGAGCAGCACCATCACCTATTCCTTGGATGAAGCTGAGGCCTAATCGGCACCACCAAAGAGGTTCTACAATAATCGCTGCATTTTCTTCTTGATTCGATCTCACGGTGCTGCCGACGCTCGGTACCGAGCCGCCATGGCGCGGCTCCATCTACGGCGGCGTCACCGGCCACTTCCTCCACGGCGTTGCTCCCTCGGCGGCGACATCAACATCAGTCGGAGCTGCTGCTGCTGCTTCGGCTCTCGCTGGCCCTGCTACTGCTACTTCGGCTCTCGCTCACACTGCTGCTCTGCTCTTGCTCTCGGCCCCCTACCTGGTCTTCTCTGGCTCTTGCTCGCACTGCTGCTCTTGCTCTTGCTCTCGGTCCCCTGCCTGGTCTGCTCTAGCTCTTGCTCGCGCTGCTGCTCTTGCTCTTGCTCTTGCTTGCGCAGCTGGTCTACTCTTGCTCGCGCTGCTGCTGCATGAGTAGCAGCTCCGACCCTCGCTCCAGCTCCTGCTGCTGCTACCCGAGATGCTGCTACACGACCAGCTGCCCCGGCTCTCGCACGCGCTGCTGCTCTGGGCGCTGCTACTGCTCTGCCCCGGCTGCTCTATGGTAGTATGATCCCTGCTGGAGCGGCTACCGATTTAGATCACTGCTACTCTACAACTAGTGCTCGAGCGGCCAAAACTATTAGTGCACTGCTTTTCTGCTACTAGTGCGTTCAGTTTCGACAGTAAAATTCAGTTTCAACAGCAAAATTCAGTTTTGACAGTAAAATTTAGTTTCGACAGTTAAATTCAGTTTCGACATTTAAGTTCAGAGATGAGCGGCTGATGTATTTTACATCTAGCACTTTTTGGTTATGTAATTTACATCATCTATCAGAGATGCTATTAGAATACCACTTTGGGTTAATGTTGTCTCTCTTGTCCTGCTTCAGCCTCGCCGTCGTACACCTCACCGGAGCTGCTCCAACGATGAAACCCTCCATCACAGTGGAGCAGTACCCTTGGCTCCATCTCCAGGCGCCTAAGATCTTCTTCCCCTCCTCTGACTGTCACATCAGCCGCAGCATCCTCAGCGACCAACCCAATGATGCTGAGATCGACATGGCTTCGCCAAAGAGGTTGTACACTTGCTGCATCTTTTTTTACTCTACATGTTATATATGTTGTCCACTGAGCACACGTAGTAACGTGAAATATGATTATGTTCTCCTATATAACAAGCAGTGAGGTACCAGGCAACTTAGCTATCCGTGATGGACTCTCTCGAAAGCCATCATTATTTATTTCTGCGTGTTTGAGCTGTGCATGTGTAGATGGGCCTGGGAGTTGAGTTAGTAGGGCAGTGGCCTGGGTCCAAAGTAGTACAAGTAGCACAAATATATTTTTGGAGTGTAGGCTTTTGTTTGTTCAAGCCTGCCTACTAGAATTGCCAGTGTTTGAAAGGAAAAGTGAAGGAAAAACATAGGAATTGGAAAGTTTCCTATGGTACTACTATTAATGCATTTGGTTCAAAGGAATGGAGCAAAGGAAAACTATAGGATTTGTTCCTTTAGTGTCTCTTTCAAAGAAAAACCGTAGGAATTTTAATATCCACTTGGACCTCCTTTTCAAATTCCTATTCATGAAGAACAAGACTAAGTGATAGTAGCATAATAGCATTATAACTGTACATTTACTTGTGGTTTGACTTAATTTGACCATGCTTCTTTGCATTTCTGTGACCTTCCAATTCCTGTGAACCAAACACCCAGATTGACAGAAATCCTGTGATTTTAAATTCTCTGTTTTGCACATGCATTCCTATCCTATTACTGTGTATTTCCTATCTGCGTTGTTAAAATCCTCCAATTCAAACGAGCCCTTACAGAATTACTTCTCTTATAGATAGTTGTCAAAGAAAATCTTGTGTGGTTTGTCTCGCTCCTGCCGCGCCGTCGTCCACCCCAGCTCAGCTGCTCCAATGACAGAAGGGTCCACCACAGCAGGGATCCGCCCTCCAGACTATCTTTCGCCGCCTCAGATCTTCTTCCCCGCCGCCAACAGCCACGACAACTGCATTACCATCATCAACTGAGCAGATGACCTTGAGGACTACACGGGTCCGCAAGAGAGGTTGCACTCTTTTGTGTTTGCTTACGTTATGCATCGCTTAATATTACATGCTACTTTATCGTCCTGTTCACCGATTAGACTCTGAGTCAGCTCCAAACTAATGCTCAAACTTGAGTTTTTAAATGGTTGTGGGGTACATATCGGGACCGCAATCAATAGTATCTGTCTACTATCTGGTTAAATTCTGGTGTCTACTATGAGTTTCATGTTGGGACTGAAACAAACAGTAAAGAAGCCATTATTTGTATTTTTTAACTGAAGCCATTATCCGCCTGCTATCATTGGTTTTGGGTCTATCCACAGGTTGCTACCATCACTCTGGATTTCTGCATGCACTCCTTACATAATCTCACTATGTTTTATTCCTATGCATGTCAGTTATTGTACACAATGGAACTGAACATGTAGAGCAAAAGAGACGAGCCTTGCGTGGCAATAAAATTTCATGCAGACGTCGCTCCATGGTGGGCGCAAAGGCATCCCCCCTCCACCCATTTCAGATTATAATCAAGAGGAAGATAACTATTTCGAGGGGGATTCAGAAGGAGCAGACCACTCCTATTTACCCCTTGAGGTCTTTGCTCTAACTTGGCATGCTGATGTTGGTCATATCATCCATATGGTGCCTTGCATTGCTTACTTTATACATCAAATATGTCATCTGCTTAGTTTAGACATGCTTTGTGTGAATGCCATCTGTTTAGTTTATATATCGTATATGTGAATTATGCAACGCCATCTTGTTTAGCTAGGCATCATATACATGAATTTTGCAATGCCATTCTGCTTAGCCAGTCATCTTATATGTGAATTATACCACACCATCCTTTTTTTCATTATGTATTACATTTCTCAACAATGTTAGTACATTCAACTACTCTTCATGTGCATCAGCCATTTGACACGGTGATGGAAAAATCTGGAGTGAAAACAAGGTCTTCAGAGCAGACAATGCTATCTGATGAAGCGCATATCTCGCTGGTTACGGATAGCTCCTCAGAGGAGGATTCAGAGACAGATGACCAGTCCTATTCCCCCCCCCCCCCCAGGTGTATGCTCTAACTTGGCAGGGTTATGTTGCTCATATATATCGTGTGCATGGTGTCTTACATTGCTATGTCATTTGCTTAGTTTAGACATGCTTTGTGTGAATGCCACCTGTTCAGTGTCTAATTACCATATATATGAATTATGCAATGCCATCTTGTTGCAAGACATTATATATGTGAATTATGCAATGCTATCTTGTTGCAAGGCATCATATATGTGAATTATGCAGTGCCATGTTGTTTAGCCAATCATCATATATGTGAATTATATCATTCTACCCTTTTTTTGTATTACGTATTCCATTTGTCGACAACGTTTGTATATTCAACTACTCTTCCTGTGCATCAGCCATTTGAAGCGGTGATGGAAGTATCTGGAGTGAAACCAAGGTCTTCAGAGCAGACAATGCTACCTGCTGAAGCAGACATCTTGCTGGTTAAAGATAGCTCCTCAGAGGAGGATTCAGAGACAGATGACCAGTCCTATTTTCCCCCTGAGGTGTATGCTCAAACTAGGCAGGGTTATATTACTCATATCATGCATATGTTGTCTTGCATTACTTAGTTTTTACATCATATATGTGATTGCCATCTTCTTACTTGCTTAGGATATATATAAATCATATATTTGAATTATATCATGCCATCATGTTTACATAGACAGCATCTATCTGAATTATGGCATGCCAACCCATTTAATAAAGACATCATATAGTTATATCATCTCATCCTGTTTAGTGTTTACAGTCATCATATTTTGAATTATGTCATTCTATCCGTGAATTATATCATGCTATCATGTTTCCATAGGCGGCATGTATGTGAATTATGGCATGCCAACCTATTTAATAAACACATCATATAGTTATATCATGTCATCATGTTTACATAGTCATCATATTTTGAATTATGTCTTCCTATCCTGTTTAGTTAGCCATCATATATGTGAAATTGTGTCATGCTATCCTGTTTAGTTAGCAATCATATTTGTGAAATTGTCTCATGCTATCCTGTTTGGTTAGACAACATAAATGTGAATTATTTCATGCCCTCTTTTATTCCCCACTATCCATTGCACCTGTCTATCATACAATGTCTATACATTCAATTACTTTTATTGTTTATCAGACGTTTGAATTGCAGGGGATGATGGCAGTATCTAAGGGAGTAACAACATGGCCTTCAGAAAAGATAGTGCTACCAGTTGATGCAGATAGAACCATGGTTGTAGTTGCCCAAGAACCTGCCCCACCACACATAACCCAGACTCTCGCAGATTGTACCCCTACCCAGTTGGACAGAGAACCAGCTACACCCCTTCTAACCCCAACCCCAGTAGATAGTAACCCAGTTCCAGTTGACACCGCACTGTCTCCACCATAGAGCACCCAAACACGAGTAGTTAGTAAGGCAACTGTAGTGCCCAAAGCATGAGGACCACCACTCCGAACCCCAACTCAACGCTTAAAGCAAAAGAAGAATTGTTCTCAGGTCAGGTTCTGTAGCTATGGTTCATACTCCTTTGCTCTTGCATCACTGTATTTGCTCATACCAACTATTTTCAAATTTGAAGGATGGAATTGAAACTCCAATGGCGCAACAGGTATGTTTTAAACCTGTTTCTTTAACTGGTTTGCTATTGTAACTTGCTCTATGTTAATTTTAGTTTCAATTGAATAAACAGTTATGTTCTCATGTCATGCACATTACAAGTGTTGTTATTGCTGTGTAGTTTCCCACACTTATATTCTGTCTATGCTGCTTTGTCTTAAACATATATTATTTGAACTTTGTCTCTATATTGATTTGGCAACAAAAACTAGAATGATATAGACCATATAGTGACTATGGTACATAGATATATGTTTGTTTCATGTTGTTATCCTGTCCACTTTACTACTGAACTGATTTACCAAAATGAGTTTCATATACAGCATGGTAAACCTATGATGCGTCTGCTTGTTTCACTTTTAGAATGCGGACAAAATATTGGAGAAGAGTACCCTGTTATGCAATGGTAAAGGAAGTAATGCAGATAAGGTTCAAGATAGTGAGACATCCCTGATGGTCTCCAAGAAAGCTGATAAAAACTATCTTGACGACAGTGAGACAACCCCAAAGTCCTGTCTTGATGTAGTGTTCGAGTTACTGGCCACTACTGCTGACACAAGATCTTTGAACTTGCATCCTGAATCAGTTTGCCTTCTTGAGTCTCAACTTCAAGTTGAAAGACATCGATCAGATGTGCTGCGACACGAAGCCGAAGGACTGAGGAAGTCCCTGCAGAATCCAGATGCATACTTTCTGGTGCAACAGCAAATGCTGGAGGATTTAAGCGCCAAACAAGAGAAAGTTAATAAGCTTGCTAAGCATCTTGCCAGCATGCTGGGTACCCATGATATTGTTTCTTGAGCTCTTCTGAAGTGGTTTAAGTTCTGGACTTGTTTTGTTGCGATGTTTATTTGCACTGGTCGCCAACTTTGACAACCAGTGTATGTGATTTCACTACAAAAAAAACCACTTCCATGATGATACGTGTTTGTCACGGTAGGTCACATTTTCTGTCATGCATGTACATCCATGACGATTTTATGACAGAATCAAGATAGTCATACTTGTGCTATCATAGAACTGTTCCATGACAATACCAAAATTATCATCACGGAAGTATCCACTTCCATGATGATAAATGGCGCGTCATGGAACTGTTTTCGTCAAGGGTAACCGATACGTGGCATCCACCATAACGGGTCACCGTTAACCTATCGGGTTCTGGTTTTGATCCGGTAACTCGTTAACAGTCCGGACCAATGGGGATTTTCCACGTGTAAAATTCTGATTCGCCGGAGGATCCAGGTGTCAGCTCAGCCTTGGGACAGATGTCATCCAGCCAATGGACGGGACACACCTATGATAAATTGACACGTGGCTCGGCCCAATAGTGGCCCATTCAGGTTAAGAGGCCGGGCCTGTCAGAATAAGCGGGCTGGCCCATTAGTGGCCTACTTGCGTCAGGCCCATTCACAACCACGGCCCATACAAGTTACACAGAATCGGCCCATCAAAGGCCCATTTTAGATTTGACAATTTCCAGTCCATCTTCAGTTCCAGCCCATTAACGGCCCGCTACGTCTTTGGGCTCAATTACGGCCTGACCTTCTTTCGGCCTGTTAGCAGCTCATTATAGATATGGACCAATATGCCGTGATACGTCACCAATGTATCTATAATTTATGAAGTATTCATGCCATGTTTACAACAATTTTATATGGTTTTGGTATGATTTGGATGGAGCTAACCCGGACTAACGCTGTTTTCAGCAGAACTACCGTGGTGTTGTTTTTTGTGCAGAAATAAAAGTTCTCCAAATGCAATGAAACTTTTTGACGAGTTTTTTTTGGAACAAAAGAGGCACTAGAAGCTTCGTGGGAGGGCCAGAAAAGCCACGAGGAGGGCACAACCAACCAGGGCACGCCAGAGGGGCCTGGCTTGCCCCGGTGGGTTGTGCTCACCTCGAGGCCTATCTTCGCGTGAAACCGATGCCAAAAAATCCTATAAATAGATAAACCTTCAGAAATAACCCTAGATCAGAAGTTCGGCCGCCGCAAGCCTCTGTAGCCACGAAAAACCAATCTAGACCCCATTCTGGCACTCCGTCGGAGGGGGAAATCATCATCGGTGGCCATCTTCATCATCCCGGCGGCCACCATGATGAGGAGGGAGTAGTCCACCCTCGGGGCTGAGGGTTTGTACCAGTAGCTATGTGTTTAATCTCTCTCTCTCTCTTCTCTCTCTCTCTCTCTCTCTCTCGTGTTCTTGAGATGTCACAATCTTGATGTATCGCGGGCTTTGTTAATATAGTTGGATCATATGGTGTTTTCCCCTCTCTATCTTGTTGTGAATTGAGTTTTCCCTTTGAGATTTGAGAACACTTGATGTATGTCTTGCTATGAATACCCATGGTGACAATGGGGTATCATATTGATTCACTTGATATGTGTTTTGGCACTCAACTCGCGGATTCCCGAGGTGACATTGGGGTAATCTATGCATAGGGGTTGATGCATGTTCTCGTCTTTGTTTCTCCGGTAGAAATCTTGGGGCACTCTTTGAGGTTCTTTGTGTTGGATTGAGTATTATGAATCTGAAATTGTTTGATGCATAGCGTATAATCAACTCACGGATACTCGCGGTGACATTGGAGTATCTAGGTGACATTAGAGTTGGTTGATGTGTATCATGTGGTGTTATTTTAGTACGAACTCTTGGTTAGATCGATCGAAAAGAATAGCTTGGTGTTATTTTAGTACGAACTCTAGGATAGATTGATCGGAAAGAATAGCTTTGAGGTGGTTTCGTACCCTACAAACAATTTCTTCTTATGTTCTCCTCTAGATAGGAACTTTGGAGTGATTCTTCATCGCACATTGAGGGATTGTTATATGATCCAGTTATATTAGCATTGTTGAGAGATTGCACTAGCGAAAGTACGGACCCTAGGCCTCATTTTCAAGCATTGCAATACCGTTTGTGCTCACTTTTGTTACTTGCTACCTTGCTGTTTTTTATTGTTCCTATTAAAAAAATCAATATCTACTATCATTACTATGCTTGTATCACCATCTCTTCGCCGAACTAGTGCACCTATACAAATTACCATTGTATTTGGTGTGTTGGAGACACAAGAGACTTTTTATTATTTGGTTGCAGGGTTGTTTGAGAGAGACCATCTTCATCCTACGCCTCCCACGGATTGATAAACCTTAGGTCATCCACTTGAGGGAAATTTGCTACTGTCCTACAAAACTCTGTGCTTGGAGGCCCAACACGAGTCTTCAAGAACAAGTTATGTAGTAGACATCAAGCTCTTTTCTGGCGCCATTGCCGGGGAGGTGAGTTCTTGAAGGTATATATTTAGATCTTGCAATTGAATCTTTTAGTTTCTTGTTTATCACTAGTTTGGTTTATAAAAAGAAAACTACAAAAAATGGAATTGAGGTTGCATCATATTGTTCATCTTTATAATGTCTTTCGTGAAAATGATGGAAAGGAAAATTGTGCTTAATTGATAGAGGAAAAATTCTATAAAATGTTTGACAAAAAATATTTGAATGATGAGCATGATTGCAATGTTGTTGGTATGACCTCTTTGAATATCCATGATGCTAACGATATGCAAAGCCATAAGCTTGGGGATGCTATATTTGATGAAGATGGTATTTTTACTCCCCCAAGTTTTGATGAGAAAATTTATTATGATGAAAGCATGCCTCCTATTTATGATGAGTATATTGATGAAAGTCGATTTGGAGAGGTTAGACTTTATTTAGTGATGAATCCACTATTTCGAAAGTGGTTTCAATTGATTATGACAATAAAGTTGGTATATATGATGATTATGGTGATGACATGTATGCTATATTGAATAATGATAACCATGAAACTTGTCATCATGATTTTAATTGCCAATCACATGATAGTTATTTTGTTGAGTTTGCTCCCACAATTATTGATGAGAATAAATTTGCTTATGTGGAGAGTAACAAAATTTCTATGCTTATGCATCATGAAAGGAATGCATTATGTGATAGTTATATTGTTGAATTCATTCATGATGCTACTGAAAATTATTATGAGAGAGGAACATATGCTTGTAGGCTTCTCACTAATATCAAGTTTCCTCTCTTTATGTTGAAAGTTTTGAAGTTGCACTTGTTTGCCTTCCTATGCTAGTTGATTTTTGTTCCCATAAATTGTTTGCTCACAAAATCCCTATGCATAGGAAGTGGGTTATACTTAAATGTGCTAGTCATATGCTTCATGATGCTCCCGTTGTGTTTCAATTCTTTACTTCTATGTGAGCATCATTGAAATCATCATGCCTAGCTAAAAAGGCATTAAAGAAAAGCACTTGTTGGGAGACAACCCAACACTATTACCTACTGTTTTTGTGTTTTCACATGATTAATCTACTGTAGTAATCATGTTTTATAGCTTTTGTTTCAATAAAGTGCCAAGTAAAGCCTTTGGGATAGTATGGATGATAGTTGATTTGATTCTATGCAAAAACAGAAACTTTTGTGCCCAGTAACAGAATTGTTAAAAATCACTGGAGCGTCTAAAAACTCTGAATTTTTTAAAGATGATTTATCTACCAATTTTAGAGGTTTTTCTGAATTTTCATAAGTTTTGGATTTGCATAAGTATGACTAAAATTCAGATCTTTATGTACTGTTCTGTTTTTGACAGATTCTGTTTGCAATGCATAGTTTGCTTGTTTTATGGTTTCTATGGCTTATATTGCTTAATATAAATTGTGGAAATTGTAGGGTACAGTAGGAATTGTGTGGAAACAATTATGAATCTTATCTTGACAGTGCCAAAGTGAATGATTTGTCTTTATCATACTAACCCATCTCACGAAGTTCCGTTAAGTTTTGTGTGATTGAAGTTTTCAAGTTTTGGGTGAGATATCTATATGAGGAGAACAAGGAGTGACAAGACCCTAAGCTTGGGGATTCCAAAGGGAACCCAAGGTAATATTCAAGGAATATCCAAGCAACTAAGCTTGAGGATACCCCGGAATGCATCCCCTCTTTCGTCTCCAACATTATCGGTAACCTCACTTGGAGCTACATTTTCATTCGTCACATGATATGAGTTTTGCTTGGAGCGTCATTTTATTTTAGTTGGATTTTCTTCCTATTATTTATATAATGTTTTGCATCTTTCTTTTCAATAAAAATGTCAAGTATAGCCTTTACATGCTTATTTTACAAGTTTATATGTGGCTGTTTGAAAGCAAAAAGTTGCATGCTAGTGCGTGAATTCTTGAAAAAATTCAGAATGTGATAAAATGTTGAAGTATTTTGAACAATAAGCTATGATAAATTTTCTACAGTTTGGTAATTTTTCAGAATTTTTGGAGTTAAATAAGTATTGATATTCTTGCATCCTTTACAGACTATGTCGTTTAGACAGATTGATGTTATGTTTGCATATGTTTGCTTGTTTAATGATTATATTTGAGGATAGGAGTACTAAATATGCAGAGGCATTTAGTATGAAATGTTTGAATAATAATTTGAGTGATTTTCTACAGTAGATAATGATAAGGTTTTGCATTGATTTATACTAACTTATCTCACGAGTTCTTGTTGAGTTTTGTGTGGATGAAGTTTTTAAGATTTACGGAAACCGTGATATAAAAGGAATTAAGGCGACACAAAAGCTCAAGCTTGGGGATGCCCAAGGCATCCCAAGATAATATTTCAAGAAGTCTCAAGCATCTAAGCTTGGGGATGCCCCGGTAGGCATCCCACCTTTCTTCATCAACAATTATCGGTTAGTATCGGTTAAGCCTAAGTTTTTGCTTCTTCACATGATGTGTGCTATTTTTGGAATGTCATTTTATTTTGTTTTGCTTGATGTTTTAATAAAATACTTACATCTAAAAGTTTTTAAATGAGAGAGAGTCCTCAAATAGCTACCAATTTACTTAACTACTCGCATGATCTTCACTTATATCTTTTTGGAGTAGTTTGTCATTTACTCTTGTGCTCCACTTATATCCTATGAGTAAATTGTTGAATGAATTGAATGTCATGAAGTTGAAATTTTATGTTCATATCATGCCTAGTAGTAGCTTCACTTTGGGTTTAGAAAGTGAAATCTTTTGAAGCTTGACAATCACAATATTGGTCATACAAGCAATTCATGAATGATTAGTATAAGGAAGAGAACTTTCACATATAAATATATTATCTTGGACATCTTCTATGATTGTGAATACCCATTAATTATTTTCAAACTTGAGCAAATTAGTTGAGGTTGGACAAGGAAGACAACGTAATGAGTTATGTTTGGGTATATTTGCATAGAAGTTATATTGTTATGGATCCTCCGACATGTGGTGTTTGCTTAGGAACTTTTGCTAGCTAAAAATTCGTACTAAGTAGAGATACTACTTGTGCATCCAAAAACCCTTAAACCCAGTTTCTTTCCATGAGTGTCCACCATACCTACCTATGGATTGAATAAGATCCTTCAAGTAAGTTTTCATCGGTGCAAAAAGGCAATAAAAATTGCTTCTAAATGTGTTTGATCATTCAGTGTAAGAGAAAATTGAGCGTTGTACGAACTTGTGATGGCAAAGTAATAAAAGCGACGGACTGCATAATAAAGGTTGCTATCATAAGGGGCAATATAACTTGACGTTCTTTTGCATTAAGGGATTGTGCATACAAAACCAAAAAGCGCATGACAACCTTTGCTTCCCTCTGCGAAGGGCCTATCTTTTACTTTTCAGTATTTACTTTTATGCAAAGATTCAATAGTATGAATTCTCATTTCAACCTCAACTATTCTCTAGTTGGCAAGTATCGTGTGGTGGAGAAAGATCTAGGCACATATGAACATTCAAATATATTTAATGATGAATTATTTTTGTTGACAATTATCTCTATGATAAATGAGTTGGGAGGCAAAACATTAAGCCCCTATCTTTCTCTGTGTTCGATGGATGCCATTTGTTCTAAGAATATGCTTTGAGTACAAGCAATCATAGAAGACTATATGATGATTGAGTATGTGGAGCTCTTACTTAGACTATGTTGAATAAGTAGAATTGCAATTGTTTGGTGACTAAGAATATAGGTTGTTGAGTTTCAAGAGAATTCATTGTTTGAACCTTAACATGTGAATTGGTTGCTACTTTAACATGAGAAGTTTTATGAGAAAGAATTGCTGTTACGATGCTAGGAAAAGTGATTGAAATTATCATTGATCAAACTATGCACTTTGCTAGCATTCACACTTCATAAATTATTTCTTTTATCATTTACCTACTCGAGGACGAGAAGGAATTAAGCTTGGGGATGTTGATACGTCTCCAACGTATCTATAATTTATGAAGTATTCATGCCATGTTTACAACAATTTTATATGGTTTTTGTATGATTTGGATGGAACTAACCCAGACTAACGCTGTTTTCAGCAGAACTACCATGGTGTTGTTTTTTGTGCAGAAATAAAAGTTCTCCAAATGCAATGAAACTTTTTGACGATTTTTTTGGAACAAAAGAGGCACTAGAAGCTTCGTGGGAGGGCCAGAAAAGCCACGAGGAGGGCACAACCCACCAGGGTGCGCCAGAGGGGCCTGGCTTGCCCCGGTGTGTTGTGCTCACCTCGAGGCCCTTCTTCACGTGAAACCGATGCCAAAAAATCCTATAAATAGAGAAACCATCAGAAATAACCCTAGATCAGAAGTTTCGCTGCCGCAATCCTCTGTAGCCACGAAAAACCAATCTAGACCCCGTTCCGACACTCCGGCGGAGGGGGAAATCATCACAGGTGGCCATCTTCATCATCCCGACGGCCACCATGATGAGGAGGGAGTAGTCCTCCCTCGGGGCTGAGGGTTTGTACCAGTAACTATGTGTTTAATCTCTCTCTCTCTCTCTCTCTCTCATGTTCTTGAGATGTCATGATCTTGATGTATCGCGGGCTTTTTTAATATAGTTGGATCATATGGTGTTTTCCCCTCTCTATCTTGTTGTGAATTGAGTTTTCCCTTTGAGATTTCGTTCTTATCGAATTGAATACTTTTATGGATTTGAGAACACTTGATCTATGTCTTGCTATGAATACCCGTTGTGACAATGGGGTATCATATTGATTCACTTGATATGTTTTTTGGCACTCAACTCGCGGATTCCCGAGGTGACATTGGGGTAATCTATGCATAGGGGTTGATGCACATTCTCGTCTTTGTATCTCCGGTAGAAATCTTGGGGCCCTCTTTGAGGTTCTTTGTGTTGGATTGAGTATTATGAATCTGAAATTGTTTGATGCATATCGTATAATCAACTCACGGATACTCGCGGTGACATTGGAGTATCTAGGTGACATTAGAGTTGGTTGATGTGTATCATATGGTGTTATTTTAGTACGAACTCTTGGTTAGATCGATCAAAAAGAATAGCTTGGTGTTTTTTTAGTACGAACTCTAGGATAGATTGATCGGAAAGAATAGCTTTGAGGTGGTTTCGTACCCTACAAACAATTTCTTCTTATGTTCTCCGCTAGATATGAACTTTGGAGTGATTCTTCATCGCACGTTGAGGGATGGTTATATGATCCAGTTATATTAGCATTGTTGAGAGATTGCACTAGCGAAAGTACGCACCCTAGGCCTCATTTTCAAGCATTGCAATACCGTTTGTGCTCACTTTTGTTACTTGCTACCTTGCTGTTTTTTATTGTTCCTGTTACAAAAATCAATATGTACTATCATTACTATGCTTGTATCACCATCTCTTCGCCGAACTAGTGCACCTATACAAATTACCATTGTATTTGGTGTGTTGGGGACGCAAGAGACTTTTTATTATTTGGTTGCAGGGTTGTTTGAGAGAGACCATCTTCATTCTATGCCTCCCACGGACTGATAAACCTTAGGTCATCCACTTAAGGGAAATTTGCTACTGTCGTACAAAACTCTACGCTTGGAGGCCCAACACGAGTCTACAGGAACAAGTTGTGTAGTAGACATCATGCCGCCGGTACGTCTTTTGGCCTTTTCTCGGCCCATTCTGTAGTTGGGCCAACTTCTAGCCCGTTGTGACTTTTGGCCTTTCCTCAGCCCATTCTGTACATGGGCCAACCACTAGCCCAATTTGTCTTTCGGCCTGTTAACGGCCCGCATAACAGTTGGACCTTTGTCGGTGCCACATGAATTTGGGTCCATTAGCGGCCCACTTTAAGCAGGGCACAATTTCAGCCCGACGGGACTTTCGGCCTGTTAAAAGCCTAGTTCGTAAATTGGGCCTCTATTGGCCCAAAACACTTTCGGCCTCTTACTGGACCGTCAAGTAAAAGGGCCGAGACAAAATTGATATTTATTTTGACCTGCTAGAGGCCCACGGGCTGTTTCCATTTATACTGCCCTACCAAGCTTTTAGCCTGTTAACGGCTTGCTAAGGTTGTTACGGTGGGCCACAGCGATTGGGATCCACTAAATATTAGTTGACCAGCCCAATTAAGGCCCGCTTTGACTACACATGTTTGTTCGTTCGGATGGCGTCCAGGTAATGTTTGGGCGTGTTGGCCCCCGTTTCAACGATATAGCATATACAAAGAATTATCCTACTCTATACTATCGCCTCTAAAAATCCTACACTATACAATAAAGAGACTAAGGCATAGAAACGAAGAATAATCCTACACTATACCATAAAGAATTTACAGCAGATTATATCCACTGGGCATTATAGTTCGGCACCATTGATAATAAAGCGTACAGAAACAACAAATTACATACACTTGGCAAAGAAAGCTCATACATCATGGACGCGCATCAACATAACTTACCATTTGAACTATAATCTCTTCAGAAAATAGGATTAGCCGGATTAAAATAGCACAAATTTCAGTCTGCAAAATCTCCAATTCCTTTGTGGTTACCTCAGTGTCTTATTTCATTTTTTTGACTCCTGCATCTAATACCTGCAACTCCAGCCTCAACATTTTGATTACATGTTGAGAATCATATATACGTTGTCTTGCCACTTCTAGTTGATGCTCGGGAACATCAGCACATTCCAATTCCAATCCACAATCATTTGGTAACGGGCATGCCGCACTGCTCTGAGATCTTTGTGTTGATGTCACTTCATCCTGAAATGTTTCTGTAAGTACACATGACTAGGGCAAAAATATAGTTACAACAATGAAGCGAGCAAGACAGACTATCTTGTACATGGCAAAACAGGACTAACAATAATGTTACACATCATGAAGCATAAGCAGGTGATATTTTAAAAATTATAAAAATGGTAGTCTGTGCAGCCCGCATACAGAAATCTCTCTTAGCTTACCAGAGGAGCTGGATGTTGGGGCCAAATCCAAAACACAGACAGGTTACAAATTTAGACCACACGCAGCTACTGAACATTATATATATATATATATATATAAGTAAGCAAGCAGTTGGCCATTCTGTAGCTCAATTAACTAGCTGGAACATTGTGTGCCATGTTCTAGAAGAGTCTTAGGGAGCATAATGAACAGCAAAGGGATTCATACAAACCTACTACAGCAAGCAAAACTATGCAATCATTAGCCTCGTATAAACTAGATTGTGAGCCTCATGCAGTAATAGTTGGTTAATAGACTTCAAAGCTTCAGGCACACTTTGCCAGAGTAATTAAATGGTAAGGCTTTTAATTATGTCAACTAATAGTTATACAAGTACCCTACATCAGGCATCATTCTTTGGGCATCTCATTAACCGAGGACAAATAAAGCAATTGAAAAGAGCAATTTAACTATGCCTAAAACAAACAAGCAATTGAACTGTTGAGTTGGCAGCATGCATACATGCACGCCTCAATAACATCCATGGCCTAGCTACATTTACTATATAAAGGAACAAGTAATGTAATATTGTTTGCCCCCTATGAAGTATCTCGACTAGTATGTAATCAAGATCCTATTAATGATAGGAAGGCTAATGATGTGAATATGCATTTGGTTATGACATTTATGACATCGACAACTCTACCATAGCAGGAAGCAGTTTCACACTGTTCACTACTATAAGATGTTTTAGATATTTAAAAGTAGACTACAACTGTAATGAGTGAACAGACACATTAAAATGTGTTTACATACATCTTATTTACAAAAAAGTTAGAACATCATATAGTAGTGAGCGGAGGGAGTTTTAATCAATGGCCCAAATACTGGGTTATAGGTGAAGAACCCTATGCAAGCACAATGTCGGACAAATAAGATGTCCTGGTAATTGTAATACAGTGACTTGCCATAACTGGTTGAACAGGCTCAGCGTTGCTCCTCCTTCTCTTGCAAGGCTCCTTCCTAACATCTTGTACTTGGAAATCCTCAATCTTATCTTCATTGCACCCCCTCTACAAGGTGACACAAACTAGTTACTGGTCTCCTTGGAAGATAAATATGCATACTTTCCAGTCTTTGAACAACACCAAAGGATGAGTTTATAACAAAACAACACCACATAATGAAACATGCCACATCTCTTGCACACAATGAAATGATCATTTACTATGTGTGTGTTGTGTAAAAACTAGGCATACCTTCGAACTGGACCTCCAGGTACTCTTGGAGAGCCTACTTTAGTGTACAGCCAAACCTTTATGTCACCTATGAGTTATACAATCCCCCACTACAGCAGCCCTTAGTGTTTAAATCATTGACAAGCTCTGTTAAGTCAAGAACAACAAGTAATCAAAGCAAACACTCCTAGAATGGCTGGCTGATACAAACAAGCAATTGAACAGATGTGTGAGCAAATTTTGCACAACACTGAATTACATATCAAGAAAAGAAGCATAGAAGGAGGCTTAAAGATCATCACTTGACTGACCAGATTTAAGGGGCATTTAAACATCATGTGCAATGTATGAACTAACATAAACATTGCATATTTCAGATTCTATAATGAAATGCACATGTATGAGGTTATGCCATGTATGATGTCTAAATGTACACTATAGCAGGCAGGAGTGATTCATCATTGCACGCACAATTGAATTGCAGGTTAAGGGCCAGTTCTATTCCGCCTTTTCAGAGTTTATTGTCAAAATAAGCCATAAAAGATGTAAAGAACTCGTTTTTGAGTTATGGGCTTGGGCTTAACTTATTTCGCTTTGGGGGGGGTGCTTCGGGTAGAAGCTCACTAAAAATTGAAGGGAAGGGGAATAGCGAAATGACTCTGTTGTCTGCCTATATTAAACTCTAAATGCCACTGCTCATGCCCGCATCACACCTGACCCTCAAGTAAAAACAAACACGCAAGCGTTCATTGCCCTGCCCGCTTGCATCTCCTCTCCCCTTTCCCTCTACCTCAATCCCCTGCCTGCAGCGCTAGGGTTCCTCCAGCGAGCTGCTGCCACTGGTCCCATCTGGCCTGCTCCTCGACGATGCTCTGTCCAGCTAGGCTACATGGCCGACGGGTAGGGCCAAATCTCCCCGGCTGCTCCTCCCTCTGGCGCCGCCCCTCATTCTCATGGTCTCCAGCAGCTGCTCCGCTATGGTCCGTCCAATGCACTACTCCAACGGTCGCCGCACAACTACGGCCGATGCCCCACTCCGGCAGTAGGCACCTCATTCCCCCTCCCCTCCTACCAGGTCGTGGCCTTGATGTGCTGTTGAAGGATGAGCTCAACCAACAAGGTGAGGATCTCCTCTGATTCTTTGCCAAATTTTCATTCTGATCCACTATACGATGAATTGCTATGAGTTGCAGCTACTGCTATATGATGCATTGCTATGAGCTACTCCTGCTGCTGCTATATGATGAATTGCTATGAGCTGTTGGTGCTATATGATGAATTGCTATGAGCTGCTGCTGCTGCTATATGATGAGTTGCTATAAGCTGCTCATGCTGCCGCTATATGATGAATTGCTATGAGCTGCTCCAGCTGCTGCTATATGATGAATTACTATGAGCTGCTGCTGGTATATGATGAATTGCTAGCTGCTGCTGCTACTGCTGTTGTATGATGAGTTGCTATGAGCTACTGCTGCTATATGATGCTTTCAGGTGGTGCTGCTATATGATAATAACCAGCCACTTGGACCATCGAATTTCGATAAATAATGGTTCTTCATTTAAATTTAGGCAATGCGTTCTTCATTTAAATTAGGCAATGGGCTCTCTATGGAAGACATTGACCAAAGTAGATTGTGCCAAGTAGAAGGTATCTTTGTATTTGCATTTTCAACAAATATTGATGGTTTGTTTTCCTATCATATTAATTATTGCACTGGGTTCAATTTGTGATGCTTGCAAGTCAAATTAATTTTCATATGGGCAGCAAAATGACAAAATATAATGCAATCTAGACTTTTCACTGATCATACCGCAGATAAGCAGAAAAGGTAGGCAATGAAAAGAACTGGTTGGCTTATTATCTGGAGCTTATATTCAAAGGTGCTTATTTTCTTAGGATAACTCGAAATAACTGTCCCTAAGAACCCTGGCCAACAGCACTGACATACAAATAACATGTCACGATGATTGCATTGGAGTGACCTACCATAGCACACTGTATAGGCTCACCGCTGCCTCTCCTTTTTTTTGCGATATTCCATGAAATTGCCACATACATCTTGTACTAAGAAATCTTGTACTTTTTCATTGTGGCACCCCATCTGCAAGTTGACACGGCTAATTTGAGATATCTCTACATGATAATACATTGCATATCCCTTACGCATATTTAAACCACCAATTAACGATTGTGTGCGTAGCATAAACTAGCCATGACTCTGTGTACTGGACTAGCAGGCACTCTAAGGGAGCCTAATGTAGTGCACTGGAATTCCTACATGCCACCTACGATTTTGTGTAATGTACTACCTCTGTTCCTAAATATATGTCTTTGTAGAGATTCCACTATGAACCACATACAGATGTATATAGATGCATTTTCGAGTGTAGATTCACTCATTTTGCTCTGTATGTAGTCTATAGTGGAATCTCTAGAAAAACTTATATTTAGGAACGGAGGGAGTATCATGTATGACATCTATGTAACACCCTGGATTTTGCCCATTTTCTTTTTCTTTTGATTTTGGTTTGGATTTGCCTTTCGGTGGCTTAGTGGTCTTGAAACCTGGAGAGATCACCCTCGATTCCTCTCCCAAGTGGCTAGTCAACCTCAAATCCATCCCAAGACCATCTTGGCCCAATCCCAATATTCTTTTTCTTGGAAATATTCCTTTTTCCAATTAAAGGAATAACCCTGTCTGCCCTGGGTTGTGAAGCAACCCACATCTCCATCATTCCAATAATCCCCAAATAATTCTCATAAATTGTTTGGGTCATATCTTCCTCAGATATGTCAAAACCCTTCCTTGCCATGTTCAAAAATAATTCACAAATAATCCTTTTCCTATTCTGCCCTAAATGGCACTTTATGAAGAAAGTGCTAATTATCTTTGCTTGCTTGTTCTCAAACTTTTTGTGCACTCTTTCCCATCCATATTATTGCCTCTTGCCAAAATTCAACTCAAGTGGGCTAGTAAATCTTCCTTGGCCAATTTCCAAAGTTTCTGGTCAACTGGAAGCTTAATGAAGGAAGTACTAGCTAGGTTGATCCAAATGAGTTGAAATTTTGCAAGCATCTTCATATGCTCAAATTAACACTACCCACAAGATTTGAGCATCATCAAATCATCTATGTGAGCACACCTTCCAATCTTTGTTTCTGGTCACTATTTTGGGTTGTGAAGCAACTATATTTTAAGTTGCTCCATAATTACTGAAATTTTACCAGGACATTATCCTAACTATATAACACCTATCCACCAAATTTTGGCTCATTTAATCTACCAATAATTTCCTAGAATTTTCCTAAGATTCTGTCCAGTGGGATGCTGTGTGAAGGAAGTACCATTTTGGTTTATCCAAATGGTATGAAATTTATACAGTGTCTTCATATGCCATAATAACTATCCTCCTCCAAATTTCAGCTCAGTCCAAGCCAGTATGTGAGTGCCACATCAAGATCTATTTTCTGGACCAGATTTAGCAGTTGCAAAGCAACTATGTTAAATACTTGTCCTAATTATACCAAAACTCATAGGATCGTAGTCCTTCCTACCCTAAGCATGGCTGACATCTTTTGATTCTTAGTGGCCATCCCATTTCACCTCAGCTGCATGTCCAAGTTTGCTACAGAAAACTTCTGTGGATCATTCCCATCTACCCATAGTGTTTTTATTCGAGCCATCACCTCTGAGATAACCTATCTTGGAGAGACTACACGATAGACATGATTTGGCCGGTCAGGGTGCATCGCGTGCGTCTGTTCACGCGGTGACCACGTGTCCGACATACCAATGCGTGCGCTCTGCTCGCTGTGGTCGCGTCCAGAGCGTCGTTTTGCTTCGGGCTTATCTCCTCTGCCCGTTCTCTCGTGCCTTCCATGTCTTTTAGCTCCCTCCTTCTCCCACGTAGCTCTCTGGACCCCTCCTTCCCTCCAGAAACCTCCCCGCCGGCGCCAGCCATCGCGCCCGCGGATGCGTCGTGAGCTGTGTGGTCTGCTGCCTCTGTCCTCTTCCCCGCTGGCTCCTTCCTCGCACCGCGTCGCTCTGTAGGTCATTAGGTCGGCACCACGCGCGTCCAAGCCAGCTCACCGCAAGCTCCAGCGCGTGGCTAAGGATGCCACGGCGGCCGAACCTATCCATCGCCCTCGGGCAGCTATAAATAGGCCAGCCGAGCCCCTCCCGAGCTCACCAAGCTCCTCCTCGACCTCCCAGGATCCCTCCCAGCCATTTCCCCGAGCTCGAGGAGCTCCTTTGTCCCTCCACGGCCACTATGGCCATCGCCGGCCGCCGCCCAAATCGAAGCAGTCCGGCCCTTCCCTCCTCTCCAAACCTCCTCAGAGGATCTCCACCATCACCAGGAAACCTCCATGTAGCCCCTCCTGTTCTCTCCTCGTCCGAAGCCACAACCTCACCGGCGGCCGAATCCATCTTCCGCCGTGGCCAGTGTTCCTCTCATCCCAGAGCGCCTCGGCGACCGAGTGGTGCACCAAGGGGTCCGGCTCGTCCTCCCGATCTCTCCGGTAGGTCGGACATCCCGAGTGGTGGCCGGAGTCGCCGGCTATCGCCGTCGGGGCTCGCTGCCCCCGCGGCTAGGCGCGCGCATGAAGGAGTGAGGAGGAAGATGATCTACCGTTGGGCCCCGGCTGTAAGTGACTCGGTGGCCTGGCCCAGCAACTTAAGTGGAAGCGCACTTAGCTAAACTACGTTTTAGTGTACTGAAAACGTACTCCTATATACCTTCTGTCATATTTACGCTTTCACTGTTGTAGAAACATACTCCCTAAAAGGCGCTTTCTGCTTTCAGCCGCCAGGGACCTGTTTGTAGAGTTATTTTTATAGATTGGTCCCTGAACTTCATCGGGCAATATCTTTTCATCCGTAACTCCAAATGGGGTGATTCCAAAGCCCACGTCTTTGTCTCGTCGAGCTCGTCATGTTGGTACCATTTTCATAATGTTCTCACACTATGAAAATGACCATTTTGTCCTTGACCGTAAACAGCCCCCTCTGGGAGAGAACTGTTTCCGGCAATTGTTTCCGCGGACTCTCCGCACTTCTCCTCGGTGGTTTCTTCATCCCCAGGCAAGCCACGACAGCCACTTGCATGATGGATTTGCAGTAGCTATGGTTCCTACCTGAATAGTTATTTAACATGTGCATGTTATTCTGTTTGAGAATACTGTATATGCTCATGTTTCATGCTTATCTCTACATTCTGTCCATGTGCATCTTGCTAGTTATCAAGTAGTCGTTGGTAGCATTAAGCTCATGGTTAATACTTGCAGTAGTTCATGCTAAGATGATGACATGTCTGCATGTTTCTTTATCTGTTGTTATGGCTCATCCTGTTATCATGGCTCAGCACATCATCATTCAAAGTTAACCGGATGTTAATTGAACTTGAACACCTGTTGGCTGAGTCATAATGCGCCACTGAATCAAGCTCACCAGTGCAACCACACTTGCTGGGATGGGGCGGCCCTAACTCGGTCTATTGTCATGCCTCTCGCCGGTACCTCCAACCAGGGAAGGTTATGAGCGTGTGCTACCTTGGCTCGGTAGGCACCTATAACCTTGTGAACCCAATTTTGGTATTGAGCTCAGGTCGCCATTTGGGACAGTTTTGTTTGGCCACGATGGTGGCAGGTGTCGTAAGGACACAGGGGTCACCCATGACATAGCCCAAAGGGGAGTTTGTCGGAGTGGCTGGGAGAGTGCCATGCAATAGCCTGAGTTTTGTCGGAATGTCGTTGGTCCACCCGAATGGGAGCACGAGGCCATGCATTCCGTGGTGTGGGTATAGTGTACTAACCTCTGCAGAGTGTATGATCTATTGATAGCTGCGTCCTCGGTTACGGGCACAGTTTGTAGTAGGACACACTATGGGTCAACAATATAATAATCTTGCTTGATAACAACCCCGTTCGAGGAAAAAGAAGTTGGTTGATTTTTATGTGATCGCGAGAGGATCACCGGGGTATCGAGGATACCGACGTTGGTTGATCGGGATCACGAGAGGATCACCGTGGTATCATGGATACCGGATTTGGTTGATAGTGTTATGTGGTGATCTCGGGTGAAGATCAAGCTCCTTGTGATCATGTTATCACTACGGTATTGTAATACCAAGTTTGATTGGTCCCGAGGTTATCACGTGGCACACTCGACGGTAAGTTCTTACATGTGGTGGTTTTGAGGTAACCCCAGATCAGAGTAAGTTGCATCATAATAGTTTTTAACCTATTGCATGTAGTGTCATCATGCTCATATGCCATATTGTTCCAGCATCATCATGTTTTCACCTGCTTAACCTGTAAATGCCATGCTGTTGCTTGTCTTGATTGCTTTGGTTGTTGTGAGCTTGCAAGCACATTCAAAGTACTCACCTGGCGTGTCATGCCAGTTTGCAGGTCATGCCATGATTGCTTGCTTGTCGAGGATTCCGAGTTTGCGGGCTAGGATACGCGTTCTAGCTAGAGTCCCAGCGTAGTGGAGTTCACCATCAACGTCGTTGTTCCGCTGCCGAGGGTACTCCGCTTCCTCGGGTTGTTCCGCTGTTAGCATAGAGCTACCCTGGGCAGGCGTAGTCTCACCGTGCCGATGTAATGTTTGTACCCTTGTAACCTTATCCATAGTAATAAAGAGCTGATTTGTTCTATGCCAATAGTGCCATATTCCAGAAGACTTGTCTCTGGGCTGGAATACGGGGCGTTCTGGTTTCCTCTGAGCCGGGGTGCCACAAGCGTTGGTATCAGAGCAGGTCTGGCTGTAGGATGCCCTAGCCCGCGAGAGCGTTAGTAACCGGTAGTATAGGGTCTGGTTGGTTTGCTGCACTTGTTGTTGCATTTGTTTGTGCATAGCATGCATATAGAATATTTATCTTGTCACTAACGATGGATCTGGTGAGTGTAGGTGGCATCGGTTTCGACCCACTACCTGCACCCTCCAGCTGCCTACTCGTTCCTTGGTGTGGTGTTATCTCCGTCCCAGCAGAGTGATGTCAAGGTGCTTGGTGGTGTCGATCCCTTGTCGGATTGATGCACCGGTACCACACCAATATATTCTCTTCAGTCACCCCTATAGTTTCGGTGATAGACATGTTTCTATCCCGGATCGTGCCATTCCACTAGCCGCGTTGGCAACCCTTACTGATCTTAGTTATCAGAAAAGGGGCAACGCCCGCAAGCCTTTCTTTCCATCGCCATCCCTCCCTGCATCCATTTTTTTGACGAGTACGGTTTCTTCCGTACACTTGATGATAATTTGGTCATGACTTCTGTGTGCCGATCCACGATCACCAAGTCCGTCCTCACCTACGCGACCGTCCAGATGCAAGTGGTGTAAGCCCATGTTTGGTGTAGCCTTGTTTACACCAACTCTTTCACACATGGATTCGCTTTCATGCACATCGTCACAGCATATTAGGACGTAGTACCAGAGTTTCCGCGGGATTTGTGTGCTTAAGTAGGAATGCATATTATTGCTGTGAATAGCTGTAGTATATGATATTGCTTGTGTGTGATCTTGTTGCTCTGTGTGCTTTTATTTTAGTCGTTTCTTTTGCTTCTTTCTTTGGGCCCTTGGTGTTACCTTATTTCCCCTTATGGAAGTTGCTCACCGACACTGGACTCAAAGAATCAGTGAAGAGGCAAGCATTTGGAAGCTTAGCTCAATAATATGGGATTTGTCGCCAACTGCCTGGCATGGGGAATATCTGGTCTGATTATAATGATATCCTGGATTGATTATTGGCATCAGGTATATATCAATGTCCGATCTTCACAACAGTAATAATCAAATCAGCAAGAAGGCAAAGATGTGTGCCTGATCAGCAGTACACTTCGGGTCAAAGGTATGGATACCATACAAGGTTTGAGTCTGCCATGAGTACAATTTGAAACATGCTATGTCCTGGAAATCAAGCCAGAATGTGTTGTGGATGCGATGTTCAGCATGAAGGATAGCCGAATACCCTGTTGCATACAACAAGTAACCGACAGCAGAAACATTAAGGGATATATACATATGCAATCAATCTGCATATGGCAACAAGAAAGCTTCAGATGTAAGCAACCCAGTCTTTCTCTACAAGCTACCTGAGAAGCGTATGACGCAAGGATTCATGTGTCTTCCTCGATACGACACATGGACATCTTCTGATGCAAGGTACTCGGGCTTCTTCAGTAAGATACCGTAGCAGTTCCTGGCATAAGGTACCGCGTCTTCCCCAACAAGCCTTTGAAGGGGAAAGCTTCTAAGGTACGGTACCCAGTCTTGTTCAGCACGCTACCCCGGCAGAAGCTTCAGGCGCAAGCTATTCAGTCTTCCTTAGCAAGATACGTTCGATGGCTTCCAACCTAAGCTAAGCAACCTTCGCCAGTAAGGCATCACATCCTCACCTGTACAAGCTATTCCACCGACAGTTGGCAGCATATGGCCATGCATCCCCCAGAGTCAGATCCGCAACCGTTGGTCAGAAGGCAAAAATCAGTCAGGACACAAGCCTGCCTCAGGAACCAAGCGCTCAGCTACACATACTCAATAGGTATGGTGGACATGCTACCAAGGTCATACGAGTTACTCATACAAGGATACCAGCCCGGTGAGGATCCGACTATTGCATGAGCTATGTAAGAAGAAGAAGAACGCCAGTTGTACACTTTAGTGTGATGACCAACAACCTATGGGGCAAGCCGACCATCTGATATATGCCCTACAACATTGCTCTGTGTTATTCTTGCATGTTTAAATTATTATGCTCATACCTGTATGCATAGTAGTGAGCTGTATGGGACGCGGATGAACCCTTGCCTGTCTTTCTTTGGTGACGGCACCACGCCTGTGTTCTGAGCTGTTTTCGGTCGTCCGGGGTGGATGCTGACTTTTATTTCTCTTGCCAGCAACAGGCCCGTGTTCTGAGCTGCTTTTCGGCCGTCTCGGGCATGTGCTGAATTTCTTTCCGTAGCAGTGACCCTATGCTCTGAGCTGTTTCTCGGCCGTCTTAGGGAACTGCTACTTTCTTCTTATCGACACCGTCTCATGCTCTGAGCTGCTTTTCAGCCGTCTTGAGTCGGGGTTGAGTTACTCCAGTAATGTCCCAGATCTAAGTTGTAAAGACCGTTCTGGTGGCTACTGGTTTATTTGCCGGTTTCATCCAAGGGTTCAGACGGTCGTTACCCTACAGCTACAACTAGTAAAGTAATATGCCTGCCAGAATATTGTACCTGGCAGCACCCATGGTCACCCAAAGAATCAAGAGCATATAAGGCCAAGCTCTTTCAGCTAAGGATCCAGGCAAAGAAAACCACAATGAAGGAGCAAGATTGGCCATACAGGTATGATAATGGTTGCAAGATCAACATGATACAGATACTCAAAACAGTCTGGTTCGGTACCAATCACCATGGATACACACCCACGGGGTCTATTCCATTTGCAAGGGCCCCATATCGAGTTAACCCGCTCAGCCAACCAGATATGCTCAGAATTGTTAGAAGGGGATATTCAAGTCTGCCGGGACAATTCAGCAGTTTGATTACAGCAACAGTGTTAAAGCATTACACAAACTACTAATCACTTAAAGGTGCCGACAGACGGAACGATCAGAAGGTTGACAACTGTCTCGAAGCATGTGTCCTCGCATATGGGAATCAGTTAAAGACTAACCTGCTATGAACAAGAATCTGCTGCCAGGACCACCGTCAGTCAAGTCTGTGGACAATATCACAATAAGACCGTACACCTTTATGCTGGTCATGACAAGTGAGAGTCAAATATTTGGTAGGAGCCTTATACCCAAGACAGTGAAGATACCCAAGATGACCCAGCAATCCGTGCGAGAAGTTAGGTTCCTCCAGGAGAATGGTACGATTTATAGTACTGTTTTGAACCTGGAGGACACAACCATTTGAAGCCACCCAATGCAATGAGTAAAAGATTTCGTGTCCACCAAGAGAATCTGTTCACAATTCAGTGAACGGTCATTCGTATTGGACCTCGTCACGACACGTCCATGAGGAACCACCCTTGGACTTACGAGCAGGGCACATAGTTTAGTCAGGATAATTTATTGCCCCAGATAGGTCAGCAGACACAAAAGGAGTGAAGTCGAAGTAACATATGACATAAGATTTGCCAGAAAAAGGTTCCAGTGAAGCAAACCACCCCGAAGTAAGGTAGTGAGTCAGATAATATACAGTGGGGACATAATACAAAGGCAAAAGGGAACCCGAGTTGGAACCGGTTTCCTCAAGTGGGAATATCCATGTTTGATCCCTGAGCAACCAAATCTCAAGGACGAGATTTCTTTAAGGGGGGTAGGTTTGTAACACCCTGGATTTTGCCCATTTTCTTTTTCTTTCTCTTTTGGTTTGGATTTGCCTTTCGGTGGCTTAGTGGTCTTGAAACCTAGAGAGATCACCCTCGATTCCTCTCCCAAGTGGCTAGTCAACCTCAAATCCATCACAAGACCATCTTGGCCCAATCCCAATATTCTTTTTCTTGGGAATATTCATTTTTCCTATTAAAGGAATAACCTTGTCTGCCCTGGGTTGTGAAGCAACCCACATTTTCATCATTCCAATAATCCCCAAATGATTCTCATAAATTGTTTGGGTCATATCTTCCTCAGATATGTCAAAACCCTTCCTTGCCATGTTCAAAAACAATTCACAAATAATCCTTTTCCTATTCTGCCCTAAATGGCACTTTGTGAAGAAAGTGTTAATTATCCTTGCTTTCTTGCTCTCAAACTTTTTGTGCACTCTTTCCCATCCATATTATTGCCTCTTGCCAAAATTCAACTCAAGTGGGCTAGTAAATCTTCCTTGGCAAATTTCCAAAGTTTCTGGTCAACTTGAAGCTTAATGAAGGAAGTACTAGCTAGGTTGATCCAAATGAGTTGAAATTTTGCAACCATCTTCATATGCTCAAATTAACACTACCCACAAGATTTGAGCATCATCAAATCATCTATGTGAGCACACCTTCCAATCTTTGTTTCTGGTCACTATTTTGGGTTGTGAAGCAACTATATTTTAAGTTGCTCCATAATTCCTAAAATTTTACCAGGACATTATCCTAACTATATAACACCTATCCACTAAATTTTGGCTCATTTAATCTACCCAACAATTTCCTAGAAGTTTCCTAAGATTCTGTCCAGTGGGATGCTGTGTGAAGGAAGTACCATTTTGGTTTATCCAAATGGTATGAAATTTATACAGTGTCTTCATATGCCATAATAACTATTCTCCTCCAAATTTCAGCTTAGTCCAAGCCAGTATGTGAGTGCCACATCAAGATCTGTTTTCTAGACCAGATTTAGCAGTTGCAAAGCAACTATGTTAAATACTTGTCCTAATCATACCAAAACTCACAGGATCGTAGTCCTTCCTACCCTAAGCATGGCTGACATCTTTTTATTCTTAGTGGCCATCCCATTTCACCTCAGCTGCATGTCCAAGTTTGCTACAGAAAACTTCTGTGGATCATTCCCATCTACCCATAGTGTTTTTCTTCGAGCCATCACCTCTGAGATAACCTATCTTGGAGAGACTACACGATAGACATGATTTGGCCGGTCAGGGTGCACTGTGTGCGTCTGTTCACATGGTGACCACGCGTCCGGCATACCAATGCGCACGCTCTGCTCGCTGTGGTCGCGTCCAGAGCGTCGTTTTGCTTCGGGCTTATCTCCTCTGCCTGTTCTCTCGCGCCTTCCATGTCTTTTAGCTCCCTCCTTCTCCCACGTAGCTCTCTGGACCCCTCCCTCCCTCCAGAAACCTCCCCGTCGACGCCAGCCATCGCGCCCGCGGATGCGTCGCGAGCTGCGTGGTCTGCCGCCTCTGTCCTCTTCCCCGCTGGCTCCTTCCTCGCACCGTGTCACTCTGCAGGTCGTCAGGTCAGCACCGCGCGTGTCCAAGCCAGCTCACCGCAAGCTCCAGCGCGTGGCTAAGGACGCCACGGCGGCTGAACCTATCCATCGCTCTCGGGCGGCTATAAATAGGCCAGCTGAGCCCCTCCTGAGTTCACCAAGCTCCTCCTTGACCTCCCCGGATCCCTCCCGGCAATTTCCCCGAGCTCGAGGAGCTCATCTGCCCCTCCACGGCCACTATGGCCATCGCCGGCTGCCGCCCAAATCGGAGCAGTCCGGCCCTTCCCTCCTCTCCAAACCTCCTCAGAGGATCTCCACCATCACCAGGAAACCTCCACGTAGTCCCTCCCATTCTCTCCTCGACCGAAGCCGCAACCTCACCGGCGGCCGAATCCATCTTCCGCCGCAGCCAGTGTTCCTCTCATCCCCGAGCACCTCGGCGACCGAGTGGTGCACCAAGGGGTCTGGCTCGTCCTCCCCCGGTAGGTCGGACACCCCGAGTGGTGTCCGGAGTCGCCGACTATCACCGTCGGGGCTCGCTGCCCCCTCGGCCAGGCATGCGCATGAAGGAGTGAGGAGGAAGACGACCTGCCGCTGGGCCCCGGCTGTAAGTGACTCGGTGGCCGGGACCAGCAACTTAAGTGGAAGCGCACTTAGCTAAACTACGCTTTCGTGTACTGAAAACATACTCCTATATACCTTCTGTCATATTTGCGCTTTCACTGCTGTGGAAACGTACTCCCTAAAAGGCGCTTTCTGCTTTCAGCCGCCAGGGACCTATTTGTAGAGTTATTTTTATAGATTGGTCCCTGAACTTCATCGAGCTTTATCTTTTCATCCGTAACTCCAAATGGGGTGATTCCAAAGCCCACGTCTTCGTCTCGTCGAGCTCATCATGTTGGTACCATTTTCATAATGTTCTCACACTATGAAAATGACCATTTTGCCCTTGCCTGTAAACAGCCCCCTCCGAGAGAGAACTATTTCCGGCAATTGTTTCCGTGGACTCTCCGCACTTCTCCTCGGTGGTTTCTTCATCCCCAGGCAAGCCACGACAGCCACTTGCATGATGGATTTGCAGTAGCTATGGTTCCTACCTGAATAGTTATTTAACATGTGCATGTTATTCTGTTTGAGAATACTGTATATGCTCATGTTTCATGCTTATCTCTACATTCTGTCTATGTGCATCTTGCTAGTTATCAAGTAGTCGTTGGTAGCATTAAGCTCATGGTTAATACTTGCAGTAGTTCATGCTAAGATGATGACATGTCTGCATGTTTCTTTATCTGTTGTTATGGCTCATCCTGTTATCATGGCTCAGCACATCATCATTCAAAGTTAACCGGATGTTAATCGAACTTGAAGACATGTTGGCTGAGTCATAGTGCGCCACCGAATTGAGCTCACCAGTGCAACCACACTTGCTGGGATGGGGCGGCCCTAACTCGGTCTATTGTCATGCCTCTCGCCGGTACCTCCAACCAGGGAACGTTATGAGCGCGTGCTACCCTGGCCCGGTAGGCGGCTATAACCTTGTGAACCCAGTTTTGGTATTGAGCTCAGGTCCCCGTTTGGGACAGTTTTGTTTGGCCACAACGGTGGCAGGTGTCGGAAGGACACAGGGGTCACCCATGACATAGCCCAAAGGGGAGTTTGTCGGAGTGGCTGGGAGGGTGCCATGCAATAGCCTGAGTTTTGTCGGAATGTTGTTGGTCCACCCGAATGGGAGCACGAGGCCATGCATTCTGTGGTGTGGGTACAGTGTACTAACCTCTGTAGAGTGTATGATCTATCGATAGCCACGTCCTCGGTTACAGGCACAGTTTGTAGTAGGACACACTATGGGTCAATAGTATAATAATCTTGCTTGATAACAACCCCGTTCGAGGAAAAAGAAGTTGGTTGATCTTTATGTGATCGCGAGAGGATCACCGGGGTATCGAGGATACCGACGTTGGTTGATCGGGATCACGAGAGGATCACCGTGGTATCATGGATACCGGATTTGGTTGATAGTGTTATGTGGTGATCTCGGGTGAAGATCAAGCTCCTTGTGATCATGTTATCACTACGGTATTGTAATACCAAGTTTGATTGGTCCCGAGGTTATCACGTGGCACACTCGACGGTAAGTTCTTACATGTGGTGGTTTTGAGGTAACCCCAGATCAGAGTAAGTTGCATCATAATAGTTTTTAACCTATTGCATGTAGTGTCATCATGCTCATATGCCATATTGTTCCAGCATCATCATGTTTTCACCTGCTTAACCTGTAAATGCCATGTTGTTGCTTGTCTTGATTGCTTTGGTTGTTGTGAGCTTGCGAGTACATTCAAAGTACTCACCTGGCGTGTCATGCCAGTTTGCAGGTCATGCCATGATTGCTTGCTTGTCGAGGATTCCGAGTTTGAGGATACGTGTTCCAGCCAGAGTCCCTGCGGAGTGGAGTTCACCACCGCCGTCGTTGTTCCGCTACTGATGGTACTCCGCTTCCTCGGGTTGTTCCGCTGTTAGCATAGAGCTACCCTGGGCAGGCGTAGTCTCGTCGTGCTGATGTAATGTTTGTACCCTTGTAACCTTATCCATAGTAATAAAGAGCTGATTTGTTCTATGCCAACAGTGCCGTATTCCAGAAGACTTGTCTCTGGGCTGGAATACGGGGCGTTCCGGTTTCCTCTTAGCCGGGGTGCCACCAGTGTTCGTATCAGAGCAGGTCTGGCTGTAGGATGCCCTAGCCCACGAGAGCATTAGTAACCAGTAGTATATGGTCTGGTTGGTTTGCTGCACTTGTTGTTGTATTTGCTTGTGCATAGCATGCATATAGAATATTTATCTTGTCACTAGTGATGGATCTGGTGAGTGTAGGTGGCGTCGGTTTCGACCCACTACCTGCACCCTCCAGCTGCATACTCGTTCCTTGGTGTGGTGTTATCTCCGTCCCAGCGGAGTGATGCCAAGGTGCTTGGTGGTGTCGATCCCTTGTCGGATTGATGCACCGGTACCACACCAATATATTCTCTTCAGTCACCCCTATAGTTTCGGTGATAGACATGTTTCTATCCCGGATCGTGCCATTCCACTAGCTGCGTTGGCAACCCTTACTGATCTTAGTTATTAAAAAAGGGGCAATGCCCGCAAGCCTTTCTTTCCATCGCCATCCCTCCCTGCCATCCGTTTTTTTTCAAGTATAGTTTCTTCCGTACACTTGATGATAATGTAGTCGTGACTTTTTTGTTCCGATCCACGATCACCAAGTCCTTACTCACCTCCGCGACCGTCCAGATGCAACCGGTGTAAGCCCATGTTTGGTGTAGCCTTGTTTACACCAACTCTTTCACACATGGATTCGCTTTCATGCACATCGTCACAGCATATTAGGATGTAGTATCGGAGTTTCCGCGGGATTTGTGTGCTTAAGTAGGAATGCATATTATTGCTATGAATAGCTGTAGTATATGATATTGCGTGTGTGTGATCTTGTTGCTTTGTGTGCTTTTATTTTAGTCGTTTCTTTTGCTTCTTTCTTTGGGCCCTTGGTGTTACCTTATTTCCCCTTATGGAAGTTGCTCACCAACACTGGACTCAAAGAATCAGTGAAGAGGCAAGCATTTGGAAGCTCAGCTCAACAATATGGGATTTGTCACCGACTGCTTGGCATGGGGAATATCTGGTCTGATTATAATGATATCCTGGATTGATTATTGGCATCAGGTATATATCAATGTGCGATCTTCACAACAGTAATAATCAAATCAGCAAGAAGGCAAAGATGTGTGCCTGATCAGCAGTACACTTCGGGTCATAGGTATGGATACCATACAAGGTTTGAGTCTGCCATGAGTACAGTTTGAAACATGATATGTCCTGGAAATCAAGCCAGAATGTGTTATGGATGCGGTGTTCAACAAGAAGGATAGCCGAATACCCTGTTGCATACAACAAGTAACCGACAGCAAAAACATTAAGGGATATATACATATGCACTCAGTCTGCATATGGCAACAAGAAAGCTTCAGATGTAAGCAACCCAGTCTTTCTCTACAAGCTACCTGAGAATCGTACGACGCAAGGATTCCTGTGTCTTCCTCGATACGACACATGGACATCTTCCGATGCAAGGTACTCAGGCTTCTTCAGTAAGATACCATAGCAGTTCCTGGCATAAGGTACCTCATCTTCCCCGGCAAGCCTTTGAAGGGGAAAGCTTCTAAGGTACGGTACCCAGTCTTGTTCAGCACGCTACCCTGGCAGACTCTTCAGGCGGAAGCTATTCAGTCTTCCTCAGCAAGATACGTTCGAGGCTGGTGGGTTTAAAGGTGACAAGTAACTTGGCTGCGGCGGGTGCTTGGCATCTTGCCAGACGGTGGGAATCAGGTTAGAAACATCAAGGGTGATGATGCTGAGCTGGCTGTCGGGGTCCGGTAAGGAGATCTAGAACCATGGAATAGGGTGTTTGTGGAGCGGCTCCGGTAGGGTGGACTACGGTGTGGGCGAAGCGGATCTGAGGCTGTGGACAAGGGCATCGGTGAAGCTGCTCCGGTGGTTGGGTTCAGGATGGTGTCGACGATGCGGATCTACGGCCGTGGACGCGGTATCAGAAGCTGCTCCGGTAGGTTGGACGAGGGTGCGATGAAGCGGATCTAAGGCCGTGGACTTGGGCGTTGGCAAAGCGGCCCCGGTAGGGTTGAGAATGGTATAGGCGAAGCTACTCCGGTAGGGTTGAGGATGGTGTCGGTGAAGCGGCTCCGGTAGGGTTGAGGAAGGTGTCGGCGAACAGGATTAGAGGCCGTCGACGGGGGCGTCGGTGGGGCGGCCCCGGGGGTGTGGATGAATGTGGCACCCCGGCTCAGAGAAGACCGGAACGCCCCGTATTCCAGCCCAGGGACAAGTCCTCTGGAATACGACACTGTTGGCATAGAACAAATCAGCTCTTTATTACAATGGATATGGTTACAAAGGGTACATGGATTACATCGGCATGGCGACACTACGCCTGCCCGGGGTAGCTCTATGCTAACAGCGGAGTAACTCTCTCGGCAGCGGAACAGCGATGGCGGTGATGGACTCCACTCTGCAGGGACTCTGGCTAGAACGCGTATCCTAGCTCGCAAACTCAGGATCCTCAACAAGCAAGCAATCATGGCATGACCTTCAAACTGGCATGACACGCCAGGTGAGTACTTTGAATGTACTCGCAAGCTCACAGCAAACATCAGCATTAAGGCAAGAAAACATCATAGCAAAGTAGATGCAGTAAAGTGAAGCATATTTAATCCATACTCCAAATAATCTCAGGATCCGATCTGAACCTGTTCCAAGTTCAGTCCCAATCATGTGGTCATCCGACCACTCATCCCATTGCCATCCCATGGCTGACATATCATATACCTGATTCCATCTGCACGGCAAGTCTGACCAACTTACTCTCTTCCGGGTTGCCTCACAACCCTCAGAATACTCACGATCCACCGAGTACTTCCGATCATAAGACGAGTTCTTCCATCATTATCACTACTATGGTTGACCACCTAAAGAGGTCTGGACGGACTGTCCAATACCATGGATGCGACTATTCGAATAGATTTTACACACTGCAGAGGTTGCGCACTTTACCCACACCATGGAGCACCTGACCTCGTGATCCCATTCGGGTGGACCAGCGTTGCTCCAACGAAACCCGCCTGACCCGTGACTCTCCCATCGTACCACCGGCAATCATCCTCCCCCGGAGTCCTGCCCTGGGTGGCCCATGTGTCACCGCGTGACACCTGCCACCGTTGTGGCTAGCAAACTGTCCCAAACGGGAACCTGGTACCATATAACTCAACTGAGCTCACAAGGTTATCGCCGCCTACCACGCCAGGGTAGCACGCATGCATAACCTTCCCTGTCGGGCGGTACCGGTGAAAGAGCATGCGATCAGACCAAGTCAAGGCCGTCCCATACTGGCAAATGTGGCTGCACGGATAAGTTTGGACAGGTGACTCAGGATCAACCATGAAGTATCTAATCTCCGAACAATCTCTATCATGGCTGACAATCCGATATCATAGCAATCCAAGTCAAAACGATATCTGGCTAGAAATCCGGTAACTAGTATACTTAAGCCACTACTACTAACTCATCTCCACAAACTGCTGGACGAAATCCAAAATAATCATAGACAGTGATCTCAACATCATAGTATCAACAAGTGGGTAAACTACTAGTCACTAATAATCCAGTACTCAACAAGGTAGTCACCTATCCAAGAATTTACTCAAGCATTGTATGATCCAATCCATTTCACAAGTAACTCATACTTGTTGTTAAAGTAAATAGTTAAAATATGATATTGCAATGCAATTATGATGATGAGAGTTGTGGCTTGCCTGGGGATGAAGGAACCATCGGGAAGGAGTGCGGAGAGTCCGCGGAGTTGACTGCCGGAAACAGTTCTCTCCCGGAGGGGGCTGTTTACGGGCAAGTGTAAAATGGTCATTTCCACAGTGGGACCACATAGTGAAAATGATACCAACACGACGGGCTCGAAGAGACGAAGAAATGGGCTTTGGATTCACCTCGATCGGAGTTACGGATGAAAAGATGTGGTTGTTTGAAGGAGGAGGGACCTTTTTGTAAATAAACTATTTACTCTTGGGTCCCTGGTTGTTTTTTTTCTGGAAAATGATAAAGTGCACTGTGCAGCTGGGCCGCTCTGAGCCGGATCCCACAGCCGCTGCTGCTGTTGCTCCTGGCCCGGCCCACCCCACTGCTGCTCTCCTTTTTTTTTAAACCCGGTGGGCTCTGGTGGGCTGGCCCACATTATCTCCCTCCTCCTCCCTGGTCGTCTGCTTCCACAAAGATAGAGGCAGGGGCGACCGGTAGCCGGCGTGGCCGACGCCCTGCTACTTCCCGGGGCTAGCCGACGAGTGGAGGAGCTCCGCAACTTCCCGACGAGCTCGCCAGTGGCCGCGGGGTCGGCTGGGGTGACCTGTGGCGCCGTCGCCATACGGCCGGACCACGGCGGCCGACGGGCGTCCGAGGAGCTACTCCGATGGCGCTTCCCCGACTACAACGAGGACGGCGGCGGACCTGCGAGCTTCTGGGGCAGCCGAGGGCGAGGAGAGAGGGGAGGGGAAGGACCAGGGCGCGAGGACGGGCCGAGGGAGGCGGCGGCGGGGCTTCAGCCATGGGGAGAGGAGGGAGCTCGGGGAGCTCGAGGGAAGAGGGGCTGGGGCTTGCTGGTGTGGGGGAGGGCTCGGGCACGCCTTAAATAGGATCGGGGAGGAGCTACGAGACGACGGACGGAGCTTCGAGAGGCACGGTGAGGTGGCGGCGTTCTGACAGTGAACCGAGGTCGACAGAGGCGGCCAAGAGCTAAGGGACGAAGGAAGGAGGTTCTGGACGAGCCACGCGTGCGGTGGAGGGCTCGCCAGCGCTCGTGGACAAGCCGGAGCCCGCCGGAGAGGGCTCCCGAAGGGTCCAGAGCGCCAGAGCACGCATTTGGCGCGCTCTGCCCATGGTCACCATGTGTCCACGGCATTGCCATGCCCTGCTAAATGCCAAATGGTGTCTGGGGTCTTCTCCTTCCTTCCTGGAGATAACCTATGCAGCTGGATGGCTCGAGAGAATACTGGTGTGACTGAACCAAGGTTGACAATCTTCTAGCAGCAAACTTGATCATGTTTCTGTGATCAACAGAGAAGTGATAAGAGCCAAGGGTGATGTCTGGGAGGTTTAGGTTAGGAAGAACTACAATCCTGTGAATTTTGGAGAGAAATGGACCAAGTTTTAATATAGTTGCTTTGCAACTGACCAATATGATCTAGAAACACAATCTTGATGTGCCACTCACATGGAGTAGCAAATTGAGCTGAAATTTGGTATAGCATGATGATTTGATCATATGAGAGTGCCATAAAAATTTCATTCCATTTGGACAAGCCAAAATGGTACTTCCTTCACAGACATCCTCTCTGACCAAATTCATAGGAAAATTCTAGGGAATTATTGGGAAGATGAAATGAGCCTAAATTTTGTGGAGATATGTTATATGGGTAGGAGAATGCTCTCGTAAATTTTCAGAAATTATGGAGCAATATAAAATATAGTTGCTTCACAATGTGAAAATCTCACCAGAAACCAAAATTTGAGGCTATGTCACATAGTTGGTTGGATAGGGCTAAAACTTGGTGGAGAGTCATGTTTTGAGCATATGAAGAGTCTTGCAAAATTTCAACTCATTTGGATACTCCTAGATAGCACTTGCTTCACAAATCTTCCAGTTGACCAGAAACTTTGGAAATTAGCCAAGGGAGATTTAATAGCCAAATGAAGTTGAATTTTGGCATGTCGCAATGATATGGATAGGAAAGAATGCCCAAAAATTTTGGGGGCAAGCAAGCCAATATAAAGGGTACTTGCTTCTCAACTTGATAGCTAGGGCAGAATCAGAGAAGGAATATTTGTGAAATATTTTTGAACATGGCAAGGAAGGGTTTGACATATTTGTGCAAGATCTGACCCAAACAATTTATGAGGATTATTTGGGAATCTTTGGAATGATGGAAATGTGGGTTGCTTCACAACTCAAGGCAAACAGGGTTATTCCTTTAATAGAAAAAGGAATATTCCCAAGAAAAGAATATTGAGATTGGTCCAAGATGGAAATGGTAAGGTCTTGGGATGGTTTTGAGGTTGGCAAGCCACTCGGGAAGAAGAATGAAGGGTGATCCCTCCAGGTTGCGAGACTACTAAGCCACAGAAAGGCAAATCCAAACGAAAATCAAAAGAAAAAGAAAATGGGCAAAATCCAGGGTGTTACAAACCTACCCCCCTTAAAGAAATCTCGTCCTCGAGATTTGGTTGCTCAGGGATCAAACATGAATATTTCCACTTGAGGAAACCGTTTCCAACTCGGGTTTCCTTTTTACCTTTGTATAATGCTCCCACTGAGTTTCATATGACTGACTGCCTTGCTTCAGGGTGGTTTGCTTCACTAGACCCTTTTTCTGGCAAATCTTACCTCATATGTTACTCCGACTTCACGCCTTTTATGTCTGTTGACTTATCTGGGTGCAATGGATTATACTGGCTGAATTACGTGCCCTCCTTGCAAGTCCGAGAGTAGTTCCTCATGGATGTGTTGCGATTAAGTCCAACACAGACGACCATCCACTGAGTTGTGCACAGATTCTCTTGGTGGACATGAAATCTTTTACTCATTGCATTGGGTGACTTCAAATGGCTGTGTGTCCTCCGGGTTCAAAATAGTACTGTGAATCATACCGTTCTCTTGGCGGAATCTGACTTCTCGCACGGATAGCTGGGTCATCTTGGCTATGTTCACTGTCTTGGGTATAAAGATCCTACCAAATATTTGACTATCACCTGTCGTGACCAGCATAAAGGTGTATGGTATTATTGTGATATTATCCATAGACTTGACTGACAGTGGTCCTGGCAGCAGAATCATGTTCACGGCAGGTTAGTCTTTAACTGATTCCGGTTTCCTCTGAGCCGGGGTGCCACAAGCATTGGTATCAGAGGAGGTCTGGATGTAGGATGCCCTAGCCCGCGAGAGCATTAGTAACCGGTAGTATAGGGTCTGGTTGGTTTGCTGCACTTGTTGTTGTATTTGTTTGTGCATAGCATGCATTATAGAATATTTATCTTGTCACTAATGATGGATCTGGTGAGTGTAGGTGGCGTCGATTTCGACCCACTACCTGCACCCTCCAGCTGCATACTCGTTCCTTGGTGTGGTGTTATCTCCATCCCAGCGGAGTGATGCCAAGGTGCTTGGTGGTGTCGATCCCTTGTCGGATTGATGCACCGGTACCACACCAATATATTCTCTTCAGTCACCCCTATAGTTTCGGTGATAGACATGTTTCTATCCCGGATCATGCCATTCCACTAGCCGCGTTGGCAACCCTTACTGATCTTAGTTATCAGAAAAGAGGCAATGCCCGCAAGCCTTTCTTTCCATCGCCATTCCTCCCTGCCATCCGTTTTTTTTTCAAGTACGGTTACTTCCGTACACTTGATGATAATGTAGTCATGACTTTTGTGTTCCGATCCACGATCACCAAGTCCGTACTCACCTCCGCGACCGTCCAGATGCAACTGGTGTAAGCCCATGTTTGGTGTAGCCTTGTTTACACCAACTCTTTCACACATGGATTCGCTTTCGTGCACACCGTCACAGCATATTAGGATGTAGTACCGGAGTTTCCGTGGGATTTGTGTTCTTAAGTAGGAATGCATATTATTGCTATGAATAGCTGTAGTATATGATATTGCTTGTGTGTGATCTTGTTGCTTTGTGTGCTTTTATTTTAGTCGTTTCTTTTGCTTCTTTCTTTGGGCCCTTGGTGTTACCTTATTTCCCCTTATGGAAGTTGCTCACCAACACTGGACTCAAAGAATCAGTGAAGAGGCAAGCATTTGGAAGCTTAGCTCAATAATATGGGATTTGTCGCCAACTGCCTGGCATGGGGAATATCTGGTCTGATTATAATGATATCCTGGATTGATAATTGGCATCAGGTATATATCAATTGGCGATCTTCACAGCAGTAATAATCAATTCAGCAAGAAGGCAAAGATGTGTGCCTGATCAGCAGTACACTTCGGGTCAAAGGTATGGATACCATACAATGTTTGAGTCTGCCATGAGTACAATTTGAAACATGCTATGTCCTGGAAATCAAGCCAGAATGTGTTATGGATGCGGTGTTCAGCAAGAAGGATAGCCGAATACCCTGTTGCATACAACAAGTAACCGACAGCAAAAACATTAAGGGATATATACATATGCACTCAGTCTGCATATGGCAACAAGAAAGCTTCAGATGTAAGCACCCTAGTCTTTCTCTACAAGCTACCTGAGAATCATACGACGCAAGGATTCTTGTGTCTTCCTCGATACGACACATGGACATCTTCCGATGCAAGGTACTCAGGCTTCTTCAGTAAGATACCGTAGCAGTTCCTGGCATAAGGTACCTCATCTTCCCCAGCAAGCCTTTGAAGGGGAAAGCTTCTAAGGTATGGTACCCAGTCTTGTTCAGCACGCTACCTCGGCTGAAGCTTCAGGCGGAAGCTATTCAGTCTTCCTCAGCAAGATACGTTCGAGGCTGGTGGGTTTAAAGGTGAAAAGTAACTAGGCTGCGGCGGGTGCTTGGCATCTTGCCAGACGGTGGGAATCAGGTTAGAAACGTCAAGGGTGATGATGCTGAGCTGGCTGTCGGGGTCTGGTAAGGAGATCTAGAACCGTGGAATACGGTGTTTGTGGAGCGGCTCCGGTAGGGTGGACTACGGTGTGGGCGAAGCGGATCTGAGGCCATGGACGAGGACGTCGGTGAAGCTGCTATGGTGGTTGGGTTCATGTAACACCATGGATTTTGCCCATTTTCTTTTTACCTTTATTTGGTCCGAATTTGCTTTTCTGTGGTGCGATAGTTTTGCAACCTGGGCGGATCACTCTTCATTCTTCTTCCTGAGTGGCTTGCCAACCTCAAAACCATCCCAAGACCTTGTCATTTCCATCTTGGACCAACCCCAATATTCTTTTTCTCGGGAATATTCCTTTTTCTATTAAAGGAATAACCCTGTTTGCTCTGGGTTGTGAAGCAACCCACATTTCCATCATTCCCAAAATTCCCAAATAATTCTCATAAATTGTTTGGGTCATATCTTACACAAATATGTCAAATCCTTCCTTCCCATTTTCAAAAATATTTCACAAATATTCCTTTTCTGATTCTGCCCTAGCTGGCAGTTTGAGAAGCAAGTACCATTTATATTTGCTTGCTTGCTCTCAAACTTTTTGGAGACTCTTTCCTATCCATACCCTTGCCACATGTCAAAATTCAACTTTATTTGGATATTAAATCTCTCTTGGCTAATTTCCAAAGTTTCTGGGCAACTGGAATCTTTGTGAAGCAAGTGCTAGCTAGGAGTATCCAAATAAGTTGAAATTTTGCAAGCATCTTCATATGCTCAAATCATGACTCTCCACCAAGTTTCAACCCTATCCAATCAAATATGTGACCACAACATTAAATCTTTGTTTCTGGTCATATTTTCACATTGTGAAGCAACTATATTTTATATTGCTCTATAATTGCTGAAAATTTACCAGAGCATTCTCCTGTCCATATAACCCATATTCACAAGATTTAGGCTCAATTCATCTTCCCAATAATCCCCTAGAATTTTTTCTAAGATTCTGGTCAAAGAGGATAGCTATGAAGGAAGTACCATTTTGGTTTATCCAAATGGTATGAAATTTATACAGGGTTCTCATATGACCAAATCATCATCCTGTGCCCATTTTCAGCCAAAGGTAACACTTGAGGTGAGTGCCACTTCAAGATTTGCAATTCTGGTCAGTGTAGGCATTTGAACAGCAAGTGCTATTTCTCCTCATCCAAATGGGCTGCAAATTTGCAGAGATGATCATCTTAGTGGGTGATCACACCATACCAAAGACCAGTCCCTATCTCTTCTTGTAACTTCCTCAGCAAGGCACAAACACCTTGCTGTTGCTGAGAAGACCTGCCTTCTGTGGTCACCTTAAGTCTCTCTGTGCCTGTCTCTTTCCTCCTTGACCTCTTCCTACGAGCGACTGATCGAGTTGACATGGTGGGGTTAACCAGAACACGTGGCAATGCCTCGTCCACGCGGAGACCGCCGCCCTGGCATGCCATGGACATGAGCTGCGCGTCGTTTGCTCGGGCCCCTCTTCTCCTCATCGATTCCCTGTGATTGGTCATGTCCAACAGCTCCCCCTCGCCGTCCTCTTCTCCCCAGACCTCTCTCCCCCTCTCCCGTCCCCTCCCACGTGGTGCACAGGCCGTGACCGCGACCGGTCGTCCCTGTCGCCGTTGCGTCCAGATGCTCGAGCTCTCTCGAGCCTGCTCGACCGCTCCCGAGACCTCTCCGCCCCTTCGTGATCGTCCGGTAAGCTTCCCCCGTCCTCCAGGCGGGCTCTCGAACCTCTGGGACATCGGAGTACGTGGCACCGTGGCTATGCTCGGCGCTCTCCGCCGCCCGCCTATATAAGGGCCTCCCGAGCCCCTTTCGTCGGCACCACGAGCTTCCCCACCATCCTCTATCCCTCCCTAGTCTTTTCCCCGAGCCTCGGAGCCCCTCCTCGCCTCTATCTGCCGCCATGGCCGTCGCCGGCCTCTGCTCAAATTCGAGCACGCCTGGCCTCCTCTCCTCCTCATTCCACCTCCAGTAGACCCCTAGGGCTCCGGCGGACCTCCCCAGCCCCTCGCCTTGGCCGCCAGAGGCCCGCAGCCCCGTGCCCGACTCCGGCCAGAGCCGCCGTCCGCTGTTGCCGATGCCGTCTCCCCACAACCCTCCCCCACGGCTCCCTATGGGCCTCTCCGGCGCGGCATCTTCCGGCGAGCTCGCCGGTGGCCTCAGCTCCACCGGGGACGGCCGGAGACGCCCGCGCCCCTCGCCGGCTGATCGCCCTGCCTCTCCTCTGTCTGGGTCGAAGGAGGAGAAAGAAGGAGAGGGGGCAAGATAATGTGGGTCTAGCCCAACAGTGGCCTGCCCCTTTTTTTAAAATTAATGGGCAACAGTGCTTTTGGCCGGCCCAGGGGCAGCAGTAGCAGCGGCCAGTTTCGGCCCAAATCGGCCTGAGGGCACAGTGCACTTTCCTTTTAATCAGTGGATTTACTGGCAGGGACCCGAATGCAAGCAAAATATTTACAAAAAGGTCCCTGGCAGAAAAACCACCACATCTTCTCAACCGTAACTCCGATCGAGGTGAATCCAACGCCCACGTCTTCGTCTCGTCGAGCCCATCATGTCGGTATCATCTTCACTATGGTTTGACATACTAGAAATGACCATTTTGCCCTTGCCCGTAAACAGCCTTTCCGAGAGAGAACTGTTTCCGGCAGTCAACTCCGCGGACTCTCCGCACTTCTCCCCGATGGTCCCTTCATCTCCAGGCAAGCCACAACTCTCATCCGCATAATTGCATTTCAATATCATAGTTTAACTATTTATTTTAACAGTTAATATGAGTTATTTGTGAAATGAGTTGGATTATACAAAACTTGAGTAAATTATCGGTTAGGTGACTACCATGTTGAATACCGGATTATTAGTGACTAGTAGTTTACCCACTTGTTGATACTATGATGTTGAGATCATTGTCTATGATTATTGTGGATTTCATCCGGCAGTTCATGGAGATGAGTTAGTAGCAGTGGCTTAAGCATATTGGTTATTGGATTGCTATGATATCGGAGTGTCAGCCATGACAGAGACTGTTCGAGGAATAGATACTTTATGGTTGATCTTGAGTCACCTGTCCGGACTTATCCGTGCAGCCACATTTGCCGGTATGGGACGGCCTTGACTTGGTCTGATCGCATGCTCTTTCACCGGTACCGCCCGACAGGGAAGGTTATGCGTGCGCGCTACCCTGGCCCGGTAGGCGGCGATAACCTTGTGAGCCCAGTTGAGTTGTATGGTACCCGGTCCCCGTTTGGGACAGTTTAGTTGGCCACGACGGTGGCAGGTGTCACGGGGTGACACGGGGCCAGCCAGGGCTTGACTCCGGGGGAGTGTGATTGCCGGTGGTACAATGAAAGAGTCACGGGTTAGGCAGGTTTCGTTGGAGCAATGCTGGTCCACCCGAATGGGATCACGAGGTCAGTGCTCCATAGTGTGGGTAAAGTGCGCAACCTCTACAGAGTGTAAAATCTATTCGAATAGTCGTGTCAATGGTGTTGGACAGTCCGACCAGACCTCACTAGGTGGTCAACCATAGTAGTGATAATGATGGAAGAACTCGTCTTATGATCGGAAGTACTCGATGGATCGTGAGTATTCTGTGGGTTGTGAGACAGCCCGAAAGAGAGTAAGTTTGTCAGACTTGTGGTACAGTTGGTATCAGGTATATGATATGTCAGCAACGGGATGAGTGGTCGGATGACCACATGATTGGACTTGGCACAGGTTCGGATTAGATCCTGAGATTACTCGGAGTATGGATTAAACTACTTAATATGCTTTACCTTGCTGCATCCATTCTGCTATGATGTTGTCTTGCCTTAATGCTGATGTTTGCTGTTAGCTTGCGAGTACATTCAAAGTACTCACCTGGCATGTCATGCCAGTTTGCAGGTCATGCCATGATTGCTTGCTTGTCGAGGATCCCGAGTTTGCGACCTAGGATACGCGTTCTAGCCAGAGTCCCTACGGAGTGGAGTCCATCACCACCGTCGCTGTTCCGCTGCCGAGAGAGTTACTCTGTTGTTAGCATAGAGCTGCCCCGGGCAGGCGTAGTGTCGCCGTGCCGATGTAATCTTTGTAACCATATCCATTGTAATAAAGAGCTAATTTGTTCTATGCCAACAGTGCCGTATTCCAGAGGACTTGTCCCTGGGCTGGAATACGGGGCGTTCCGGTTTTCTCTTAGCCGGGGTGCCACAGAAGTTGGTATGAGAGCAGGTCTGGCTATAGGACGCGCGGTCTAGGTGTGAGCGCTAGTAACCGGTAGTATAGGATCCAGTTGGTTGCTGCACTTGTTTGTTGCATTTGTTTGTGCATAGCATGCATATAGACTAGATATCTTGTCACTAACGATGGATCTGGCGAGTGTAAGTTGCATCGGTTTCGATTCCCTACCTGCGCTCCCCAGTTTACATATTTGTTCCTTGGTGTGGTGTCATCTTCGTCCCAGCGGAGTGATGCCAAGGTGCTTGGTGGTGTCGATCACTAGCAAGATTGATGCACCGGTACCACACCAATTTATTCTCTTCAGCTACCCCTATCGTTTCGGTGATAGACAAGTTCTATCCCGGATCGTGCCATTCCACTAGCCGCTTCGGCAACCCTTACTGATCCTTGCTATCAGAAAAGGGCAATGCCTGCAAGGCTTTCTCTCCACGACTAACTCATTCCGCCACCTATTTTCTGGACGTGTATGGTTTTCTTCCGTATGCTTGATGATGATGTGGTCGTAACCTCTGTGTTCCGACCCCCGATCACCAAGTTCGTCCTCGCCACCGGTTCTATCTGTGTTAAGCCCGTAATTGATGTAGCTATGTTTACACCAATTTCCTTCCACACATTGGTTCACTTTCGTGCACATCGCCATAGCATGTTAGACCGTAATACCGGAGTTCTTGCAAGATTTACGTGCTTAAGTAGGAATGCATATTATTGTTGTGGATGGCGGTAGAGTATGATTTTGCTTGTGTGTGATCTTGCTGCTTTGTGTGCTTTTATTTTAGTCGTTTCTTTTGCTTCTTTCTTTGGGCCCTTGGTGTTACCTTATTTTCCCCTTAAGGAAGTTGCACACCGACCCTGAACCCAAAGAGTCAGTGAAGAGACAGTCATTTGGAAGCTCAGCTCAGCAATATGAAGTTTTCAGCAGACTGTGTTATACCGGGAATATCGGACCTAAATACAAATGATATCCTGACTGGATTGGTTATTAGCATCAAGTATACATCAGTGCAATTTCCACAGCAGTAATGATCGCATCAGTAAGAAGGCAAACTATGTACATGATCCACAGTGCATTCCGTGCCAAAGGTATGATTCATATATACAAGGTTGGAATCTGCTATGAGTACAATTTGCACCCTGCTATATTTTGAAAGGAAGCCAGCATGTGCTATGAACTTAGTGTTCGGCAAGAAGGATAGCCGAATACCCTGTTGCATACAACAAGTAACCAACAACAGTAATATCAAGGTATATATATACATATCTGCACTTAGTCCGCACATGACCTAAAGAAATTTTCGGCATAAGCAACCCATTCTTTCTCAACAAGCTACCTGAGAAGCGTACAACGCAAGATGCCTGTGCCTTCCTCGACACAACACATGGACATCTTCCGATGCAACATATGACAATGCATCCCTAGGGTCAGATCCGCAACAGTTGGTCCAAAGGCAAAAATCAGTCAGGACACAAGCTTGTGTCAGAAATCAAGTGGCCAGTTACACATGTTTCCATAGATATGGTGGACATGCTGCCAAGGTCATATGGGTTACTCATACAATGATGCTAGCCCGGTGAGGATCTGACTATTGCAGGAGCTATGTAAGAGGAAGTGAACGCCAGTTACACACTTCAGCGTGAGGACCAACAACCTAGGGAGTAAGCCAACCATTTGATATATGCCTTATAACATTGCTCCATGTTATTCCGGTATGTTCAAATTATTATGCTCACACCTGCCTGCATAATAGTGAGTTGTATGGGACGCGGATGAACCCTTGCCCATCTTTCTTTGGTGACGGCACCACTCCTGTGTTCTGGGCTGTTTTCGGCCGTCCGGGATGGATGCCGACTTTTATTTCTCTTGTCAGCAACTGGCCCGTGTTCTGAGCTGCTTTTCGGCCGTCTCGGGCAGCTGTTGAATTTCTCTTCGTAGCAATGACCCTATGCTCTGAGCTGTTTTTCGGCCGTCTTAGGGAGTTGCTACTTTCTTCTTATCGACGCCGTCTCATGCTCTAAGCTGCTTTTCAGCCGTCTTGAGTCGGGGTTGAGTTACTCCAGTAATGTCCCAGATCTGAGTTGTAAAGACCGTTCTGGTGGCTACTGGTTTATTTGCCGGTTTTATCCAAGGGTTCAGACGGTCGTTACCCTACAGCTACAACTTGTAAAGTAATATGCCTGCCAGAATATTGTACCTGACAACACCATGGTCACACGGAGAATCCAGAACACATAAAGCCAAGTTCTTTCAGTAAAGGATTCAGGCAAAGAGAACTATAATGAAAAAGCAAGATTGGCCATATGGATATGGTAATGGTTGCAAGAGCAACATGATACAAATACTCCAGACAGTCTGGTTCGGTACCGACCACTATGGGTACACACCCACAGGGTATATCCCATTTGCATGGACCCCATATCGAGACCACCCGCCCAGCCAACCGGATATGCTCAGAATTGTCAGAAGAAGGCAACCAAGCTGGTCAGGTCAGCCGAAAGATTAACTCAGCAGTTCAAAATCAGCAACCATGTTAAAGCATTACACGGCCTACCATCCACATAGAGATACTGACAGACTGTAGGATGGACAATAGTCCCGAAGCATGTGTCCTCACAGATGGGAATCAGTTAAAGACTAACCTGCCGTGAGCAAGATTTTGCTGCCAGGACCCCTGTCAGTCAAGTCTATGGATAATATCACAATAAGATCGTACACCTTTATGCTGGTCATGACAGGTGACAGTCAAATATTTGGTAGAAGCGTTATACCCAAGACAGCAAGGATACCCAAGATAACCCAGCAATCCGTGCGTGAAGTCAGATTCTATAAGGAGAACGGTACGATTCACAGTATTATTTTGAGCCAGAGGACACACAGCCATTTGGAGACACCCAATGCAATGAGTAAAAGATTTCGAGTCCACCAAGAGAATCTGTTCGCAACTCAGTTAACGGTTGATCGTTTTGGACCACGTCACGACACGTCCATGAGGAACCACCCTCGGACTTACGAGCAGGGCATATAGTTTGGTCAGAAAATTTATTACCCCAGACAGCATAGCAGATATAAAAGGATTGGAGTCAGAGTAACCTATGAGGTAAAATTTGCCAGGAAAAGAATCCAGTAAAGCAAACCACCCCGAAGCAAGGCAGTCAGTCATATAAAATTCAGTGGGAACATTATACAAAAGAGAAAGGAAACCCGAGTTGGAAACGGTTTCCTCAAGTGGAAATATGCATGTCTGATCCCTGAGCAACCAAATCTCGAGGACGAGATTTCTTTAAGGGGGGTAGGTTTGTAACACCATGGATTTTGCCCATTTTCTTTTTACCTTGATTTGGTCCGAATTTGCTTTTCTGTGGTGTGATAGTTTTGCAACCTGGGCGGATCACTCTTCATTCTTCTTCCTGAGTGGCTTGCCAACCTCAAAACCATCCCAAGACCTTGTCATTTCCATCTTGGACCAACCCCAATATTCTTTTTCTCGGGAATATTCCTTTTTCTATTAAAGGAATAACCCTGTTTGCTCTGGGTTGTGAAGCAACCCACATTTCCATCATTCCCAAAATTCCCAAATAATTCTCATAAATTGTTTGGGTCAGATCTTACACAAATATGTCAAATCCTTCCTTCCCATGTTCAAAAATATTTCACAAATATTCCTTTTCTGATTCTGCCCTAGCTGGCAGTTTGAGAAGCAAGTACCATTTATATTTGCTTGCTTGCTCTCAAACTTTTTGGAGACTCTTTCCTATCCATACCCTTGCCACATGTCAAAATTCAACTTTATTTGGATATTAAATCTCTCTTGGCTAATTTCCAAAGTTTCTGGGCAACTGGAATCTTTGTGAAGCAAGTGCTAGCTAGGAGTATCCAAATAAGTTGAAATTTTGCAAGCATCTTCATATGCTCAAATCATGACTCTCCACCAAGTTTCAACCCTATCCAATCAAATATGTGACGACAGCATTAAATCTTTGTTTCTGGTCATATTTTCACATTGTGAAGCAACTATATTTTATATTGCTCTATAATTGCTGAAAATTTACCAGAGCATTCTCCTGTCCATATAACCCATATTCACAAGATTTGGACTCAATTCATCTTCCCAATAATCCCCTAGAATTTTTTCTAAGATTCTGGTCAAAGAGGATAGCTATGAAGGAAGTACCATTTTGGTTTATCCAAATGGTATGAAATTTATACAGGGTTCTCATATGACCAAATCATCATCCTGTGCCCATTTTCAGCCAAAGGTAACACTTGAGGTGAGTGCCACTTCAAGATTTGCAATTCTGGTCAGTGTAGGCATTTGAACAGCAAGTGCTATTTCTCCTCATCCAAATGGGCTGCAAATTTGCAGAGATGATCATCTTAGTGGGTGATCACACCATACCAAAGACCAGTCCCTATCTCTTCTTGTAACTTCCTCAGCAAGGGACAAACACCATGCTGTTGCTGAGAAGACCTGCCTTCTGTGGTCACCTCAAGTCTCTCTGTGCCTGTCTCTTTCCTCCTTGACCTCTTCCTACAAGCGACTGATCGAGTTGACATGGTGGGGTTGACCAAAACACGTGGCAATGCCTCGTCCATGCGGTGACCGCCGCCCTGGCACGCCATGGACATGAGCTGCTTGTCGTTTGCTCGGGCCCCTCTTCTCCTTGTCGGTTCCGCGCGATTGGTCATGTCCAATAGCTCCCCCTCGCCGTCCTCTTCTCCCCAGACCTCTCTCCCCCTCTCCCGTACCCTCCCACGTGGTGCACAGGCCGTGACCGCGACCGGTCGTCCCTGTCGCCGTTGCGTCCAGATGCTCGAGCTTTCCCGAGCCTGCTCGACCGCTCCCGAGACCTCTCCGCCCCTTCATGATCGTCCGGTAAGCTTCCCCCCTCCTCCAGGCGGGCTCTCGAACGTCCGGGACATCGGAGTACGTGGCGCCGCGGCTATGCTCGGCGCTCTCCGCCGCCCGCCTATATAAGGGCCTCCCGAGCCCCTTCCGTCGGCACCACGAGCTTCCCCACCATCCTCTATCCCTCCCTAGTCTTTTCCCCGAGCCTTGGAGCCCCTCCTCGCCTCTATCTGCCGCCATGGCCGTCGCCGGCCTCTGCTCAAATTCGAGCATGCCTGGCCTCCTCTCCTCCTCATGCCACCTCCAATAGACTTCTAGGGCTCCGGCGGACCTCCCCAGCCCCTCCCCTTGGCTGCCGAAGGCCCGCAGCCCCGTGCCCGACTCCGGCCAGAGCCGCCATCCGCTGCTGCCGATGCCGTCTCCCCACAACCCTCCCCCGCGGCTCCCTATGGGCCTCTCCGGTGCGGCATCTTCCGGCGAGCTCGCCGGTGGCCTCAGCTCCACCGGGGACGGCCGGAGATGCCCGCGCCCCTCGTCGGCCGATCACCCTGCCTCTCCTCTGTCTGGGTCGAAGGAGGAGGAAGAAGGAGAGGGGGGGAGATAATGTGGGCCTAGCCCAACAGTGGCCTGCCCCTTTTTTTAAAATTAATGGGCAGCAGTGCTTTGGGCCGGCCCAGGGGCAGCAGTAGCAGCGGCCAGTTTCGGCCCAAATCGGCCTGAGGGCACAGTGCACTTTCCTTTTAATCAGTGGATTTACTGGCAGGGACCCGAATGCAAGCAAAATATTTACAAAAGGTCCCTGGCAGAAAAAACACCACATCTTCTCAACCGTAACTCCGATCGAGGTGAATCCAACGCCCACGTCTTTGTCTCGTCGAGCCTGTCGTGTTGGTATCATCTTCACTATGGTTTGACATACTAGAAATGACCATTTTTCCCTTGCCCGTAAACAGCCTCTCCGAGAGAGAACTGTTTCCGGCAGTCAACTCCGCGGACTCTCCGCACTTCTCCCCGATGGTCCCTTCATCTCCAGGCAAGCCACAACTCTCATCCGCATAATTGCATTTCAATATCATAGTTTAACTATTTATTTTAACAGTTAATATGAGTTATTTGTGAAATGAGTTGGATTATACAAAACTTGAGTAAATTATCGGTTAGGTGACTACCATGTTGAATACCGGATTATTAGTGACTAGTAGTTTACCCACTTGTTGATACTATGATGTTGAGATCACTGTCTATGATTATTGTGGATTTCATCCGGCAGTTCATGGAGATGAGTTAGTAGCAGTGGCTTAAGCATATTGGTTATTGGATTGCTACGATATCGGAGTGTCAGCCATGACAGAGATTGTTCGAGGAATAGATACTTCATGGTTGATCTTGAGTCACCTGTCCGGACTTATCCGTGCAACCACATTTGCTGGTATGGGACGGCCTTGACTTGGTCTGATCGCGTGCTCTTTCACCGGTACCGCCCGACAGGGAAGGTTATGCGTGCGCGCTACCCTGGCCCGGTAGGCGGCGATAACCTAGTGAGCCCAGTTGAGTTGTATGGTACCAGGTCCCCGTTTGGGATAGTTTAGTTGGCCACGACGGTGGCAGGTGTCACGGGGTGACACGGGGCCACCCAGGGCTTGACTCCGGGGGAGTGTGATTGCCAGTGGTACGATGAAAGAGTCACGGGTTAGGCAGGTTTCGTTGGAGCAATGCTGGTCCACCCGAATGGGATCACGAGGTCAGTGCTCCATAGTGTTGGTAAAGTGCGCAACCTCTGCAGAGTCTAAAATCTATTCGAATAGTCGTGTCCACGGTATTGGACAGTCCGACCAGACCTCACTAGGTGGTCAACCATAGTAGTGATAATGATGGAAGAACTCGTCTTATGATCGAAAGTACTCGATAGATCGTGAGTATTTTGAGGGTTGTGAGACAGCCCGAAAGAGAGTAAGTTTGTCAGACTTGTGGTACAGTTGGTATCAGGTATATGATATGTCAGCAACGGGATGAGTGGTCGGATGACCACATGATTGGACTTGGCACAGGTTCGGATTAGATCCTGAGATTACTCGGAGTATGGATTAAACTACTTAATATGCTTTACCTTGCTGCATCCATTCTGCTATGATGTTGTCTTGCCTTAATGCTAATGTTTGCTGTGAGCTTGCAAGTACATTCAAAGTACTCACCTGGCGTGTCATGCCAGTTTGCAGGTCATGCCATGATTGCTTGCTTGTCGAGGATCCCGAGTTTGCGACCTAGGATACGTGTTCTAGCCAGAGTCCCTGCGGAGTGGAGTCCATCACCGCCATCGTTGTTCCGCTGCCGAGAGAGTTACTCTGCTGTTAGCATAGAGCTGCCCCGGGCAGGCGTAGTGTCACCGTGCCGATGTAATCTTTGTAACCATATCCATTGTAATAAAGAGCTGATTCGTTCTATGCCAACAGTGTAGTATTCCAGAGGACTTGTCCCTGGGCTGGAATACGGGGCGTTCCGGTTTTCTCTAAGCCGGGGTGCCACAGTTCAGGATGGTGTCGTCGATGTGGATCTGCGGCCGTGGACGGGGTATCAGAAGCTGCTCCGGTAGATTGGACAAGGGTGCGATGAAGCGGATCTGAGGCCGTGGACTTGGGCGTTGGCAAAGTGGCCCCGGTAGGGTTGAAAATGGTATAGGTGAAGCTACTCCGGTAGGGTTGAGGATGGTGTCGGCGAAGCGGCTCCGGTAGGGTTGAGGAAGGTGTCGGCGAACAGGATTAGAGGCCGTCGACGGGGGCGTCGGTGGGACGGCTCTGGGGGTGTGGATGAATGTGGCATCCCAGCTCAGAGAAGACCGGAACGCCCCATATTCTAGCCCAGGGACAAGTCCTCTGGAATACGGCACTGTTGGCATAGAACAAATCAGCTCTTTATTACAATGGATATGGTTACAAAGGGTACGTGGATTACATCGGCACGGCGACACTACACCTGCCCGGGGTAGCTCTATGCTAACAGCGGAGTAACTCTCTCGGCAGCGGAACAGCGACGGCGGTGATGGACTCCACTCCGCAGGGACTCTCGCTAGAACGCGTATCCTAGCTCGCAAACTCAGGATCCTCGACAAGCAAGCAATCATGGCATGACCTGCAAACTGGCATGACACGCCAGGTGAGTACTTTGAATGTACTCGCAAGCTCACAGCAAACATCAGCATTAAGGCAAGACAACATCATAGCAAAGTAGATGCAGTAAGGTGAAGCATATTTAATCCATACTCCGAATAATCTCAGGATCCGATCTGAACCTGTTCCAAGTCCAATCCCAATCATGTGGTCATCCGACCACTCATCCCATTGCCATCCCGTGTTCTACTTCTTCTCGATGATGGCGGCGGACACGGAGAAGCTGGCCACCGACTCATCGCTCTCCGCGCACTCGGCTTCTGTCTCTGCCAGCATGGCACTACCGCAGGCACGGGAGGAGCGGCCACCACGGACATGGGAGGCGCGGCCGCAGACACTAGTGGCGTGGTACGACATGGTAGCGACGATGCCCGTGTCACCATGCTCGCCGCCGTGCTCGCCGCCGTGCCGGCGTGGAGCAACTCACCACTCCTCATTGAGCTAAACTGGAGCGGCGAGTTGCGGAACCACGCGCCGGCTTGGGCGGCAACCAGGCTCCGTCGGGCCAGGCGATGTAGGTGAAGCTCTGAGCGGCCTTGCTCATACCCGGAGGGCTCGGCTGGCCACCCAGCCGGGTAGTATGCCGGAGAACGTCTCCTCGGAAGCCATCGGAAGAGTGGAGAAAATGGTGAAGGAGGAGATAGGGGAGCGGCGGAGGGGTGCGATTCTTGCCCACTGTCTGGCCTCATTTGAATAGAGGGCGGACGGTAGGAGCTTGGCCGGCATCTGGCCTTGTTTAAACTGAGGGCGGAGGGGAGGAGCTCGGCCGACGTTGCGTTTAATTCCGGCCCTCTCATGAACGGACGTGTGGCCGGGGTAGGTTTCTCGGTTTGCATGCGGGTTTAACGGAGGCGTTTGATGGAGGCAAGGAGGCGTGTTCAGCCGGGCGTGCAGCGGGCGGTGCAGTACTATTTGATTTTGACAGCTACTAGTAAACCAGGACGGTAAAAATATATTGAGTAAACCAGGACAGTTCCCGATACGACTTTAATGCAGACGAGGGAGAGGGTAGCGGTTCCTGAAATGTTGAATGGCCAATGATGCATCCTCCTTTAATTAGCATGCTGAGGGAAAAGAGGCAACACGATGTGAATGCAACACAGTTTGCACTCATATAAAGGCGCCCCTCCATTCCAATGCATCTACCACATCGTACGCACCTAAGCACCTACACTAAGCGCAAAAGTGCTCACTCCAGACCCATGGCGGCGATGCGTGCGAGCGGCCAGCGGCTGTGCCAGATGGTCCATGATGCCGGCCTATGGCATGGCACCAAGGATCGTCTCTAGATGGTGTTGGCGACCGGTTGGTTCATGGCCATCGTCGACGCCAGCTACGACTCTCAGTTGGACAAGATGATCGTTGCCACCATCAACAAGTTCATCATCGTCAATAAGCTCGCGGATGACATCACCGTACTCCTCCAGCCCGCGCGCCCGGGATACTCATTGCCTGCCACCCTAATCAGCCCCCATGGCAAGAACCTCTTTCAAGCACTGGTTGCCCTGCGACTGCCCGCTGACGCAAAGAAGAATGTCCACCTGGAGGTCGCGCTCGCCGCGAGGCGCCTCACCCTGCAAGAATTCGTTGACCTACACATCCACGTGTACGAGGAAGTCGTGTACATAGGTATCTACAAGGCCGATGAGGACACTACGATGTTGGCCTTCGTCAACCGGCTGGAAGCCTTGGACGCCTTTGTGTGAGAAGCACCTTGACCTCGCCACAAAACCCGCCGCTCCTAAGCCGCCGGTCGGTGGCCCGGCGCACTGAGTCGAGGAGGAGGAGGTCGTATGTTGATGGATGCATCTTTCTTCTTGCCTCTTGTAACCACCACTGCGATCGCATCATCGTGGCCTTAATTCTTATTGTGCTATCGCATTCTCGTTCCAGTCAATAAAGACATGTGCGATCCCTTTGCTCACATTTGGAGGCAATTATATGCATCACTGTAACTAGTACTCCATCCATCAATTTATAAGTTGTGCTTACCTTTTCCATCAACCTCGTAATTTACGTTCGATGCTTGACCCGACCTACGAACTACTCCTAAATTCAAAAACTGAGACCGAACTTATAAATTCAAAACTACTCGTGCAGCATGCCTGTCACGTTCACAAGTTCAAAACGAGAAACTGAAACACGTACATGAAGCATGTCTCCCTTCCCCATCGCATACCACACTGTCGTTCCGCCCCCCGGTCAACGCACATTGGCTAGGCTTTATATGACTACAACATGTGGGACCGCATGTGACCAAACCGACGATGCGCCAACCTAGCTACTACCCTGCTTATCTGGCGGGAAAAGCCCCGCCCTAGCGTTTCCAATAGTTATTTCTATCTATTAATCATGCCAAGGAGCAGAACCAAATGTTACAATTTATACATGTTTCTCTACTGCTATACAAGACTCAGTTGGTGATGATGGTGTGTCTGCCATCCATCATTTCTGACCATTAGATCTGCATCTAACGGCTGTGAGGTAAGTTGTGGCATTTTTGCAACAATAGCCCACTTCTCTGCTCCAATTTGCAGAAAACCCCTTATTATCTTGAAAGCAACCACACCCCTCCCTCACCTCATCAAAACAGTCTGAGAAATATATTTGAGTGAAACGTAATATATTTTTAGTCGTATATGTATATCAAAACAAGAGTGTTTTCTTTCAAGTTTGTGAACAAGTACTATTCTACTTTGGATCCGTTGCAACGCACAGGCACATCTCTACTCTTTCTCTACTCTTATAAAAAACAGAGTTGGTGATGATGGTGTGCCTGCCATCCTGCAATATAGGCCATCCGATTTATATCTGACGGATAGGAAGGAAACTATGGCAATTTTGCAAAAAGATACCCACACCCCTCTCCACATTTGCAAATAAGGCCTTCCCTCGTTCATCCTTTTCTCCCACAAGATAAACTACTCATACAGATGCATCTTGATGTTCCATGCAACGCACGGGCATCTTGCTAGTTGCTAGTAAAAGGAAAAGGCATGCCGCATTCGCGTCGCACCCCCACATGCCCGGGAATCGGGAGTACTCCACGGCCCGTCCGGCACGCCATATAGCTGGGGAAGGCGTGTTGCCTAGCACTTTCACTTTCATGTGGGACCGCCATTGAGCAAACCGACTATCGGCAAACTGCACCCCGCCCGCCGCGTTGGAAAACAGAAACGAGGGGAAGATCTAGTTGTAGCACGGAAACCAAGAAATTTGGTGTCAGATAGGATTCGTTGATAGAGTAGGAGCACTTCGTACTAATCCTACTACGAAGTTTGTACTACTACTACCACTATTCAACTAGGTACGTGCATCGCACAGCATTGTAGGAACAAAAAAGGGAAGATCTTGTTTTGGGTGATTTATCTTTTTTTCAGTCAACGTAGTATGAATAATATGATGTGGGGGGCACCCATGAAGCCACGTGGCACGTCTGGAGGTCTTATTTAGAGCTTCTTGTGTGGATCGATCACACTGTCGTGCTGCTCATTCGAGAAGAACGTGTATGGGTACAATTAGGTTATAGTAGATCCGAATCGCAGCCACCTGGACCATTGGATCAACATCAATCAACGGTTTATATTGTGTACGTGCAAATACACGCATTGACTCTGGAAAAATAATGAATATAGAATATATAATACATAATACCGCATATTGGGTTTCTCTAAAGTCAAACTTTGTATACTTTCAACAATTTGTAGGAAAAAGTATTAACATATACACCACTAAATATATATCATTTGATTCATCATTGCTTTTATTTCCACATTGTGTAAATTTGTTAGTGTAAATATTCATATTGTTTTCATCAAATTCGGTCAAGCTTTATAAAATTTGGCTGCAGTGAAAGCTATATACGTGTAGAGTAAATTACAAACGGAGGGAGTGGAATAGATATAGATATAACTATACAAATAAAAAATATAGTAATATAGTCTATAGATATAAATAAGGCTACTACCCTTTTTCTAGGTTAGAAATCGCATTGTTGTGTACACATTGTTTTGCTTCGCTATAATTTGCATTTGCGGGGTGTGTGTAGGACTACCGCCTTTTGTTCAGTACCAGCAACCCCACCATTATCCTTAATTAATTCATACTGGCAATTACGATTGCATTATCTTAGTTCTAGCTGGTTCTTCGGTTGCTTGGAGGAACTCCATCTCGTTATTCAGGTTGATTTTGTGCATAAGACAAGATCATCGTCCGTCGAAGATTTGTTTAGTAATGATTGTCGATTTGTATCACCGGGTACGATATAGTTGGATCGTCAACGTCAAAATCCACCAAATTGATACTTATCCCCACTCTCATTGAAAGATTGGGTCACCATCATAAGACTACCACCTAGAAAATTCCTTCCCTATAACGTACACATGAGCACCCGTCTCATTATTCAGGTCCACGCCTCCCTCTCTCTCTTGAAACACACACACATCTCTCCACACGATGCGTGTCTCTTGGTCTCTCTTCCATCCCATGACAAAAAGGCACACCGCCATTCTCTTCTTCTTTATACGCCCATCTATGTAGTTAGGTATCCTTGCAACAAACAAGCATTCATCTGTTTCTCTACTATCTCTTTCTACCACACATAACCTTCCACCCCTAGCCAGCTGTGCTGTCGAGGTCTATCCAGCTCTCTCACACGCAAACAGACGTTGTATGTGTGTCCCTTCATCGCACACACACTATCGCTCTCCCATATCTGCAACCTCGTAACCTTGTCGATCCCAACGTTACACGCACCTCTCTCTCTCTAACATGCACACGCACACGCACACACCCTCTCTCTCCCTTTCGGACACTCCTCTCTCTACGACACACACAGTCTTTCAAACACGCATATGCCCCTCTCTCATTAGGTATCGCTACCCCCGCCCCCCCTCTTTGTCACACAAACATGCTCTCTATATCCATCTCTCGCAATAATACATGCATAGTCTAAATTGAAACAAACTACAAAAATGAGCTCCGATTACAGAAAACAAATCCACTCCCAAACAGAATATGAAAACAGGGTGAAATCATGCACACAAATGTTTGTTGTGTGCATGAATGTCAATGATATGGATGTACTACTCGTACATCCACACAGACCCATTTCACACAAATTACATTAAACCATTCTCAAAATATGGTGCGCATGTGATGTTTGGTGTACTGCTCCTGCCAGCCTTCCTCTGACACGTTCCAACATATTGTGCTACTTCTGATTCTATTTTTCCCCTCAGACCATGTGAAACCATGAAAAGGTCACCACCCGCCCCCACTGGTACTATAGCTCGAAGCTCCCATACGGACACAACACCCACCGGAGCACGCAGCCGTTGCATCACGGCCTGGGACGAGGACGGAGTCTCCCACATCACCGAGGAGGAGCACGCCCTCTACGACCGCAAGTAGCGCGCGCTGACTGTCCACGTGGAGGACAGTGTGATCTAGCGGCTTATCCTCGTCGGCCACGAGGGGTAGCTGTGCTCCTGTAGCACGCCCTGGTCGGTCATGAGGAGGTGCATAGCGTCCTCGCCGCTCACCATGTGGACGAGCGCGTTCTCCAGCAGCATGCCCGCGAGCATCGCATCGTCGAGAGCATGCCCGCGAACATCGCATTGTCGCCGCTCTCAACATGGACGAGCACGTGCTCTGGCAGCACGCCCGCGAACATCGCATCCTCGCTGCTCACAATGTGGACGAGCGCGTTCTCCAGCAGCATGCCCGCAAGCATCACATCATCATGGCCCGCGAACATCACATCGTTGCCGCTCTCGACATGGACGAGCGCGTGCTCTGGCAGCACACCCGCGAACATCGCATCCTCGCCGCTCAGGCGCACGAGCGTGTGCTCCAACAGCACGGCCGTGAGCATGGCATCCTCGCGGCTCAAGAGGTGGTTGAGCGCGTTGTCGCGGTGGAACACAATCACCTATGGGGCCATCAGCCCCTTGTGGTTCGGCAAGGGGGAAGGTCACGTCACACACAGAGCAGAATCCATGGAACAACACGGCGGAGGTGACACTGGTGGTTTTTACCCAGGTTCAGGCCGCTGGGAAGCGTAAAACCCTACTCCTGCTTTGGTGGATTGAGGGAAGGACCGCGATGAACATGCAGCGCTCAAGCTCAACAAGGTTGCCTCAGGGAGAGCAGCTACACGCGTATGAGTATACAAGGGTCCGAATCCTTTTCTAGGTTGCCACGGCCCTCCTTTTATAGGCTAAGAGGTAACCATAGTGGCAAAACAGTCATTATCTAGTGATTAGATAGCCAACAGTGCTATCATACCTAACTCTGGAAGTTAGGACAAAGTGATATATACACTGCTAGGTGTCATGCTGAGGATGCAGCCCGGCAAGCCTGCCACGCCGCTTAGTCATCTTCTACCTGTCTGCTTGACACGCCTCTGGACGGGTGTCATCTAGAGGTAATCTTCCTTCCAAATGGCTGTCACGTGCCAAATGACAGCCACTTAATCACCTGGGGGCTCGACACCGCACTGATAGATGATTTGCGTTGTCGTGCGGTGGAGCGTGGAGTCTTGGCGGGGAGGTTTGCCTTTAGCGGCCCCGGCAAGCCTGCCAGGGAAACATTGGATCTGTCCTTGGGCGGCCTCAACCTGACCAGGCTCGCCTGCCCGGTAAGGGGGGCTTTCCCTTAGTCCGGGCAACATACGTGAAGGTTTGTTTCACTGACAAGAGCCCCCGGGCCTGGTCCAAACGTGCTGCCGAGCATCATTGGGGTAGGCCCCATCAGGTACACAGGCAGGGCACTGGTGATGATATTCTCCTCTTTCTTGATATTTTCCTTGCTTCTTCATTAACCTGTGCTTGAGTCACTTTCCGGTTTCCCCATGCGTCGTGCGAGACGACATGGGGGAATTTACGCCACGATCCGTGGGCTGCCCACGCTCACAGGATGGTAACTGTCATTCCACTCGCTCTTTCACTCCTGCCATTTGCACCACGTATGTTGCATGCATTGCGCAGGGTTGGTGGCGGACATGGAGGGCGCAGGAATGAGTGCCCTGGCAGAAAACCAGGCGTCGCGGATAAGTGCAGGAGGGCGGTCTTGATTCCGTGCACCGTTGGTGATGCAGAGGGGCCAGATTGGCGGAGCGGGGCGGTTGCCCCCTGGGTGAGGAGTTAGCTCCTGGCCACATTCGCCTATAAAAGGGGACACTGGCGAGGTGCTTACTCACACACTTCTCCTCCTTCTTCCTTCTGGCATCTTTTCTCCACCATGGCAAGGGGGAGAGGGCATGGTGGTATTCCAGTGACAGCGACGAGGGTTTCTGCTCGACAATGCCTCCCTCCTCCTATTGGGGACGCAGGGGTGGAGCCCGTCGTCAGAGGAGGTGGTAGAGGACATGGATGCGGCCGTCATGGCACCCGGGGTTAAGGAGGATGGGGCGGTGCTTTGATCGCCCCTCCTCTAGTTGCTCCGGGCCCGGACGAAGGCCTCATCGGGGACCAGCCACTGGAATTCATCGTTAAGCTGCGCGGGCCTCCGCGCAGCCGTCTTCGGCTTCCAACTCCATTCACAAGAGTGATGGAGGTTGAACAGCCGCCGGGGTTGAGGCTACACATGAGGGGCTGCTGTAATGACAGCATGCGGGCGAACGTAGAGTTCCCTGCACCTCATGTCATGCTTCTCCGGCGCAGCTGGAAAACCTTCGCTCGTGCCCACAGTTTGGCGGTAGGGTACGTCCTTCACTTCAAGTTAATGGACGCCACCCTGCTCTCCATCAAGGTCTTCGGGCGTTCGGGTGCTCGCTTAGGGTGCTGCGCGGAGAGCTCGACCAACGACGAAAGCTCCTCCTCAAGCGATAGCAACGAGGAGGACAGTGACGGTGATGACGACGACGCCGATGGGGAGGACGACGACTCCGACTCCGGTTGAACACTAGTCGCACCGTCACCATCAGCCGGTGGCACCACCATCTGCACCTGCATCTCCTCCCCGGCAAGGCGATTTGCCGGGGTGTTGGATGTGGAAGGTGTCTCCACCTCCTCCAGCAGTCTTCCAACTGGACCCTGGCAGGCTTCCCCGTGGACTCCGACTTCGTCTTCCTTGCCGGTGTCCTTGCTGCGGTGCCCTACTGGCCCTGGTGGCGGTGACCAGGGCATTGCCTAGCCGCTCTCTCCGTCCCTCGCCTTCGCCCGCGCACTCCTGATCTTATCAGGCTGAGTCCCGCGGGCCCTGACGGGGTCAGGCTGGGCTTCTGCCCAGGCGCTCATTTTGCCCTCTTTGCCTCCCACTGTAGTTCCTAGGAGGAGAGGGACAAGAAAGGGATTACGGGGCACTTATCTTTTTTTCAATCTAAAACATGTAGGCATTTGCCAAATTTTAGTCTCAAATATGTAATTTCTTCTATCCATGTTTGTACTCTGTAAGGTTTGTACTTGTTTATCTGCATATTAAGGAAAAAAGACATGCTTGCCAGGTACTTGTGCATGTACTACATCCATGCAGAGGGGGAACGCCTCTATACTTTCAAGTAAACAAGTTTTCCTGGCAAGCTATCTTGCTGGTGCCTTCCGTCGTTGCCGCGGGGCTTGGCCTGCCGGGCTCAAAACTATGGAAGGGAACCAGCCCCTCGTCGAACCTTCTCTGTCAAATGCCACTACAACCATCTTGACCAAAATAATGTTCGAATCAAGGGATGGGAGCACAAATGTTTTGAAGGTGACAAGGTTTTTCTATGCACGAGTTTTCTTCTTACAGAGACATGTTTATGGATAGAAAGAAACTTATCTGTTTGGCCTGTCGGGGATCGATATGTAGGCTTGTTTCCGTCTCTTCTTTTTTTCGGGATCGAGCCCGCGGCAAGAGCCCTGTAGTTAGTGCAGAGGAAAACATAGCAACATATGATCTCATCTAAATGATCATGGCAAATTTATGCTATGCTAATCATGCATGCAAGTTTTTAGGGCGCCAGTGCTTCGTTTTACTATCTATGCTCAGGGTCTGCACCTGGCTTTGTACAAAGGGTTACATGCGCATCGGCAAGGCTTGTACAAAAGGGTTGCTGCCGGGGCTGGGCCCGGCAGCCGCGCCTTACGGGTAGAACTTGCGAAGATGCTCAATATTCCATGAGTTTTGTATTTTGATGCCATCTTTGGTCTCTAGACGGACTGTGCCAGGTCTGTTGACTCGTACTACCCGGTAAGGGCCTTCCCACTTTGGCGTCAACTTGTTGGTACCCTTGGCGAACTGAAAACGCCTAAGGACGAGGTCGCCTTCCTCAAGGCTCCGGGCATGAACCCTGCAGCTGTGATAGTGGCGTAGGGCTTGCTGGTAGCGTGTAGCAAGCACAGCAGCCCGGAGATGGTTCTCCTCAAGGAGCACGGCATCGTCATGCCGGTGCTGCTCTTGCTCTACTTCATCGTAGGCAAATACTCGAGGTGACCCGTATATGAGTTCCGTGGGGAGCACTGCTTCTGCCCCATAGACTAGGGAGAAGGGAGTCTGGCCGGTAGCTTGATTTGGTGTCGTACGGAGGGACCAATGAACCATCGGCATCTTGTCAATCCAACGTCTGCCGCACTTTTGCAGCTTATCAAAAGTCCTTGTCTTGAGCCCACGCAGCACTTCAGCATTCATCCTCTCAGCCTGTCCATTGCTCCTAGGATGAGCAATAGAGGCGAATGAAACCTTGCTTCCGAGGGTTTGAACATATTGCATGAAGGCGCGGCTTGTGAATTGGGTGCCATTGTCAGTGATAACTCTGGCGGGTACTCCGAAACGGCACACCAATCCTTTCAAGAACTTGATAGCTGATTGTGCGGTTACCTTCCTCACAGGCTCCACTTCCAGCCACTTTGTAAACTTGTCGATTGCAAAGTACAAGAATTCAAAGCCCCCAGTAGCATGGGGGAAGGGGCCCAAGATGTCGAGCTCCCAGACCAAAAATGGCCATGACAAAGGGATCGTCTGGAGAGCTTGAGCAGGTTGATGGATGTTCTTGGAGTGGAACTGGCAGGCTTCACATCTGGTGACTAGCTCAATCGCATCTTGGAGGGCCATGGGCCAGTAGAAACCTTGCTGGAAAGCTTTTCCAACCAAGGCTCTTGATCCAATATGGGAGCCACACATGCCTTTGTGTATTTCTGCCAATAGTTCCTTCCCCTCTTCCGGGCAAATGCACTTCAATTTCACACAGTTGGGCCTTCTTCTGTACAATGTGTCATCGACAAATTGATGCATACTGGCCCTTCGGGCTACTCTTTTGGCTTCTTCTTGCTCCTCGGGAAGTTCTCCTGTTTGGAGGTAGTGGACTATGTGTCGTGCCCAAGTTGGAGCTTGAGGCTCGGCAATAAGGACAAATGACACCTCCTTGTTCGTGGGAGCGCTTATCTCAACCGCAAGAACTTGTAGTTCGGCGGGAGGGTGCTGCTCACCAGGCAAAGTGGAGTTATTCCGGGCAGCCTCTCTACCGGGGACTTCGGAGAGCCCTGCCGAGAGATGCTTGCCGGAGTCCAATTTCCTCCTTTTTCTGTCCATCGTTGTCGGGGACACCGAGGGCTGAGTCAGGTGGAGAACAAAAGTCCCTGGTTCCACAGGGAGCTTTTGTGCAGCGCATTTTGAGAGATGATCAGCGATGCTGTTTTCCGCATGTGGCACATGCTCTATTTGCAATCCATCAAAATACTCCTCCAGCTTCCTCACTTCCTCTACATATGCCTCCATTAATGGACTCTGGTAATCCTTGTTTACTTGTCTCACTACGAGCTGCGAGTCTCCACGAATGATCAACTTCTCGATTCCCAATTCAGTTGCAATTCTGAGCCCGGCAAGGAGCCCTTCATATTCCATAGTGTTGTTGGTGGCCTTCTCCCAGGGAAAATACATTTGGATCACATATTTGAGGTGTTCTCTAGTGGGCGCAACAAGGAGCACGCTAGCCCCTGCGCCTTGTAGTGAGAAGGCACTGTCAAAATACATGACCCATTCTTGGGGCGCCTCCTTGTCGGCGATAACTATTTCTGGTGTCTCTTCATCTGGAGTAGGTGTCCATTCTGCAATGAACTCAGCCAGTGCCCTACTCTGAATGGTTGAGGTACTCTCATACTTCAAACCAAAACATGACAACTCTAATGCCCATTCAACTATTCTGCCGGTGGCCTCAAGGTTCCTTAGTATGCGTTGCAAAGGGAAACGAGTGACAACTATGATCTCGTGGGCTTGGAAGTAGTGGCGCAGTTTCCTTGAGGCCATGATGAGGCCGAAGATCAACTTTTGCACACCAGAGTACCTTGACCTAGCCCCCTGCAATAGGGAGCTAACAAAGTATACTAGCCGCTGCACTACCTTTTTTTTGTCGTGGTCTTGGGATTGCCTTTGTTATCCTGCTCTTCTTTCTCCTGATCTGTACCCAACCTTGTTGCGACTGGTTCACTTCCTTCTCCGGGGAGGACAGTAGCTGCGACTGCTCCTTCATCTACTTCCCGCTGCATCACCAACGCTGCACTAACCACTTGATTGGTTGCCGCTAAGTATAGCAGCAACGGCTCTTGTGGTTGAGGAGCGACCAAGGTGGGAGCAGAGGAAAGATAGGCTTTCAAGTCTTGCAACGCTGCTTCTGCTTCCGGGGTCCACTTCATTGGCCCTGCCTTCTTCAGAATTTTGAAGAATGGTAGGGTGCGCTCGGCAGACTTGGAAATGAACCTACTCAGTGCGGCAACACATCCAGTTAAACGCCTCACGTCCTTGACTGTCTTGGGTGCTTGAATCTGCTTGATTGCTCTGATCTTGTCGGGGTTGGCCTCTATCCTCTATGAGATACAAAGAAGCCAAGTAGCTTGCCGGAGGGAACGCCAAACACACATTTTTCAGGGTTCAACTTCAAGTTGATCTTGCATAGATTTGCAAAGGTCTCTTCCAAGTCCTGAATAAGTGTTGATTTATCCTTGGTTATGACCACTAGATCATCCATGTAAGCTTCAATATTCCAGTGCAACTGAGGCTCAAACCCAATTTGCACTGCTCTTGCAAAAGTGGATCCAGCGCTCTTTAACCCAAAGGGCATCCGCACAAAGCAGTACGTGCCACATGGGGTTATGAATGCGGTCTTCTCCTCGTCCTCCTTGGACATGAATATTTGATGGTATCCGGAGTATGCATCCAAGAAGGAAAGCAGATCACACCCAGAAGTGGAATCCACAATCTGATCGATGCGCGGTAAGGGGAATGGCTCCTTCGGGCATGCCTTGTTCAGATCTATGAAGTCTATGCAAGCCTCCATTTCCCATTCGCCTTGCGCACCACCACCGGGTTCGCCAACCACGTCGGGTGCAACACTCCTCTGACCAAACCAGCCGCTTCAAGTTTCTTGATCTCTTCGGCAATGAATTGCTGCCGTTCTAAAGCTTGCTTCCTGACTTTCTGCTTGACGGGCCGAGCATGAGGGCAGACAGCAAGGTGGTGCTTGATTACCTCCCTGGGAACACCGGGGATGTCAGATGGTTGCCAAGCAAACACATCGACATTCGTCCACAGGAAGGCAACGAGCGCTCTTTCCTATTTGTCATCAAGGGTGGAGCTAATGGTGAACATACCACCAGCGCCATTCAGCCCTGCCAGGACCTTCTTTACAGCAGGCGAGGCAACTTTGGATCTCTTGCTAGTGGAACTCTCTAGCAAATCAACGATGGGTGCGGCGCACTCCGGAGAGGCGCGCTTCCCGGATTCCTTGCTGGCATCCCTGCTAGCCTTCTTTCCTTTCTTGTTTTCCTTGGCGGGAGTTGCAGCCTCGGCAGCAACCGCATCCTGGTACATCTTATCGATGCATATGATTGCATCTTTCTTGTCCGACGGGATGGAAATGACGCCCATTGGCCCTGGCATTATCAGTGTGTTGTAGGCATAGTGAGATGCCGCCATGAATTTTTGCCAGGGCTGGATGACCAAGAATCCCATTATATGGCAAGGGGAGCTCGACCACATCAAACACAACTCTCTCGGCCCAGTAGTTTAGTTCTCCACCAAACGTCACCGGCAGTGTAATCTTCCCCTTAGGACGACTCTTGCAGGGGTTGATTCCTTGAAACGTGCCAGTAACCTTGAGATCTTCATCTGATATCTGAAGTTTGCTAATCATCTTGGGGGAAATCAGATTCAACCCTGCCCCACCGTCAACTAACATCTTTGTGACCTTGAGGTTGCGGATTGTTGGCGAAACCAACAACGGCAAACACCCTACCGCAGTGGTTTGGTCAGGGTGATCCTCTTCATCAAAGATGATAGGCGTGCGGGACCACTTGAGCGGCTTCTGGGAATCTGATGCTGGCTCTACGGCATTGACCTCACGCACCCACTATTTGAGCTGGCGGTGAGAGGAGTGCAAGGATGCACCTCCGTCAACGCACAGGGCCTCAGTTGCTTTCTGGAACTCTTGCTCACTGGTTTCCTCATCATCCCCTTCATCAGTTTCATCATCACCTTCCTTTTTTTCACGGCCTCTAGCAGGCTTTTCATGCTGTTGGGGAGTCTTGCCGTGGCGGCCTCCTCTGCCGCCTCGGCCCTTCCTGCCAGCACCTTCTTGGTCTCTCTCCTTGTCGCGCTTCTCATACTTAGCTTTTTATTCTTCCTCTTCGGGTTAGTGGCATCATCGTCATCCTCTGAGTCAACTTCGATGTCGTCCTCTTCTCCGGGGAGTCACCTCCCTTCCTTTGTACGGGCGCACTTATCCACAAGGTGTATAGCTCATTCACAGTCTTGGGCAACCGGATGTTCATCTTGGAACGTATCCTCCTGTTGTGCATGTTTGACTGGAACGCGGCAATTACAGCTGCCGGGTGGATATCTGGAATGTTCCTGTGCACCCGGCTAAACCTCTGCATGTACTTCCGCAAACTTTCCCCTTCCTTCTGTGGAAGGAGTTGCAAGTCGCTGGGCCGTCCTAGTTCTTGGTGGCCACCCGTGAAGGCACCAACAAACTCATTGCACAGGTCAGCCCAGGACGAAATGGAATTCTCCGGCAGGTGCATCAGCCATGACCTCATGTTTGGCTTAAGCGCCAAAGGGAAGTAGTTGGCGAACACCTTCTCATCTCTTCCTCCGGCGGCTTGAACAGCAATTGTGTAGATGCTCAAGAACGCTGCTGGGTTCAGCCTTCCATCATACTTTTCTGGTATTTCTGGTTTGAACACACGGGTAGATGGCCAACGGACTTGCCGCAGCTCGTGAGTGAAGGCAGGGCACCCAACCTCGAAAGGCAAGTATTCGCCTTCAATGGGCGCGGGTTCGTCGATGTCTGGGCCATTGCGCCTGTCAGATTGGCGGCAGGTATTGCGGCGCCGCTCTATAGTGATGCGCGCATCTTCCCTTCGCTGATCTTTTAGGCCCTGTCGCTGATCTCGATGGGCCCGAGGATCAGATGAAGCCATTGATGCCTCATCGGGCTCCTGGTTGTGCGGTTCTGGTTGCAGCCTCTGCGCTGGCTGTCGTGGAGGGGATTCCATCGTTGGAGTGGCCCCCTCAACACGGTCAGCAGCTCGGGCCGTTGTTGTTGCTTGCGGGCGCCGCGGCAGGCCCGCCTGCTGTGATCCTTCCGCTTCAGCAAAACCGATCAAACTCTCGATGGTGGCTGTCCACTCATCCATTTGATCAGCCGCTGGTGGGAATCTCAGCAGGAGTTGGGCTCGCGCCATGGCTTCCGAAGCAGTGCTTTGCATAGATGACGAGGCAGACTGTGACGTCGCTCGACTCCTGATAGTACCAGTAGTGGCGGCGCCGCTTTCTCGTCGTTGCGAGCCAGTCGCCACGGTAGTACGGTGGTGAGAGGGGTGCGCCTGGGGGTTAACGACCCTGTTCGGCGCTTCGCCTTGGTTACCCTGCCCTGGGCAAGGCACGTGCCCCGTAGCTGCGCCTGTAACAGGGATAGCTAGGGGGTCATGACTCGCACTAGAGCAGGCGTTGTCGCTACGGCTGCGCCCACCAGCGCGGTGGGGAGGCGGAGACTGAACATTCTCCCCGCTCGCGCCTTGTGGAACACGGCCGTCGGGATGTTGTTGATGTCACCCTTCCCCGGTGTCTTCCGCTCCCGCTTCGGCCGTAGTGGGGATGACGACAGCGCCGCCTGCGCCGGTCACGTCCCCTACGGCACCCGCGTCCCCCAACGCCGCCGCAGCACCGATAGTATCAGCAGCTGCATGCGAGGGGGCCTTCGAGGTGGAAGGATGAGCTGTTGCGCCGGGCTTCTTCTTGGGCGCCATGGCTGATGAAGATTGACGCGCTATTCACAACCTCGGGTTCGCGCACGCGCTCACCCCCTACCTGGCGCGCCAAAGATGTTGCGGTGGAACACGATCACCTATGGGGCCATCAGCCCCTTGTGGTTCGGCAAGGGGGAAGGTCACGTCACGCAAAGAGCAGAAGCCATGGAACAACACGGCGGAGGTGACGCTGGTGGTTTTTACACAGGTTCGGGCCGCTGGGAAGCGTAAAACCCTACTCCTGCTTTGGTGGATTGAGGGAAGGACCATGATGAACACACAGTGCTCAAGCTCGGCAAAGGTTGCCTCGGGGAGAGCAGCTACGCGCGTATGAGTATACAAGGGTCCGAATCCTTTTCTAGGTTACCATGGCCCTCCTTTTATAGGATAAGGGGTAACTACAGTGGCAAAACAGTCATTTATCTAGTGATTAGATAGCCAACAGTGCTATCATACCTAACTCTATCAGTTAGGACAAAGTGCATGAAATGCACTGCTAGGTGTCATGCTGAGGATGCAGCCCGGCAAGCCTGCCGCGCCGCTTAGTCATCTTCTACCTATCTGCTTGACACGCCTCTGGATGAGTGTCATATAGAGGTAATCTTCCTTCCAAATGGCTGCCATGTGCCAAATGACAGCCACTTAATCACCTGGGGGCTCGACACCGCACTGATAGATGACTTGCGTTGTGGTGCGGTGGAGCGATGGAGTCTTGGCGGGGAGGTTTTCCTTTAGAGGCCCCGGCAAGCCTGCCGGGGAAACATTGGATTCGTCCTTGGGGAGGCCTCGACCTGACCAGGCTCGCCTGCCTGGTAAGGGAGGCTTTCCCTTAGTGATATCTTGATGTTTTGGCTTGTCTTGGTCTTCTTGATCCGCCCTTTGATCCCTCAAAGAACTTTTTATCTGGCTTGGTTTCGACTTGGATGCTTGGTGAAGTTTGCTTCCTTGCCATCGTGCCTGTGTACAGTCCAGGCAACATACGCGAAGGTTTGTTGCACCGACATGTGTGCTCCAGACAGTACCCCAGGAATCGGGACAAGAGCACCGCGCCCCCGGCTACGAGGAGTACTACATGGTACCCATCGTGGTTTAGGAAAATCCCGTGACTCCGCCGCTCCCTGGAGGAGCGCGAGCTCCAGTGGGCGCTCGAGGAGTCCCGCGCCGATATGCAGGTGGCAGCGGACATGCAAGATTATCCTTTGAGCTCTCCTCCTCTTACGAAGACGCCTCCACCGCCCCCATCGTACATCCTCTGCCTCGGCTCCGGCGGACATTTGGAGTTTAGTTTTATGGAACATTAATATTTGGATTAATCATACCTCTACCAAACTATGAAGGATAAAGACTAATGCAAAAAACAACCTATGACTAACAAGCATAAATAGATGATGTGGCGGCATTGCATACTGGAGTATATTGCAATTTATGGATTGCATGCATGACTAGCTTATGTGGCTTGGTTGCATGGCTAGGAAATGCTAGAGAAAAATAAATAGATAATATGTTTAGAGTGCACTCCACTAAATGGGAGCATGTAAATATCTTTAGAGTGCACTCCACTTTTTGTTTTCAGACGCTGAGGTGCACCAGATGCCGTGCCACACTACAAAATGTTAGAAAAATTTCTGCTCCAATGTTTTAAAAATCTATTATTATCTTGAAACCAGCCACACCCGCCCCTCACCTCATCAAAACAGCCCGAGGAATATGTCTTCAGTGAAGCATAATTTATTTTTACTGATATATGTATATCAAAACTAGAGTGTTTATATTTCAAGTTTGTGAACAAGTATTATTCTACTCCTTTGGATCCATTGCAACGCACGGGCCGGCACATTGGTAGTAGTAAGAACCAAATTCCGAGTTTGGCACGAGTTCGTATTATGGGAGCACCACAAGGCATGGCGCAGGAGTTACATTTCCCTCTCAGGGCCCACGGGACCGAGCTTCAGTGGCTTAGTGCACCTGCCTTTGAGTCAATGACATGTGGACCCTAAATACGGCTGGCCCACATGTCATTCTCATAAAAGCAGAGGGGCGGTGGGACCGAGAGGGGTGAAGCGCAGGTCGGGGGACATGTGGTGTCATGGGTTCGAGCGGCATCGCGGGAATCGCGTGTCGATGTGGTAGTGATGACCCACAAGTATAGGGGATCAATCATAGTCCTTTCGATAGTATGAGTGTCGAACCCAACGAGGAGCAGAAGGAAATGACAAGTGGTTTTCAGCAAGGTATTTTCTGCAAGCACTGAAATTGTAGGTAACACATAGTTTGATAGCAAGATAATTTGTAACGAGCAAGTAACAGTAATGGTAAATAAAGTGCAGCAAGGTAACCCAATCCTTTTGTGGCAAAGGACAGGCCAAAACGGTCTCTTATGATAAGCAAAGTGTTCTTGAGGGTACACAGGAATTTCATCATATCACTTTCATCATGTTGGTTTGATTTGTGTTCGCTACTTTGATAATTTGATATGTTGGTGGACTGGTGCTTAGGTGTTGTTCTTACTTCAACAAACCTCCTACTTATGATTAACCCCCTCGCAAGCATCCGCAACTACGAGAAAAGTATTAAGATAAAATTTAACCATAGCATTAAACTTTTGGATCCAAATCGCTCCCTTACGAAGTAGCGCATAAACTAGGGTTTAAGCTTCTGTCACTCTAGCAACCCATCATCTAATAACTACTCCACAATGCATTCCCTTAGGCCCAAATATGGTCAAGTGCCATGTAGTCGACGTTCACATGACACAACTAAGGGAATCACAACATACATATCATCAAAATAAAACACATATCAAGGTCACATGATTACTTGCAACATGACTTCTCCCGTGACCTCAAGAACAAAAGTAACTACTCACAAATAATAATCATGCTCAAGACCAGAGGGGTATTAAATAGCATAATGGATCTGAACATATAATATTCCACCAAATAAACCATATAGTAATCAACTACAAGATGTAATCAACACTACTAGTCACCCACAAGTACCAATCTAAGGTTCCGGTACAAAGATTGAACACAAGAGATGAACTAGGGTTTGAGAGGAGATGGTGTTGTTGAAGATGTTGATGGAGATGGCCCTCCCAAAGATGGGAGAGTTGTTGGTGATGACGATGATGATGATTTCCCCCTCCGGGAGGGAAGTTCCCCCGGCAGGATCGCTCCGCCGGTGGGCAAAAGTGCTCCTGCCCAAGATCCACCTCGAGACGGCGGCGCTTCATCCTGAAAGTCCTCTCCTTATTTTTTTCTAGGTCAAAATGACTTATATACCAGAAGAGGGGCATCGGAGGTGGGCTGAGGAGGGCACAACCCACCAGGGCGCGCCTGGGCTCCCTGGCGCGCCCAGGTGGGTTGTGCCCACCTGGTGGGTCCCCTCTGGTAGTTATTTGCTCCAATGTTCTTCATATATTCCAAAATAATTCTTCGTAAATTTTCAGCTCATTTGGAGATGTGCAGAATAGGTAACTCTGACGTAGCTTTTCCAGGTCCAGAATTCTAGCTGTCGGTATTCTCCCTCTTTGTGTAAACCTTGCATATTATGAGAGAAAAGGCATTTGAATTACTCCCAAAAGCATTATTATGCATAAAAACATTATAAATAATAGTAGGAAAACATGATGCAAAATGGACGTATCAACTCCCCCAAGCTTAGACCTCGCTTGTCCTCAAGCGAAAACCGAAATCGAAAAACATGTCCACATGCTTAGAGAGAGAGGTGTCGACTAAAACAAAATACCGACATAGAAGCATCATGCATATTATTATAACAGTAAAGAACTTTAACATAAACTTTATCAAACAACTCTTATCATATAACTTCTCATGAACAAGTAACAATTCATCCCAACATTGAAGTATAAAGCATAAACCTTATTGAAAACCAACAAACTATGTTCTCAGTCAACTTTGCAACTACAATTCATCATATTTTTAGGAAGGGTCATGTATCGGAGCCTTTAGGCAAGTCCACATACTCAACCATCATTTAATCTTCTATGATTGCTAACACTCACAGCATACCCATGAGCAAAAAGTTTCAACTGGACACATAGAAAGATAGGGGCTTATAGTTTCGCCTCCCAACGTACTGACCTCAAGGGTGATGTCAACAATAATAACTCATGCCTACTCATATTCAACTGGATATATGTGCCTAGATCTTTCCTCACCACATGATGCTTGCAAAAAGAGAAAATAAAAAGGAATAGGGAAGAAAACTTTGACTCTACATAAAAGTAAATGCATAAAAGTAAAAGATAGGCCCTTAGCAGAGGGAAGCAGAGGTTGTCATGCGCTTATTTGTTTTCATGCCAAATCCCTTAATGCAAAAGAACGTCACGTTATATTGCCCCTTATGATAGCAACCTTTATTATGCTGTCCGTCGATTTTATTACTTTGCCATCACAAGTTCGTACAACGCTCAATTTTCTCTTACACTAAATGATCCAACACATTTAGAAGCAATTTTTATTGCCTTATTGCACCGATGACAACTTACTTGAAGGATCTTACTCAATCCATAGGTAGGTATGGTGGACTCTCAAAATAAAATTTGGGTTAAGGGTTTTCGGATGCACAAGTAGTATCTCTACTTAGTGCGGAATTTTTGGCTAGAAAGGATATTGAGCAAGCACCACATGTTAAAGGATCTATGACAATGTAACTTCTATGTGAATATGAACAAACATAAATCATTACTTTGTCTTCCTTGTCCAACGTCAACTATTTTGACACAAAATATTTAATGTGGGCTCACAATCATAAAAGATGTCCAATATAGTGTATTTGCATGTGAATCTTCTCTTCCCTTATTAATTCTTTCATGAATTGCATCATTGACCAATGCTATGTTTGTCAATCTCCAATAAATTTTACCAATTATACTTTTCCTTATGTGATGTCATTACTTACCATAAGATTAGCATATGATCTTTTCATTTATTTTCCTTTCTTTTATTGGAACATTAAAGTAAAGAAACAAAACTCAGACTACTCTTTATTATATATCTCGCACACGATTACATTGATAGATAGATCACTAAGCAAACACTCAAAAAGAAAGGATCGAACTAAACTTTTATTCAACTAAATCATAGGAAAACTAAAGATCGAACTAAAATAGATGAAAGCAAATATAGTGGTGGTGATACGATACCGGGACACCTCCCCCAAGCTTGGCACAAGCCAAGGGGAGTGTCCATACCATGAACTCAAATCTCCTTTGGTGATGAAGAAGGCAGTGGTGGTGATGAGGTAGTAGCGATCTTATCTTCCGGTTTCCATGGCAATGGCTCACCATCATAAGAGGAGGAGCAAGTCTCGCGAGTCCTGCAACTGGCAGCCAAACTCATACCTTTAAACCTTGCCTCATATTCAAAGACTTGGTTTTGGAGATCATAGATTTGGCTTTGCAGAAAGTTGATTTGCTCGTTGAAGGTGAAGACGATGTCCTTCATGGATTTGCCATCCACCTTGAGATCACGGGTGTAATCCGCGATCATGAGGTGATTGGCATTGAGTCCACGCTCCAACATCCCCTTGCACTTGAAGACCTCTTGCTCCATAGCTTTGAGCCTGGCATCCACGGTCCCCGTCCCCTTGGGGCCCTGGACGTCCCGGATGTGGAGCACCCCCTCATGCATCTCAATGGCTTAAGGGAGCTGCATCACCTCCCGCAAACACGGGTTGATGACATTCTAGAAGAACTTGTCCTTGGAGGAGCTCGAAGCGGCCATGGCGATCTAGATCTGTCAGAAAACAACAAGAAAGAAGAACAGAAGATTCTCCGTGATACGGTGGTCAATACGTTCGGGGGGTATATAAAGATTTTTTCTCTTGGAAAACAAGCAAACGGGAGGAAATCGGAGTCGGGAAGGTTCCCGAGGTGGGCACAACCCACCTGGGCGTGCCAGGGGGCCCAGGCGTGCCCTGGTGTCTTGTGCCCTCCTCAGGTGCCTTCCTGGTTGTTTCTTATTTTCTTAATTTTTAAAATATTCCAAAACTGACAGAAAATATTTTTGCGGATTTTTTGGAGTCCGTTTACTTACCGTATCACGTACCTCCTCCTTTTTAATTATTCTGGAGTGTTCCAGAAGGTCTCTTTTATGTATTCCTCAGGTGTCATGGTTTGAATAATATTGCTTTCAACATTAATATGTGTACCTGAGATATAGTGTTTAATTCTTTGCCCATTGACCACCTTCGGGTTAGTATCTTCGGCATTATTTATTTTAATAGCTCCAGAGCGGTAAACCTCTTTGATGATATAAGGTCCTTCCCATTTAGAGAGAAGTTTCCCTGCAAAGAATCTAAAACGAGAGTTGTACAAAAGAACTCTCCAACTTTGAATTCCCGCTTTTGAATTCTTTTGTCATGCCATCTTTTAACCTTTTCTTTAAATAACTTGGCATTTTCATAGGCTTGGTTCCTCCATTCATCTAGTGAGCTAATGTCAAATAACCTCTTTTCACCGGCAAGTATGAAATCATAGTTGAGTTCTTTAATTGCCCAATATGCTTTGTGTTCTAACTCTAGAGGCAAATGACAAGCTTTTCCATAAACCATTTTATAGGGAGACATACCCATAGGATTTTTTATATGCTGTTCTATAGGCCCAAAGTGCATCATCTAGTTTCTTAGACCAATTCTTTCAGGACCTATTAACGGTTTTTCGTAATATTAGTTTTATTTCTCTATTGCTAAGTTCAACTTGACCACTAGATTGAGGATGATAGGGTGATGCAATTCTATGGTTAACATCATATTTAGCAAGCTTTTTACGGAAAGCACCATGAATAAAGTGTGAACCACCATCAGTCATTAAATATCTAGGGACTCCAAACCTCGGGAAAATAACTTCTTTAAGCATTTTAATGGAAGTGTTATTATCAGCACTACTAGTTGGAATAGCTTCTACCCACTTAGTAACATAATCAACAGCAACCAAAATATGTGTATACCCATTAGAGGAAGGAAAAGGTCCCATATAATCAAAACCCCAAAATCAAATGGCTCAATAGCAATTGAATAATTCATAGTCATTTCTTGACGCTTACCGATATTACCAATTCGCTGACATTCATCACAAGATAAAACAAACTTACGGGCATCCTTGAAGAGAGTAAGCCAATAAAAACCAGATTGCAATACCTTGTGAGCAGTCCTATCTCCCGCATGATGTCCTCCGTAAGCTTCGGAATGACATTTTCGTAGGATTTGTTCCTGTTCATGCTCAGGTACACAACGTCTAATAACACCATCTACTCCTTTATAAAGATGTGGGTCATCCCAAAAGTAATGTCTTAAATCATAGAAGAATTTTTTACTTTGTTGGTATGTGAAACTAGGTGGTACGTATTTAGCAACAATATAATTAGCATAGTCAACATACCAAGGAGTGTTATGAGAAACATTTATTGCAGCTAGTTGTTCATCAGGAAAGCTATCATCAATAGGTAGTGGGTCATCAAGGATATTCTCTAACCTAGATAAGTTATCAGCTACGGGGTTCTCAGCTCCTTTTCTATCAGTTATATGTAAATCAAATTCTTGTAGCAAGAGAACCCACCTAATGAGTCTAGGTTTAGCACCTTTCTTTTCCATAAGATATTTAATAGCAGCATGATCGGTGTGAACAATAACTTTAGAATCAACAATGTAAGATCTGAATTTATCACAAGCAAACACAGCTGCTAAAAATTCTTTTTCAGTAGTAGCATAATTTCTCTGGGCATTGTCTAGAGTTTTACTAGCATAATGGATAACATTTAATTTCTTATCAACTCTTTGTTCTAGAACATCACCAACAGCATAATCACTAGCATCACACATAATTTCAAAAGGCAAGTTCCAATCAGGTGGTCGAACAATAGGTGCAGAAGTTAAGGCTTTCTTAAGTGTTTCAAAGGCTTCTACACAATCATCATAAAAAACAAATGGAACATCCTTTTGTAAAAGATTTGTAAGAGGCCTAGAAATTTTAGAGAAGTCTTTAATAAATCTCCTATAGAAACCAGCATGACCGAGAAAACTATGAATACCTTTAATATCTTTAGGACATGGCATTTTCTCAATTGCATCAACTTTAGCTTGGTCCACTTCAATACCTCGTTCAGAATTTTTATGCCCCAAAACAATACCTTCATTAACCATAAAGTGGCACTTCTCCCAATTCAAGACAAGATTAGTTTGCTCACATCTCTGCAAAACTCGATCAAGGTTGCTCAAGCAATCATCAAAAGAAGTTCCATATATAGAAAAATCATCCATGAAAACCTCAACAATCCTTTCACAAAAATCAGAGAATATAGCAGTCATACATCTTTGAAAGGTAGCAAGTGCATTGCATAAACCAAAAGGCATACGTCTATAAGCATAAGTTCCAAAAGGGCAAGTAAAGGTGGTTTTCTCTTGATCAGGTTGTGAAACAGGTATTTGAGGAAAACCAGAATATCCATCAAGAAAACAAAAGTGTGTGTGCTTAGACAACCTTTCCAACATTTGATCTATAAAAGGCAGAGGGTAATGATCTTTTCTAGTTGCTTTATTTAGTTTCCTAAAATCAATTACCATTCTATAGTCAGTAACAATTCTTTGTGGGATAAGTTCATTTTTATCATTTGGAACAACAGTGATACCTCCTTTCTTAGGGACAGAATGAACAGGGCTTACCCATCTACTATCAGCTATGGGATAGATTATACCTGCTTCCAGAAGCTTTAATATTCCAGTTCTTACCACTTCTTTCATCTTAGGATTCAAGCGTCATCGATGATCAACAACGGGTTTAGCATCAGGTCCCATATTAATCTTGTGCTGACAGAGAGTGGGACTAATGCCCTTAAGATCATCAAGAGTTTATCCAATAGTAGCATAGTGCTTCTTTAGAATTTTCAATAATCTTTCTTCTTCATGTTATGAAAGGTAGCACTAATAATAACAGGATATATCTTTTTCTCATCGAGATAAGCATACTTCAAAGTGTCAGGCAATTGTTTCAATTCAAACACGGGATCAACTTTAGGTGGAGGAGGACCTCCTAGAGTTTCAATAGGCAAATTATGTTTGAGCAGAGGTCGTTGTTCATAGAAAATTTTATCTATCTCATTTCTTTCATGCATATGCATATCATTTTCATGGTCTAGCAAATATTGTTCTAGTGGATCAGTAGGAGGCACGGCAATAGAAGCAAGACCAATTATATCATCTTTACTAGGTAATTCTTTCTTATGAGGTTGTCTATTAAACTTGGAAAAATTAAATTCATGAGACTCATCACCAAAGCTAACACTGGCAATTTGTTTATGACAATCTATAGTAGCATTAACAATGTTCAAGAAAGGTCTACCAAAGATAATGGGATAGAAGTCGTCTTGTGGGGAACCAAGAACTAGAAAATTAGTAGGGTATTTTATTTTCCCACACAAGACTTCAACATCTCTAACAATCCCAAGTGGTGTGATGGCGTCTCTATTAGCAAGTTTAATTGTAACATCTATGTCTTCTATTTCAGCGGGTGCTATGTCATTCATAATTTCTTGATATAAGGTAAAAGGAATAGCACTCATACTAGCACCTAAATCACATAAACCATGATAACAATGATCTCCTATTTTAATTGAGACAACAGGCATGCCAACAACGGGTCTATGTTTATCTTTTTCATCGGGTTTGGCAATTCTAGCAGCTTCATCATAGAAGTAAATAACATGCCCATCATATTTTCTACCAGGAGATCTTTAACCATAGCAACACTAGGTTCTACTTTAATTTGTTCAGCAGGTTTAGGTGCTCTAATATTACTTTTGCGAACCACAGTTGAAACCTTAGCATGTTCCTTTATCCAAACAGGGAAAGGTGGTTTTTCAATATAAGCCGTAGGCACAACTGGATCAACATTATAAATAATAGTTTCATCTTTGGCTATGTCGGGTTCTTTAATTTCTTCTTTGATAGGGGGATGATATTTAAACCACTTCTCCTTAGGGAGATCAACATGAGTAGCAAAAGATTCATAGAAAGAGGCTACTATCTCAGAGTCAAGTCCATATTTAGTGCTAAACTTGTGAAAAGCATCGGTATTCATAAAAGATTTAACACAATCAAATTCAAGCTTAATACCTGAATCTTTACCTTCGTTGAGTTCCCAATCTTGAGAGTTGCATTTAATTCTTTCTAAAAGATCCCACCTGAATTCAATAGTCTTCTTCATAAAAGAACCAGTACAAGAAGTATCGAGCATGGATTGATCATCACGAGAAAGCCGAGCATAAAAATTCTGAATAATAATTTCTCTTGGGAGCTCATGATTGGGGCATGAATATAACATTGACTTAAGCCTCCCCCAAGCTAGATCAATACTTTATCCTTCACGAGGCCAAAAATTATATATATAATTCCGATCATGATGAACTAGATGCATAGGATAATTTTTTTGGTGAAATTCCAATTTCAATCGATTCCCGTTCCAAGATCCAAGATCATCGCACAGCCTATACCATGCCAATGCTTTTCCCTTCAAAGATAAAGGGAAAACCTTCTTCTTAACTTCATCTCCGGGCAAACCTGCAAGCTTAAATAATCCTCAAATTTCATCCACATATATCAAGTGCATATCAGGATGTTCGGTTCCATCTCCTGCATAAGGATTAGCTAGCAGTTGTTCTATCATACCCGAAGGAATTTCATAACCAATATTTTCAGTAGGTGTAGTAGGTTGAGGGGCAACTAATTGTGGTTCCGGTTGAGGTGAAGATATCCCGAACAAACCCCTCAAAGGATGATTCTCCATAGTAACAAGTGACAAAAAAAATTAGCACGTAGTTTCCTTACCAATTTCCACTTACCAAGAGCGCTTCACTCCTCGGCAACGGCGCCAGAAAAGAGCCTTGATGACCCACAAGTATAGGGGATCAATCATAGTCCTTTCAATAAGTAAGAGTGTCGAACCCAACGAGGAGCAGAAGGAATTGACAAGTGGTTTTTAGCAAGGTATTTTCTGCAAGCACTAAAATTGTAGGTAACAGATAGTTTGATAGCAAGATAATTTGTAATGAGCAAGTAACAGTAATGGTAAATAAAGTGCAGCAAGGTAGCCCAATCCTTTTGTGGCAAAGGACAGGCCAAAACGGTCTCTTATGATAAGCAAAGTGTTCTTGAGGGTACACGGGAATTTCATCATATCACTTTCATCATGTTGGTTTGATTTGTGTTTGCTACTTTGATAATTTGATATGTGGGTGGACCGGTGCTTAGGTGTTATTCTTACTTCAACAAACCTCCTACTTATGATTAACCCCCTCGCAAGCATCCGCAACTACGAGAAAAGTATTAAGATAAAATCTAACCATAGCATTAAACTTTTGGATCCAAATCGCTCCCTTACGAAGTAGCACATAAACTAGGGTTTAAGCTTCTGTCACTCTAGCAACCCATCATCTAATAACTACTCCACAATGCATTCCCTTAGGCCCAAATATGGTGAAGTGCCATGTAGTCGACGTTCACATGACACCACTAAGGGAATCACAACATACATATCATCAAAATATCGAACACATATCAAGTTCACATGATTACTTGCAACATGACTTCTCCCGTGACCTCAAGAACAAAAGTAACTACTCACAAATAATAATCATGCTCAAGATCAGAGGGGTATTAAATAGCATAATGGATCTGAACATATAATCTTCCACCAAATAAACCATATAGTAATCAACTACAAGATGTAATCAACACTACTAGTCACCCACAAGTACCAATCTAAGGTTCCGGTACAAAGATTGAACAGAAGAGATGAACTAGGGTTTGAGAGGAGATGGTGCTGTTGAAGATGTTAATGGAGATGGCCCTCCCAAGGATGGGAGAGTTGTTGGTGATGACGATGACAATGATTTCCCCCTCCGGGTGGGAAGTTCCCCCGGTGGAATCGCTCCGCCAGAGGGCAAAAGTGCTCCTGCCCAAGTTCCACCTCGAGACGGCGGCTCTTCGTCCCGAAAGTCCTCTCCTTATTTTTTCTAGGTAAAAATGACTTATATGCCAGAAGAGGGGCACCGGAGGTGGGCCGAGGAGGGCACAACCCACCAGGGCGCGCCTGGGCTCCCTGGCGCGCCCAGGTGGGTTGTGCCCACCTGGTGGGCCCCCTCTGGTAGTTATTTGCTCCAATATTCTTCATATATTTCAAAACAATTCTCCATAAATTTTCAGCTCATTTGGAAATGTGCGGAATAGGTAACCCTGACATAGCTTTTCCAGGTCCAGAATTCTAGCTGCTAGTATTCTCCCTCTTTGTGTAAACCTTGCATATTATGAGAGAAAAGGCATTAGAATTACTCCCAAAAGCATTATTATGCATAAAAACATTATGAATAACAGTAGGAAAACATGATGCAAAATGGACGTATCAGGTAGAAACTTGATGGTTGTCGCAGTTCATCTGGCCCGCATGTCATGCACACAAAGGCAGAGAACGCGGTGGGGCTGAGAGGGGTGAGGCGCACGTTGGGGAACGTGGTGCCGTCGGTTGGAGCAGCGTCATGGGAATCAAATGTGGTAGTGGTAGAAACGTGATGGTCGTCGTAGTTCAACTTCCATGGATAAGCTGTCATGTCTACTGACACATGCATTGCATACCGCTGACTGCAAGTAGTAGTAGAGAAAACTCGACGGATAAATAGTTCATTATAGTCAAGCGGACCTATATCAATGTACACAGAATACACTTGTTCCAAAGACATGCACGCCAGCGAAATAGTTCATCTATATCAATGTACACAGAGAGGAAATATAATTTTTACAAGAGAGGAAATAGTTCATCCATCTATAATGCCCTGCTGCTGGTGCAGCTTCTTCTTCTTTCTTTCTTCTTCTTCTTCTTCTTCTTCTTCTTCTTCTTCTTCTTCTTCTTCTTCTTCTTCTTCTCATTTTCTGTGGGAGACGGCTTCGCAACAAGCTCTTTCGACCTTGCAGCTATCTCGAAACTCACACGGGCATCTAGGGCCGCATATTTTATCCACTCGTAGGTCAAGGGATAATTCTCCAATCCAGACGACCTTAATCCCACCGTCTCATCACCCTTCTCAAGATTTGTTCTAAGCACAGAATTTGCTACGTCAAACAGGGATGGTGTTTCTTTATCACAATCATCTACAGGAATTCTGGTTTGTAGGTCAGCGATGTTTTTCAAGTCAAGGTTGTACAGCACCAGCTTCTCTTTGTCCCCTTCGATGGCTGCCCCACAGAATTATATGCCCTCCCGAGACATGAAATCGTGGAGCTCACCTGGTATGGAGGGTGCGTGTATGATGTGATACACCAAAACTTCATCTTCGAGGCACAGCTCAAGGACGGCGGCGCGTTGGATCTTCCCAGTGGCACGCTCCGTGTACTCTGCGTCGAGACCGACGACCTTCATCTCCACCTTTTGGAGGGAGTTGGATACATTGTTGATCCACTCCCGAACGACCCTTGGGTGGTCGGTGACGGTGGCAACTATGCTCAACGAGCCTTCGACGAGGACATGTTTGACGCTAAAAACCTGCATAGGGATCTCTTTTGCCATTCGGAACCACTGGACCAGAGGGCTATGGTTTGGAGAATTAGGATTAAGATGGGTATTCTAACTGAAGATGATGATTATTTAAAGGGGCTTCAGAATTACTCCAGGAGGATATGAATCCAGTGGGGTTTGAATGCAAATGAAGGAGAGGTGAAGAACCCGAGGAAAATCGGTTCCCGATGGAGAAGTAAATGGGAGAAGTGGCATGCAGGCGGTTGATTAGACAGCAAGGTAGACCAACCTGCAAAACAAAAAGGCTATGCGTGTAGCCTACTGAGGAGTGGTTCGTGTCCGTGTACGTGCCCATCCTTCTATCGCTACATGTGCCACTGGTTAGTTGAGGTCACTCTTTCGAATCACCGTGGCAAAACATTTTATGATTCCTTTTTATTTCTGCACCCCTCCTGACAGGTGGGACCTACGCAAAACCCACTTGGGTGGACGAACAGATATACAAACATATCCATCTCTTTGCACACACAAAATGTGCCATAGCTAGTTCGGATTGATATTGGCGCGTGCCTGCGAGACACAACCTTTTCTGGTTAAGGAATATGTAGTTATCCTAAAAAAATAAAAGCCCTTCTTCGCACTTCCACATGCACGAGAATTTGGTTCTGCTCACAATATGGATGCTACCTGGAGGATGAAGTGAACCCAGAGGCATGCTAGCACGGGAGACCTATTTCCGCTATACAGTACTACTCCATATGTTACTACTAGTAGTAGTACAACTATGGTACACTTGATGGTCAAAATAATATTCATCTGGTCCTCACAGTGAAGTGACAAGACCCTGCACCCGAGGTGACACTAGTCCTGGCGGCGTGCTCGGGTTACCAAAGTCAGCCTCACCTTATGCACTGTGCAGTCATTGTCACCGCCGTTGTATAGCATGCCTCGCCTCGTCTCCCTCTCCCCTAGCACCACTCCATCTCCATCTCTGTCTCGCCGGAGATCCTGAGGTCACTCTTCATCATCTCACTATGCCCCCGCGTACCCTCGCCTCGCTCGCCTCCCCCAGTACCACTATTCACTCACTAGCCGCTCCAACACCGAGAGCCTTCTCCCCTGTAAATCAAGCCCCCAAAAACCCCACCTTCCAAACTCCACCATGGTCGAACACGAACCGTGCAGCATCCATATGAGCCGCGATTGGAGCAATCTCCCCAGTGACATCCTCGACCTCTGTTGTTCGTGTATGTATATGGTGAGCGTCGTGCGGCTGGCTGCATGCTTGAGGCACATGCACGCGGTCATCATCGAAGCGAGCTTGAGCTTTTCAAGACACCCTGCTTGCTGCTATCAGGTCTAGCGAGATTTGCTCACCATGATACGGAGGCGTACATGATGCCCCTTGACTTCAATCCAACCTCCACTATCCAAAACTTCTTTGCAGGTATGTAGTGGGTCGCCGTACATCATTTCCCTCAACTTTGATCCGATCACCATCACCCGAAACTTCTTGGCAGGTATGTACTGGGTCGGCATGAACTCCCACTATGGCTGCCGTCAGAGAAGACCGGAAAAAGTTGGTGCTCGTGAACTTCCACACCTCCCATGAGATTATCCTTCCTCCGTTGGAGTATGTAGGGTTTTACCGTCGCGGTCCAAGTCATCTAGATTACCACGTCAGTTGGACTGACCTTGTTTTGCAGAAGATTTTAATCTGCCAAGTGCCCACACAATATGCGGATTACGCAGACTTCAAGCTAATTGCCTTGTTCGACCGCGAACTCGCCTATCTTTCCACCGGTGCCTTCTTTAGCTGGAGACGACTCACCTCACAGTGGATCGTCAAAGCTGATACACACTTCTATGATGCTATTGAACACAATGGCATCATCTACGCGATCGACAAAGCAGATGGCACGACGTATTGCTGGGACGGCGTGTGTAAGTTGTTTTCGTCTGATTTTAATGATAACGCCATGACACTGTTTGAACTTTTTGTGATGATTGGCATGTCCCTGTTTGAGCAGAATTTGAGTAGAACTATGGCAATGTATTAGAGATGCCGTAAATCAGCTATATTTGGAATGAGTTAATTCATGCGATTGTGACCATGTCATTACAGCCAATTTGTACCCTTGAATAATCAAACGGTTAGGAAGATATGGATATTCTCCTTACTTTATAGTAATCTATCTCTACTCTTATAAAAAACATAGTTGGTGATGATGGTGTGCCTACCATCCTGCAATATAGGCCGTCCGATTTATATCTGACGGATAGGAAGGAAACTATGGCAATTTTGCAAAAAGATACCCACACCCCTCTCCACATTTGCAAATAAGGCCTTCCCTCGTTCATCCTTTTCTCCCACAAGATAAACTACTCACACAAATGCACCTTGATGTTCCGTGCAACGCATGGGCATCTTGCTAGTATACTACTAAGTATGAGTGTGTATCAATAGCGATGTTAGTTTCCTCATTTTCATGATGTAGAAACATGCATCACACTATTAGTTTCATCTAACCATACATTAGGGAAGTAAATGTGCATATGGAGAACTCTATATTTGGAAGTAGTGAAATCCTGTAATGCTTACCATGTGTACATACCAATATCACCCTTCAGCAATCAATGGCTAGAATAATATGCTCACAAGAATTTTGCCCACAGAACATGAGTATATAACAATGCATGGTGTGTTAGTTTCCTTGAAGAATTTATTTGTGAGGACAGAACATGATTACATAACATGCATGGTGTGTTAGTTTCTTTGAAGAATTTATTTGTGAGGATAGAACATGATTACATAACATGCATGGCATGGTAGTTTCCTGTGAAGAATCGATTGCGAGATAACATGAGTATAACCATGCATGGCACTTCTATATTTTTGAACCCAGTATACATTTCCCTATATTTTGCACTCAGTTCCAACAGGGACAGATCAATGTTGTTTCTTGCATTATCCTACTCATACTCTAAACAATGCTGATCTTACATAAACAATGTCTGTCCTTTTTGATATGATGCAGTGTCCCTATAGTTACTGCCCTTTGTAATCACACCACCTTTGCCAAAAACAGGGAAGCACAACTGGTTCCTCGCTCGATCAAACGACGACAAAAGACTGATGATCATTCGCACACATGACCCGAAAAAGTTATATTGCAAAAACCCCACTGTATACAACCATCGTGAAATACGTGAGTATCCGAACAGTGGCTGTTATGTCTATGAGCAGGATACCAGCTTGTTGGGGCCTTCAGGATTTTTGAGTTGGAGGCGGGTAAACAGCCTTGGTTCACACTCTCTGTTTCTCAGACTCAATTATCCGATTAACCAGGAGATCACCGTTGGCAAGGACCTTGATGATAGAGAGGCTCTGTTTGCTAGGGAAAACTGTGTCTACACGGTGAGCCCTAAGACTTCGGGAGTAGACTCCCCTGATTGTCAACGATACAGCCTGCATCCAAAAGAAGGTGAGAATGACAAAGCCATCTGGATTAACTTTGATCCTTGGATGTCTCAAGTCCGATAGGTAGAGATGTGGTTCAAGCCTTCAGGTTGATAGGTAATTGGGTTGTTGCGTCGAAAGGGTGGAGTTCTGGTGTCTCCGAATCACTAGTGGCTGAAGTAGGGCTGCAAATTATGATGGTGTTGGATCATCCCTCTTCGAATGACTTGTTGTCTTTGCTGCTTGTTCTGGATGGGTAGTTCTCTCTCTTGTTATGCATACTCCTTATCATTTGGTCATCCTCATCTATGTCACTCTTACTATGTAATAGTTGCCTCTATTTAGAATGCCATTCTCGTCTAGATCACGAGAGTCTGAGCGCTGCAGATGGGTGCGTTTTGGTGGTGTAGCAAGACTTCTTATGAACTATCATGTCTTGCTATTTATGTTAGTAGTAGTCACTAGTCAGTGTTTGAATGTTGTATATATCATTGTTTCGAATTGTTTATTGTCTCGAACTGCTGGTGGGCTAAATGAGGGCATCACCATTCTCCAGTGTTCAGAGTATATCTCCTTTCTTCAAGTTATAATTTGAGCTCAGTGTCTTTTCGATGATGCACTTGTTTGGGCCAGTGAGGTGTCATTGAATATGGGCCGAGTAGTAACGCAATGCCAAACAGGTCAATTATGACTCTCAGGCCAGGCGCTCAAAAAAAGAAAGAAAAAGGACTCTTAGGCCGACATGTGGGCGCCACCGGTGTTTTCGTGCGCTTAGGCGCCAAGAGCATATTGGCGCATGTTCGAAATTCATGTTACCTTTTCATCCCCAATCTCCCGCCCCTCCCCCACCTCTGGAATCTCGATTCCTACTCCAGTTCCCCCAAATCCCCCTCCTGTACTCCCTGTACTCAAGTGCACTATCATGTCACCGGTCAACGCGGATCTCCGAGTCGGAGATCCTGAGGTCCGTCCTACCTTCTGGCGCTGTGTGCTGTCGCTCAACAATGGCATGGCGACGCTTGACGACCAGTTTGTTGGCAATGTGCTGATGGTAACCATCAACGGCGACCGGCCTCCAGTCTCGCCGGACGACCTTGTCAAAGCTCTTAGCATTGCACACGGCATCCAAATAAGTGACTTGCTCATCGAAGTATGTCTGCCACCGGTTGATTTCTTTGTCAGGTTCCAGACAACTTTTGACTACAGTCGTGTGTTCGAATCTTCCCGGCGTTTGTTCTGCGATGGCGCACTGGTGAGCTTTGATCGCTGGCACCCAGGATGGGGCTCGGTGCCCTCTAAGCTTGAGTTTTTAACAAAGCTTACCTTCCACGGCATGCCTCGACGTGCTTGGAATAGCGAGTCCATGAATGAGCTTATCAACGACCTAGGAGGTGAGCTCGTAAGTATGTTTGTTCCTCCAAACAGCTGGGCTCTGATGGTTATGGCATGGATGAAGAAGCCATCCACCATACTGAAGGTGATTGGTGTTGAGATACCAGTGCAGGAACCGGGGTTGTACTATTCGTCGCCACCAAGGCCGCCGCGGACCATGTTAGGGATGTACCTGTATCGAGTGTTCATGCATGTTGAAGAAGTGGTCAATCCATCAATCAAAGTCCTGCCGCAGCCGCTGGTGCCAGGGTCCATCGACAACGTCCATTACAAGAGTCAACGTCAGACTTTCCCCATGTTGCTCGGAACGATGGATGGCACAGGGCCTACTCCATCGCGCGGCGGAGGCCACTGCTTCTTTGGGAGAAGAGGCAGGGTTGGCTGCCTGGATGTGCTCTAATTTGAGGTAACAACTGAATCTTCTCAGATACTAGTTAAATCCGAGCTATCGGTGTGAAGTACTGATGTGCCAGTACATTTGATTGTGACCTGTTCTATTTTTGTACCTGAACTTTTTTTAGAAAGGGGTGTACGTCAACTTAATGTGCTAGCAGAACTTATTGTGTTGTCTCTCTGTTTTCTTTGCACAACATTCAAGATATTTCCCTGTCATTGATAAAGACGATGAACGGTTATGTATGAGCTCGTTGGTTTCAACATAGCCCTACCCGTAGCGATCCACTGCTTCCACCCTGATTGTGCCGCCTGCGTGAAATTTTTGTATGCAAGTTCAGTGTGCTATGATGTTCTATATGATTGTGTCAACTATATAAGTTTTTACTGAGCATCAGCAATGCATATGGCTGAAAGATGTATTTACGAGCATCGACCGATGGGTCTCTCTCTCTCTCTCTCTCACACACACACACACACACACACACAAGTGGGACCGTTGAATTATTTCTTCGCTCGTGACAGCTTTTAATTAGGTTCCACTTTACTCTAACTTTTTTCTCAAGTTATTAATTGAGCTCAGTGACTTCAAAAAGTTGTACATAAGCCATTGTTTGGGCCTTTTCAGGTGTCGTTGAATGTGGGCTGAGTAGCCATGTAAAGTTGTACTGTACTACACAGGCCTTTTTCGTTGAACATCAGCAATGCAATTGGGCCGACAGTTGTACCCAAGATCCTAAAATAAGCGCAGCCTAGCCTATGTTTCTTTTAATAAAATGCACAGCTCAATTCAATTTTTATATAATAAGATTACCAAGCCCAACTTAATTTTTTTAATAATATTCCTATCTCAATATTATTTCTTATACGAAATGCTCAGTCCAGACCATCATTGTTTTTTCACCCATCCCAGAAAATGGGTCCATTTCTACTAAAATCAAATGGCTTGTAAATTATCAGAAATGATAAATGGGCTGCATGTACGCAATATTATTTTTCACCCAGCCCAGTAAATAGGTGTATTCGAATAAATAATCAAATGCACTGTAAATTATCATAAATAGTAAATTGGCATTATTATTTTTACCCAGCCCAGGAAATAGATTATTTTTGAGTTAAAGCCCAGGAAATAGATGTATTGGAAAACAAAATGAAATGGGCTGTAAAACCTAAATAAATGGGCTGCATTCCGCCACAGCTTTCGAAGCTGACTTTGTTGGCCCACTAGACGAAGCCTGCGCAAGGTGTTGTCCATTTAGTGAACAAAATAATTTAATGGTCTAAAACAAAAAATCAACAAATTATTCTGACATCTGTAGTCGTTGGATTGACATCCAACGACGATCCTGCTTCTTCAATCTCTGATCTAGTTGCTTTTGCTCCAGCCGCCAAAACCATCACCGTCTGGAGCGCCTGCATCTGCCTCCCATGGCCGGCTGTGCTGCCGCGCAGGCCTCGCCGCCCCCTACTACTCCCACCGCTGGCCAGGTCATACCTGTACTCTCCCACATCCCTCCACTACTGTGGCTTTGCCGTCTCTGGGTCATTCCCTTCCTGGGTCTCGTCGTCATCCATCGCGTTGGTGTTCTCTGCACGGCGTGGTCAACGTTGTTAACAAACAACAGCATCGGAAGAGGGATGTACATGGAGAGGCTGACAGTTGGGACCCACATGGTCCATGGTCGCACACAAGCAAGTACCTCCTTATTACGCCAAAAAGAATAAATCCTCCCCATGACAGCTGGGACCCACCAGCTATATCTTGGCACGGAAGGAAGTGCCTCCTTATTAAGCGACAAATAACGAGTGCTCCCAATGGCAGCTGGGGCCCACCAGGTTTGGAGGCTGACTTGTGGCCCTACTAAGTTGACGCGTATGCAGGGCTTTGTCAACTCAGTAAACAAACGATTCAATCATCAGTGACTATTGGATTGTTAACATCCAACGGTTGTCCTGCTTCTTCAACCTCTGATTTTCTAGCTCCAGCCGTCCAAACTACCGCGTGCTCCTGCCTCCCGTGGCCGGCTGTGCTGCCGCACAGGCCTCACCCCCCCCCCCCTACTACTCCCACCGCTAGCCAGGACATCCCTCTACTCACCCACACCCCCTGTTATTCTGCGGCGACGGCAGCCTCACACCGCACCCGAACCAGTCAACCCTCGTACTACCCTCCATGTGTTCCCATGCTCCGCGTCGTTCCCTGCCTCACCGTCGTCCACCGCCTGGGTGCTGTCCGCGCGGCATGGTCAACGTGGTTAACGAACAACAGCCATTGGAAGAGGACTGTACGCGGTGAGGCTGACAGATGGACCCACCAGCTACATCTTCGCACGCAAGGAAGTGCCTCCTTATTACGCGCAAAAAAAAGAATCCTCCCCCCGTCAGCTCGGACCCACCATCAATATCTTCGCATGCAATGAAGTGCCTCCTTATCCTCCCTGACAGCCGGGACCCACCCGGTGGGTCGAAGCGTACGCAGCGTTGTCATTCTGGTCACAAACATGTATGTACATACTAGTCCATCGGTCTTTCTGCCATGATGAACCATGGCACAGTAAGGAGCAGTAGCTGTTCAGGCAGTCTCATCTATATCGTGTACATGTACGTACAGCCACGCTGCAAGAAAGTAAATACGGCTACATACGTACATACGGTCGGGGTCACGAACGCGTACAGCGACGGCGTCCTGTTCATCGGCAGCCAACCGGCTAGGTTGAAACGGAGAAACAATGTTGTGTTCATCGGGAGGCAACGGACTGGGTCAGAATGCATCGTGTTCATCGGGAGCCAACCGGCTTGGACGGAACAGCTGAAACAGGGTCTAGCGTACCGCAGTATGGAGGAAACGGCCTTCTGTTCGACCAGCTACCGTCGAAACGGGGTCCTGTTGATTAGGAGGGGTGTGGCGTACCGCAAAACGGAGGAAACGGACTTGTGTTGGAGTGCCTGGGGTGTGGCGTACCGCAAAATGGGACTCCATGGGCTACTATTCATCTACCATCTAGTGCCTCGCTCCAGCCTCCACGGGCTACTGTTCATCCACCGTCGACTTCCTCCAGCCTCCACCTGCTACTGTTCATCCACCATCAACTTCCTCCAGCCTCCACCAGCTACTATTCATCCACGGGGGTCCTGTTCATCCAGCCTCCACCGGCTACTGTTCAACCAGCCCTCCACGGGGTCCTGTTCATCCACCCCCACCTCCGCGATCGGGGTCCTGTTCATCCAGCGGCAACGGCCTCTACTACCACGAGGTCCTGTTCATCCAACCCCCACCGGGAACTGTTCATCCAACCCCCACAATGGTCATTGTTCATCAAGAGGCAGCAGGTTCGATCGGCTTCAGTTAGCAGCAGTAGTGTATGCTGCTTTGTTCCCTATATTTGCACTGGTGGCGAATTTGATGCCCAATGGATGTAATATGTGTAATAGCCGTAATAGCCTAGCGTTAGTTGCTTGCTTATTTATTTCCTTACTGTCTTGTTTAGTTGTTTGCTTGTAGTCACTGTAGTTCTTTTTCCGCGTTTTTCTAGTGGCCACAATAACCTATTTTTTATAACTAGGCCACAATAACCATGGGCAAAATACGAACCATTGTAACCATGGTCTTGCTACCTGCTGTAGTGACCATGGGCCTCCTATGGGCCGTAGGATCCATGGGCCCTCGATGGGCTGTATTATCAATGGGCCTTCTACGGGCCGTATGATCAATTGGTTAAACATGGGCCGTACTATTCATGGACCAATAACGGTCCGCAAAATGGGCCGTAAACAGGCTGGAGTGGAAATCGTATGTTTATGGCCCGACCATAACGGGCCGTTAATAGGCCGAAATGTATAACGGGCTTAATTCTATCGACAGGCATCATGGGTCATTAATGGGCCGTATTTGATGACGCTATGAAAACAGCCCAACGGGTTAACGGGCCGACTGTAACCACGGGCTGAATTTGGCCCACAAGCAGAACAGGCCAGTAACTGATTGTAAGTAACCGAATGATGGAAATGAGCCCAAGATAAATGGGCCCTTAGAAGGCCGAAAGGTAACACGGGCTGGAAACAACCCAATGGAATAATGGGCCGCTAATGGGTGTAAAGCGATACGTTGTTCATTATGGGCCAGTTTCACCACGGGCCTTTAATGGGCCCAGAGTTACAAAGGGCCTCGTATGGGCCGAAAGACGCCATGGGCCATACATGGGCCGGAAGTTACAACGGGCTGGAACCATATTGAATGGCCCAGATGACACTACTGGGCCCAATTCGGATAGGCCATAACGGGCCGTGAGTTAGCGCGCTGTAAATGGGCTATATGCGAACATGCCCTTAACAGGCTTTCCGTAGGCCGGCCCGCTACCTTTTGACCAAGTCAAACGGGCCAGCCTTTTCACCTGAATGGGCCTCTGTTGGGCCATGCCACATGTTGACGTATCATAGGCGCCTCCCGTCCAATGAGTGGATGACATCTGTCCCAACGCTGAGCCGACACGTGGTTCCTCTGGCCATTGAGAATTTTACACATGGAAAATCCCCATTGGTTCGGGCAGTTAACGGGTTATCGGATCCAAACCGAAACCCGATAGCTTAATGGCGACCCATTACGGTGGATGCCACGTGTCGGTTACCATTGACGAAAGCACTTCCATGACGCGCCATTTATCGTCATGGAAGTGGACACTTCCGTGATGATAATTTTGGTATTGTCATGGAACACTTCTACGACAGCACAGGTATGACTATCTTGATTCTGTCATAAAATCGTCATGGATGTACATGCATGACAAAAAACGTGACCTACTGTGACAAACACGTATCATCACGGAAGTGGGTTTTTTTTGTAGTGAGTTGTGCATGCATTAAAAATTTGGAGGCATTATCTCATCGGCAAGCGGTGCCAAATATTCACCAATCACTAAAGCCTCAAGTATATATTCACTCAACCCGATTTGAATCTCCGACAAATAAGATGGCTTGAGTTGGTCAAAGATTATGACCTCGGTATAAATTATCACCCGGGTAAAGCTAATGTGGTTGCCGATGCCCTCAGTTGCAAACCAGCCGCATTAAACACATTAATGGAATCTTTGCCTCCCGAGCTACAAGAAGAAATGGCCCAGCTCAACCTAACCATCATTGAGGCTGACTGCACTAATATGTTGGAAGTCACTCCCACTCTTGAGGAAGACGGCAAGACTCAAGATTTACGGATGGATGAGCAAGGTACCCTGAGGTTTCGAGGGCGAATCTGTATACCTGAAGTAGAAGATCTGAGGAAGAAGATATTAGCGGAGGCACACGAATTAGCATACTCGATCCATCTAGGCGGAACCAAGATGTACAAAGACCTTAGGCAAATATTTTGGTGGGATGGAATGAATAAGGATATTGCATATTTTGTCACCTGCTATGATATATGCAATAGAGTGAAGGCGGAACATCAAAAACCCGCCAGGCTGCTTCAACCATTACCCGTCCCGCAATGGAAATGGGATGATGTCTGTATGGACTTCATCATCGGTCTTCCCAGAACTCCTCGTGGCAACAATGTTGTATGGGTCATGGTAGACATGCTGACCAAAGTAGCCCACTTCATACCAATCCGAACCACATACCGGGCAGATCAATTAGCCCAACTCTATGTGTCCAGAATTGTCAGTCTACATGGAGTACCAAGAACCATAACCTCAGACCGAGGGTCTCTTTTTACCTCAGCATTCTGGTCTCGTCTTCATCAAGCCTTGGGAACAACACTGAAGTACAGTACAGCTTATCACCCTCAAACAGACGGATAGACGGAGCGAGTAAACCAAATACTCGAAGACATGCTCCGAGCATGTGCCCTTGCTCAAGGCCCAAATGGGAAGATAGTCTGCCTTACGCGGAATTTTCCTACAACAACAGTTATCAGACCAGTCTCAAGATGTCACCATATGAAGCCCTGTATGGACGGAAGTGCCACACTTCGTTAAACTGGTCCCAGACCGGAGACAGTCACATTTTCGGGACCGACTTGATGATGGAAGCTGAGAAGCAAGTAATGGAAATCCGAGACTGACTTCAAGTAGCCAAGTCTCGACAAAAGAGCTAATATGATTCCAAGCATCGACAGATCAGTTTTGAACCAGGAGAATATGTCTACCTCCGAGTCACACCTATGAAAGGAGTTAAGAGATTCCATACTTGAGGAAAGCTTGCACCAAGATATATTGGCCCATTCCCTGTCATGTCCAAGGTTGGTACAGTGGAATATCAACTGGAACTTCCTCCCGAATTGTCAGAAATACACAATGTCTTCCACGTATCACAGTTAAGAAGATGTATCTCACCGCCTGAGAAACGGACTGATATGGCAGAAATAGAGCTTGCTAAGGATCTGACTTATGAAGAGAAACCTTTCTGAATACTGGATGAGATGGAACGAGTCACCCGCAGCAAGTCAGTTAAGTTCTATAAGGTGCAGTGGGAATATCATACCGAGAGTGAAGCTACCTGGGAAAGAGAGGACTTCTTAAGGACAGCATACCCTGAATTGTTTCCTGAGCAACCGAATCTCGAGGACGAGATTCATCCTAAGGGGGGAGGTTTGTGACACCCTGGTTTTTGCCCATTTTCTTTCTCTGGAGTTTATTGCAAAATTGATTAGAAACTGAGTTTTTGAATTAACTCATTTGGACTTAGCACTTGGGAATTGTTTTGATTTTTACCCAAGTGACCTCACCCACTCTCAAAAACATCTCTTGCCCTCTGATATCTCAAAATATTGCCATTAGAATATTTTTCTCAAAAGAAAAATATTCATTTTCTCTCTGAAAATGACCTCTTTTCACTTCTGCTCCAAAGCAACCCCTATTTTTCTTGATCCCAAAAATCTGAGAAAATTCTCAAATATTCTTTCGACCATGCCTCATCATCCCATGCAAAAATATCCTATGGCTATGAGGAGTATTTTTGCTGTAGAAAATCATTTTCATTCTGGTCAGAAATGGTACTTTGTGAAGCAAGTACATTTTTGACAAATCTCCTTGAGCTGAAATTTTTATGGCATGATGACCTTCCTAACTAACTTTTAACCTCCAAGTTTCAGCTCCTAACTCTCTCTAGAATTCTCTCAAATAACCTCACAAGTTTCTGTCTAGAAACTTGCCAAAGAGCTCAAGTCCTATCCTGTCGACCTGGCTTTGATCCATCAACGCAGAGAGACCTAACACTGCAGGGACAAGTCACTAGACATGATTAAACCCCTCAGGTGTGCTGCATTGTGCCAGTGCACGCAATGACCGCGTGTGGCCACGGTGCCAGGCGTGCGTTCGACGCACTCTGAGCACTGGCAGTGGCTCTGTTCAGCGCGTGCGTTCGCCCCCGCCCAAACCAGCTTGTCTTGGGGCTTCTCCTGCCTCGACTCATCGCCCATGACCACTCGCTGGCGCTCCCTGACACCGGCGACAGCTGCTGCAGACGCGGCCATGGTGGAGCAGAGGGCACAGTGCACCCGTGTGCTCGAGTCGTCCCCCTCCCGCGCCCTGTTCTTGGCCCCTTGTCTCCACTGTGTGTGTGTGATGCTCCTCAACCCCTCCCATCGGCTCTGAGCCCCATTCGTCGCTGCTCGTCGCTCTAGAGACTTCTCCGGCGACCTCAAACCCCTCCTCGCCCCTGCCTATATATAGGACCCCCTCCCGAGCTGCTCTGGCCACGCCACCCACCTCCACTGACCTCCAAACCTCTCGTAGAAGGCCGCGGCCAGGCCAGGCCAGGCTAGGCGGGCCTCTTGTCGGAGGGATTGACCACGGGTAGCCTCACCAGCACCCCATAGTATTTCAAGACAACGGGGCGAGCTAAGCCCCTTGCGCCTCCCGGACGTGTGGCCGGCTCCCTTGGGCCAGCTGGCCCAAGGGGCCGACTCCCAGATAGCGGTGAACCCTCAGAAGGCGGCTTCGGGGGGGGGGGGGGCGGGTCCTAACAAATGGCCCCTCCTCCCCTCGGAGTTTGCGCCCATTCAATATGATAAGATGGGGCGTGGCTACAAGGCCACCTGTACCCCCAAATCCAGGCAGGGCATGGCTACAGGGCGGGCTGACCAAGCGGACACCCCTCTGCCAGGCGCGGCACTGTAGCCACGCGGCCCGTGACGCAGCCCTCGTCAGCAGGACCGTGCTCCCACGACGGGCGGTCGGTACGGCCCGCAGGCAGCGGGCCCTACCTGTCCGTGAGCAAACGGAAGACGGCGCACCTCAAGAAGGCGGCCTCAGCTACAGACCGGCTTCCAGCAGCCGGCCTCTCCCTCCACTCAGAGTCAAAGCACCGTCACTCCGATGAGACGGGGTGTGGCTATAGTGAACGCCCGCTAGGCGGTGGACTGTAGCCATGCCTCCCCTGATGAGGCCCTCGTCATCAAGGGCGAGACTACAGCAAAAGGCAATCAGCATGGCCCGCAAGCGGTGGGCCCACCTGTCGGCCGAATCCTCGGCAGCCGGCGGGACCCACCAAGCGGCGGGCCCTAGCAGCCGGCGGAGAACCCAGCGCCCCTAGACACTGACACCTGGGTCCTACACCTAGCCCAATTACCATTGTACCCCTGGGGGATAGGCCTATATAAACCCCCCAGGTTCGCCCATGCAAAGGGTTCAGCTCATCTTCCACACCATTATACACATACACAGCTACAGAAGCACTAGGGCTAGCCTTGCCCTTCTCCTTCCTCCAGCGAACAGCTCAAGGAGCAAGCTTGTAGCTACGAGATTGATCATAGTTATCATGCAGAGACCCCGCAGAGCAGGAATAGGGGTGTTATCTCCTCGGAGAGCCCCGAACCTGGGTAAGACTCATGTTCGTTCGAGATCCCACTCACTCCCACTTCCAGGGCCCGACGACGTACTCATGTCTCCATCCATGATAAGCCATCCCCTGGCATATGTCGTGAGATTACCCCGACATTTGGCGCCCACCGTGGGGCTCAGCGCACCGTCGGCCAGAGACATGTTCTGGACGGGAACCATCTTCCGCTCCGACGAGCACATCGCGCCTGGCCTGATCAGCCGGCCCAGCGCACCCGTCGGCGCATGCATCAGCACGCTGCTTGGCGCGGGGGCGGCCTGCCCCACGAGCTGCCTTGCCGACCTCCTCGGCAAGGCTAGCCTCTCCGACGAGCCCGCTCCCAGCACAGGAGCGGCGTCCCCTACGAGCTGCCTCATCGGCCTCTTCGGCAAGCTCGGCATCACCAATGAGCCGGCCTCCGACGCGGAGTCCGTCGGCTCCATCGACCCCTCCATCGAGCCCGTCGCGATGCTCATCGAATCCGACGCGGCCTCCACCAACGAATTCCCCACCAATGTAGTGGTCATCGACGATCCGCTCCCCCTTGTCGCCAACGACACCGATGCCAGCACCATCGCAGAGGTGCTGGTCACTGGCCACGGCGACGATTCCGCGGGGGCGGCCCAGGACCCGCTGCGAGCGGCCATGCAGGGCCTGGCCACCCCAGTGGCTGCCAACGCTGATGGGGCGACACTGGAGGCATTTTGTGTCTCGCTCCTTGAAAGCGCCAGCAAGATTGCAGCCATGAAGCGCCGCGCTGAGGCCTGCCAGCGCGAGATCGACCACATAGCAAGCGGCACACCGGCTGCTGCCGAGCCCAGCTGAGCCGGCGCCGTTCGGCAACGCGGTGCGGCTATAGCCAGCATGCTGGGAGTCGGACGCCCAGTCTACGCCACTCCCATGGAGAACCTGCGCGCCACCGAGGCGGCAGCAGATGAGCTGGATAACCTGGAGGGTGACGAGCATCGCAGCCAGATGGCATGCCTCCAGAAGCTCCTCGACGCTGTGACCACGCAGCAAGACGCGCGGCATCGCGCGATGACAGCCGGCAAGCGAGCCGAGGACCATCCCCCCCGCTGTGAGCATGGAGCGACCTCCCAGTCCCCAGCAGGCGGGGACCACGGTCAGCAAGACCCGGAGCCGCCTGCTAGCCGTAGCCGGTGCACTCGCCTTACAGTCGTGCGCAGCCATGATGGCCGCCCGCGAGTGGAACACCGGCGGGATGAGCGTCCGCCTCCTCCTCGCAGGGAGAGGCTGGCCTCTCCGCCGCCTGTGGACCACCTGACTCTTGGGGGCCAGCTTGTCCCCCGTGATGGAGTCGGAGAGAACGACGCGTGCCACCAGATCGAGTGGCTTGCTTGGTCCTTGGCCATAGAAGAAGAAGATGCGATCAGCCTGACCTGCTTCGGCCCCCGCATTCGCGACGAGCCCTTCCCTAAAGGGTTCTCGCTTCCCCGAGATACTCCCAAGTACAACAGCTCCGTGAAGCCGGAGGACTGGCTGGTCGACTACTCCACGGCCGTCAGCATAGCAAATGGCAACAAGCGCATTGCCGTGAAGTACGTTCCGCTCATGCTCCAGGGCACGGCCCGGACATGGCTGAACAGCCTCAAGCCGTACAGCGTCAACAGTTGGCTTGACTTCGCCGACGTCTTCACCCGCAACTTCACCAGCACCTACAAGCGGCCACCCAAGCCACGCCAACTCTCCATGTGCGTTCAGGGCCCAACCGAGTCCACACGCGACTACCTGACGCGCTGGGCCGAGTTGCGCAACTCCTACGAAGGGGTGCACGAGGTGCAGGCCATCGAGTACTTCACCACCGGGTGCAGAGAAGGCACCTTGCTCAAGCACAAGCTCTTGTGCGATGAGCCGGCTACACTGGACGAGCTCCTGGTCGTGGCCGACAAGTACGCTACTGCCGACTCCTCCATGAAGTCGGAGATTCGGGTAGACGCGTCCGGGAAGATGCTCCCGCCGGCTCCTCACACACCGGCTGGTGACACCAACCGGCGCCAACATCCGAACGACAACAAACGCAAGGCCCAGCAGCCGGCTTCCAACAGCTGGCAGGTGGCAATAGTCGAAGACCAGCCGCCGGAAGGGCAATCTGGCCCTAAGCGTCAGAAGGGCGGCAAGGCCACTTGGTTGCCTGCCTTCTCCTTCGAGCAAGCACTTGACGCCCCGTGCAAGTTCCACAGCGGCGCGAAGCCGTCCAACCACACCACTCGGAAATGCCACTGGCTCACCCGAATTGCCAAGGGCGAAGACCTGCCGCCTCCGCCTATCGGCCCGCCGGTTCCATCCCCTTAACAGTCGGCGTCCCATCCAGTCGGCATGCTCCAAGATGAGTTCCCCGAGCCCAATGCCACATACGTCGTCTTCACCAGCCAAGCCGACGACAAGCACAGTCGGCGGCGGCAGCACCGCGAAGTCAACGCCGTCGTCTCAGGGGTCCCCCCATTCATGCACTGGTCCGAGAAGCCCATCAGTTGGAGCCGTGAAGACCACCCAGCCGAGATGCCCTCGCCGGGTGCTTATGCGATGGTGGTGGACTCCACCTTCTCAACAAAGAGGTGAGCTTGCCACTTCTCTCGGATCCTGAGAGACGGCGGCAGCAGCATCAACATCCTGTACTGCGACACCATGGAGAAGCTGGGCATCAAGGAAAAGCAACTCCTACCCAGCCGAACCATGTTCCATGGCATAGTCCCCGGGCTTTCCTACTCTCCAATTGGCAAGATCAAGATTGATGTCCTGTTCGGCGACAAGACCCACTTTCGCCGTGAGCCAATCTGGTTCGAGGTGGTCAACTTGGACAGCCCCTACCACGAGCTCTTGGGCCAGCCCACCCTATCCAAGTTCATGGCGGTGCCGCATTACGCCTACCTGAAGATGAAGATGCCGGGCCCCAAGGGCATCATCACCATTGCCGGCGACTACCAGAAGTCGCTCTCATGTGCCGCCGCCAGGAGCCAGCTGGCCGAGTCCCTCGTCATCGCTGAAGAGAAGCGCCTCCTTTCCCGGGTGGTAGCCATGGCCAGCAAGCAGCCGGACATGCCATCCGACCCCAAGGACGCGGACACCCAGGGCTCCTTCCAGCCGGCCAAGGAAACCAAGAAGATTGCCTTGGATCCGGTGCACCCGGAGAGATTTGTTGTCGTGGGGTCGAACCTCGACAGCAAATAGGAAAGCGAGCTCGTCGATTTCCTCCATGAGAATCTGGACATCTTCGCATGGTCTCCCAAAGACATGCCGGGTGTTCTGACGGATTTCGCCGAGCACAAGCTACATGTAAGACCGGATGCTAAACCAGTCAAGCAACCCCTCCACCGCCTGTCAGAAGAGAAGAGAGGGATTGTTGGTGAAGAGATCGCCCGGCTTCTGGCAGCCGGCTTCATCATGGAAGTATTCTGCCCGGACTGGCTTGCCAACCCAGTCCTCATTCTGAAAAAGCACAACCAGTGGCGCATGTGTATCGACTACACTAGCCTCAATAAAGCCTGCCCCAAGGACCCTTTTGCCTTGCCCCGGATAGATCAAGTGATCGACTCCACAGCCGGATGCGAGCTGCTATCTTTCCTGGACACCTACTCCGGCTACCACCAGATCAAGCTGAACCCGGCCGATCGGCTGAAGACCGCCTTCATCACACCATTCGGAGCCTTCTGTTACCTGACCATGACGTTCGGCTTGAGAAATGCTGGCGCCACATTTCAGTGTTGCATGCAGAAGTGCCTCCTCAAGCAACTCGGCAGAAATGCCCATGTCTATGTAGACGATATTGTGGTGAAGACGGAGAAGCGCGGCACCCTTCTGGAAGACCTCAAAGAGACATTTGACAACCTGCGCCGTTTTCAGATCAAGCTCAACCCGGAGAAATGCGTCTTTGGAGTACCAGCCGGCCAGCTCCTTGGCTTCCTTGTCTCTGAGCGCGGGATCGAGTGCAACCCCATGAAGATCAAGGCCATTGAGCGGATGCAAAGGCCAACCCGGCTGCGGGACGTCCAGAAGTTCACCGGGTGCTTGGCATCACTCAGCTGGTTCATCAGTCGGCTGGGCGAGAAGGCCCTCCCACTATACCAGTTGATGAAGAAGACCACCTGCTTTGAATGGAATGACCAGGCGGATGAGGCTTTCCTCCAGCTCAAGCGGATGATGTCCACGCCGCCTGTTTTGGCCGCTCCGACTGCTAAAGAACCCATGTTCCTCTACATCACCACCACAAGCTAGGTGGTCAGCACCGTGATCGTGGTCGAGCGCCCAGAAGACGGCAAGGCCCAGCCGGTCCAGAGGCCAGTATACTATCTGAGTGAGGTGTTGTCCGCCTCCAAGAAGAACTACCCCCACTACCAGAAGATGTGCTACGGCGTGTACTTTGCCACCAAGAAGCTGAAGCAGTATTTCCAGGAGCACACCATTACGGTCATCTGCACCGCCCCCCTTGCCGAGATCATGGGCAATAGAGATGCATCAGGCCGGGTGGCGAAGTGGGCCATTGAGCTGGCTCCGCACACCATCCTCTACCAGCCCCGCACCACCATCAAGTCCCAAGCGCTGGCCGACTTCCTAGTCGACTGGGCCAAGACCCAGTACTTGCCGCCAGCGCCGGATTCCACTAATTGGCGGATGCACTTTGACGGCTTGAAGATGCGTACCGGTTTGGGAGCCAGCATCGTCCTCACCTCTCCCAAAGGCGACAAGCTCAAGTACACGCTGCAGATTCACTTTGCCGCCTCCAATAACGTGGCCGAGTACGAGGCGCTCGTACACGGACTCCGGCTAGCCAAGGAGATTGGCATCCACCGGATTCTGTGTTATGGCGACTCAGACTTAGTGGTCCAGCAGTCATCTGGCGACTGGGACACCAAGGATGCAAACATGGCGAGCTACCGCTTCCTCGTCCAGCAGATCAGCGGGCACTTCGACGGGTGCGAGTTCCTTCACGTGCCAAGGGCCGACAACGAGCCAGCCGACGCCCTGGCCCGAATCGGCTCCACCCGGCAAGCCATACCAGCCGGCGTCTCACTTCAGTGCCTGCGCAAGCCGTCTGTCAAGCCTTCGCCGGAATCAGAGTCCATCTTCGTGCCAGCTAACCCCGGAGCAGTCGGATCTGGCGCGGGGACTTCAGCAGTCGTCCCGGGGACTTCGGCAGGCGACCCGGGGCTGCAGCACTCGAACCCGGCCCGGGGACTACAGCAGTTGGCCCGGGGACTTCAACAACGCAGCAAGCAGTGGCCGGCTCCAACCCGCCGCCCCGCAACCCGACAGCCCTGGTACCAGTCGCTGTCATGACAGTGGTAGAAGCACCATCTTGGGCGCAGCCCATCCTCAACTTCCTGGTGAGCCGACAGCTACCAGTCGATGAGGTCTTGGCCCGGCAGGTGCAACGCCGGGCGCCAGCCTACAGAATAGTCAACGGAGAGCTTGTTAGACGTAGTGTGACTGGTGTTTTTCAGCGCTGCGTGGAGCCGGAGAAGGGCATGGCAATCCTCAGAGATATTCATCAAGGCGAGTGCGGCCACCACGCCGCCTCTAGATCCCTTGTTGCCAAAGCTTTCCATCATGGATTCTTCTGGTCGAGTGCTTTGGATGACGCCAAGGAGTTGGTCCGCAAGTGCAAGGGATGTCAGCGCTTCAGCTCTAAGCAACACATGTCGGCCTCTGCACTCAAGACCATCCCCATCACTTGGTCGTTTGCCGTCTGGGGATTGGACATGGTGGGCCTGTTCAAAACAGCACGCGGCGGCATGACCCATCTGCTGGTCGTCGTGGATAAGTTCATGAAGTGGATCGAAGCAAAGCCAATCAAGAAGCTGAATGGCCTGACTGCTATCACATTCATTGCGAACATCACCGTCCGATACGGCATTCCGCACAGCATCATCACCGACAACGGCACAAACTTTGCCAAAGGCGCCTTGGCCCGTTTCTGCGCGACGCAGGGCATTCGACTGGACTTAGCATCTTTTGCACATCCGCAGTAAAACGGCCAGGTGGAGCGAGCAAACGGCCTCATCCTGTCCGGCATCAAGCCCCGACTGGTCGAGCCGCTAGAGCGCTCGGCCGGCTGCTGGATCGAGGAGCTGCCGGCCATCCTTTGGAGTCTTCGGGCTACGCCCAACAAAGCAACCGGCTTCACTCCCTTGTTCCTCGTGTACGGGGCCGAAGCCGTCATCCCAACTGACATCGAGTTCGACTCACCTCGCGTCACCATGTACACGGAGGCAGAAGCAAAGGAGGCGCGAGAAGACGGTGTCGATCTACTGGAAGAGGTCCAGCTGTTGGCACTCAGCCGGTCCGCCATCTACCAGCAGAGCCTACACCGCTACCACAGCGGGAAGGTCAAGCCGCGTGCTTTCCGCAAAGGGGACCTTGTGCTCCGGCTGATCCAGCGAACAGCCGGCCAGCACAAGCTCTCGGCCCCTTGGGAGGGGCCTTTCATCATCAGCAAGGCTCTGGGAAACGACTCCTACTACCTCATCGACGCACAAAAACCCAGGGCACGCAAGAGGGACGATTCCGGCAAAGAGATGGAGAGCCCATGGAACGCAAATCTTCTCTGCCCGTTTTACAGTTGACGCAGTGTATGTACCACGCTACCTTTTGTATTAAGCAAAGACAACAGGTCCCCCGAAGCACACTCGGGGGCTACCTTTTTATCTATATGATAAGCTTGCCCATGAATGTGTTATTTCATTCTTTCGCCCTGCACCGGGTCCGGCCAGCCGTCTCGGGGGCTCGCCGCCTTGACCTAAGCTGGCACCACCCGCGATCGGCCGAGTAGTGTGCCGACATCTAAGCCCTCTCTTACCTGAAGTCGCAGCTCGCAGAGCGACTGTCCGGCTGGCAAGAGCTAAAGGCAGGAAATGATGTCCACATGAAAAATGACTAAGGAAGAGCGCCATTATAGGCCAAGCCGGCTACTCGCCTCATCCGTCCGGCTGCCCAGCAGCCGGCCGGCCGGCTTCCAGCTTGACTAGCTACGTTCTAGACGGCCGAAGTAACTTGCCTATCCTAAACGGCCAAATCCCTGACCCGGCCACAGACCGCAGAGCGGCTGTTCGGCCGGCAGGGCGACAGCCAAAGGAAGGCGGCAAAGGAAAAAGCCAAACAGAGCAAAAAGCAAAACCAAGCTGGAACCCGGCAAGAGCACAAGCATGTGTGAATTAAGCTATTTACATAGCAAAAGGCCCGTGGCCAGCATTCAAAGGAGTTTGAATTACACCCCCAGCGGGTGGAACTACGCGTAATTAACTTGTTTGTCCAAAGCATAAGACAGGAAAAACATGAAAGATAAGCGGCCGCCTAGGCCAAGGGCGCAGCAGGCGGCGTGGACAGGTCGGAGGAGGCAGAGGAGCCGGCTGGTAGAGCGTCCGACTGGCGGGTCTCGACTTGGTCGGTGTCGGCAGCAGTCGACGCGGCCTCCCGCGGCTTGTTGGTCGAAGCCCGATCGAGCTGAGGCTGGCCGGTTGCTCCGCCATCCGGTGCGACGTCCTCGCCTTCCTTGTCTTCATCATTTTCGCCTTCATCACTGGAAGCAATCTCCTCCGCCGAGTCCTCCCCCTCCACCGGGTCCAGCCCGAACCAGGAAAGCGGCACCTCAGCGCCGTCCTCATCCCGCTCCGGGATAAAGACGGCGGTGTCAGCGTACTTGGCAAGGGTTGCTGCGCAATTGACGAGCTCGTCGCGCACCACATCCAGCTCGGGTCCGGCCTCCTGACGGAAGGTGGCCAGCTGGGCCAGCACCACCCCCGGGTACTAGGCCTTGACGAACTCCAGCGCCGTCTGAGTGCCCGCTCGAGCCACAGCGCCCTTCCAGGCCTCAAACCGTTCGACCGCCACCTCCAGCTAGTCGGCTGTTCGACTGGGAGTGCGAGGAACCTGAGCGTCCGGCCAAAGCCCGACCAGGACCTGTGACCCAGCGCACTGAAGACGGTGAAGCAGACGGTGCCCTAGCTCAAGGCGCATCTTGATGGCCAAGAGCTGCTCGCCCAGGTTGCGGGGCACATTCGGCGGAATGTCGGCACCCGTCCTCCTCCGCTGTTCGCGTTGTGCCTCGATGGCCTGGCAGATGGCGACGCAGCGACCGGGAAGAAATTCTACCCAAAAGAAGACCAAGAATTTAGAAGCCGGCCCCCCAAAGCAGTCAGCGACTAAGCAACAAAGAAGAAAGGACATTACCTTCAACCATGTCCTCAATCACTCCGTAGCCGTCCGACAGCAGCTTCTCCCTCTCGACCCAGTCCGAGCGCTGAGTCTCGAACTCGGCCTTGAGGAGCGTTTCCCCGTCCTTCAGCTGCCGGACCTCCGCCTTGTGCTTCTCTGCCTGGTCCGCCAGCTCCTTCGCAAGCCGGTCGCACTCCTTGGCGGCTTGGCTGCGCTCCTGCTCCTTGGCACGGAGCTCGGTCTCAAGCTCGCCCACGCGCACTCGCAGCTCAGCGGCGGCCCTGCCAAGACAAGAAAGAAACATCAGCATCAACCAAAAGCAAGAAGTTGCCGGAAGATCCGGCCCGACTGCTCAGCAGTCGGCCCGAATCTCGGGGGCTACACCCAGCGGGCGCGGAGAGACAACTGTATTCACCTCGGCTCTTGTTCAGGTCGGCAGTCCACTTGGCCAGCAGCCTGTTCTGGGAGTTGAAGGCGGCCGCGAGCAGATTGTGATAGTTCTGCAAGAAGAGCAACACTTCACCATTTAGAAATATGCCTTGGAGTTCCAACCCGCCTGCTCAGCAGCCGGCTCGGAACTCGGGGGCTACACCCAGTGGGTGCGCTCGCGCGCCCCCGCTGAAGACCGCAAAAAAGGCAAAAAGGATAACTCAAGCACGTACTCGAATGGTTTCCTGCATCGCCGTCAGCTCTTTCCCCGCCTACAGGAGGGTGGCGCCATGGGCCTTGAACGAGTCAAGGACGTCCTGCAACGCAACGTTGAGGACACCCGAGCCGGCCCCTGACGTCCAGTCAGGCGGAGCGGCGCTGGTGTCCTCGACGTCGGGCGCCGATGAGCTCGCAGCCTCAACTTCCATCGGCTTCGGGGCGGAGACCGCCCGCGCTGGGCGCTGGTGCACAGGGACGCGGGTCACCACCGCATGGCTCACCACCAGCCCAGCGTGGGATGGCGGCACCTCCGGCGCTTCGGGCCGACTGCCTTGCTCGCCAGCAGTCGGCGCACGTAGAGACACGTCCGTCTCCGGGATGATGGGGTCAGCCCTTCCCCTCTCCAGCGCCGTCTGGTCGGCCCAAGCTCCTCCGGTCGGCGCCTGGCACTCCACCACCAGCGGCTCCGTCTGCTGTGGACCGGTGGCCTCCGGTGCTCGGCTACGCTCCGGCTCCTCCGCCCGTGCCTTGGCCGCCGCTTCCGCCTGCTCCTTGGCTGCTGCGTCGGCCTGCGCCCTGGCCGCTGCGTCGGCCTCCACCCGCGCCGCGTCTGCCGCCTCCACCTCTGCCCGAGCCATGGCATCCCGCTCCTGCTGCTCCTCCCGCGCATTCCTCTCTGTCGCCTCCCGAAGGGCGGCGGCTGGGTCCACGCGGCCAGCGTCTTCGGGGCCGCCTGCCGACCCAATCACCGAGGCGGACGGGGCCCGCGACACCGAAAGCAGAGCCCTACATAGCACGACAAGTAAAGATAAGAAGTTTGGAAAGGAAAAACCAAGCGCAAGACGGAAATCCACAAGAGAAGAAAAACCAAGATAGAAAGGATCAAGACGAAAAGCGGCCAAAATACTTACGCAGACACCATCGGACACTGCTTCGGGCCCTTCCGGATGGCGGCCGCCTTCACGGCCTCTTGCCGCTTGGTCACGGCGACCGTGGACTTGGCCTTCTTGGATGGCCGGCTGCCGAACATCCCGACGTCGGCTCGATGCTTCGACACGCCGGGTGCTCCAGTCGGCGCCGCCGAGGAGCCGGCACCTGTCCTGCCGGCGCCTGGGGCGTGGTGGGGCTCATCATCTTCCTCGTCATCGTCCGGCCATTCCCCTATGCCGCTACCTGTGGCCCCGCCTGCCGCATCGCTGCCTCTAGCGGCATCATCCTCCTCCAACGCGGCCGCCCCCAGCTCGGGGTCATCCGCGTCACTCTCCGCGCGGTCCGCCATGTACCGGTGGCCTGGATCCGGCGTGTCAACAGCCGTCTGGCCTTGGATGCGCTGCACCATAGCCTGGCGGTCAGGCGGCGCAAAGAACTTGGCACAAGCAAAGAAAAAGAATCAGAACTAACCGGAGGCGGTGGATGGGCGCGGCTGTACGGCTCTTTGCCGAACTGCCAGCTCTCCTCGTTGAGCTTGCAGTCGGAGAAGTAATTGACAAGCCGGACCACCTCCACAGTTGGCAACGCCTTGGTGGACATCCGGCATGGGTCCCGGCGGCCGCTCATGCTAGCGATCAGATGAGGCCGGGCTTGGAGGGGCAGCACCCGGCGTTCAATGAAGGCAGCCAGCAGATTCGATGCCCTGAGGCCCTTCGACTCTGTTATCTCTTGGAGCCGGGTGAGGGCGGTGGTGATGGCGGCCGACGGCGACTTCGGCCGAAATTTCCAGTTGCTCCGAGGCTCGAGCGGCGGGCCGGTTGCGTAAGCCGGCAGGTTGACGTAGTCCCTCGACTTGTGGATCTTCCGGACGTAGAAATATGACTTCTGCCAGAGTTTGGCCGACTCCAGCAGAGCGATGGCCGGGAAGCGGATCCCAGAGCCGGTGCGCCGCACCGCCACGCAGGCCCCGCACTGAGCCGCCTTTCCTTTGACGGCGGTGCCGAGCTTGAGGTAGAAGACCTCCCCCCACAGCTCGAGCATGGGCAAGACACTGAGGTACCCCTCGTAGAGGGTGACAAAGGCGGAGAGCAGCAGCAACGTATTCGGCGTGAGGTGGTGAGGTTGGAGATGGTAAAAATCAAGAAAAGAGCGGAGAAAGCCGCTTGCCGGCAGGCCGAAGCCGTGTAGGAAATGGGTCCTGAAGATGATGCGCTCGTCGTCCCTCAGCGCCGGTGAGATTTCCCTTTCGGGGGGAACACGCACCTCCATGTTCACCGCGCGGGGAAGCCATCGTGTCTAGCGGAGGAACTCGAGGTGGTCGTCGTGAACGTTTGAACCGTCCCAATCGCCTCGCGCCATGCTTTATGGTTGCCAGGTGGCAGCACGGCAAAGACAGGTGAGGCGAGGCCACGGCGACAAAGATAGGTCAAGCAGCGGTGAGCGGCAGCAGCACTTCGGCGGCGGAGCGGCGTGGCAACGCAGCAACAGCAAGGGGGCAGAGGAAGAAGAAGGTGGAGAACGGGGAGGGTGCGCGTGCGTTCTGCCGCGCCCTCCTCCCCCTACTTATAGGCCCGTGGCGACGGAGACGAAGTGGCAGGACGTGGGGGGCACGGGGATTAACTGCGCCCGCACCCCGCACGACCCCGCGTTTCTCGCGCCTTCAACGCATGCATTCATTGCGCGTGGGGAGGGCAACCGCCCGCCTCGGCCACAGCGGATCCGCGCGCGCGCCGAGGCCCTGTGGAGGTGGGCCCAGGCCTGCGGCGATGTCCCGTTGCGCGCGTGGGCTGGCAGGCCGGCCTGGCCTGTTGGTGCCACGTGGCACGCGAGCAGAGGGTGGCAGGCACGCCACCCGACGCACACGACGACTATTTCAAATTCGACGGGCAGCTGGCCTCGCCTTGGCCGACTCCTGGCAGACGGCCTCTACCAGATGGATGAAGCAAGAAATATGAGACCTCTCGGAGTAGGAAACTGCTGAGGCACTCCGGCTTGAGCTGCGGCGCCTCACCAGCTTCGGGGACTACTATCGGAGGGATTGACCACGGGTAGCCTCACGAGCACCCCATAGTATTTCAAGACAACGGGGCGAGCTAAGCCCCTTGCGCCTCCCGGACGTGTGGCCGGCTCCCTTGGGCCGGCTGGCCCAAGGGGCCGACTCCCAGATAGCGGTGAACCCTCAGAAAGCGGCTTCGGGGGGGGGGGCGGGTCCTATCAAACTGCCCCTCCTCCCCTCGGAGTCTGCGCCCATTCAATACGATAAGATGGGGCGTGGCTACAGAGCCACCCGTACCCCCAAATCCAGGCAGGGCGTGGCTACAGGGCGGGCTGACCAAGCTGACACCCCTCTGCCAGGCGCGGCACTGTAGCCACACGGCCCGTGACGCAGCCCTCGTCAGCAGGACCGTGCTCCCACGACGGGCGGTCGATACGGCCCGCAGGCAGCGGGCCCTACCTGTCCGTGAGCAAACAGAAGACGGCGCACCTCAAGAAGGCGGCCTCAGCTACGGGCCGGCTTCCAGCAGCCGGCCTCTCCCTCCACTCGGAGTCAACGCACCGTCACTCCGACGAGACAGGGTGTGGCTACAGTGAACACCCGCCAGGCGGTGGACTGTAGCCATGCCTCCCCTGACGAGGCCCTCGTCATCAAGGGCGAGACTACAGCAAAAGGCAATCAGCGTGGCCAGTAAGCGGCGGGCCCCACCTGTCGGCCGAATCCTCCGCAGCCGGCGGGACCCACCAAGCGGCGGGCCCCAGCAGCCGGCGGAGAACCCGGCGCCCCTAGACGCTGACATCCGGGTCCTACACTCGGCCCAATTACCATTGTACCCCTGGGGGATAGGCCTATATAAACCCCCTAGGTTCGCCCATGCAAAGGGTTCAGCTCATCTTCCACACCATTATACACATACACAGCTAGAGAAGCACTAGGGCTAGCCTTACCCTTCTCCTTCCTCCAGCGAACAGCTCAAGGAGCAAGCTTGTAGCTACGAGATTGATCATAGTTATCATGCAGAGACCCCGCAGAGTAGGACTAGGGGTGTTATCTCCTCGGAGAGCCCCGAACCTGGGTAAGACTCGTGTTCATTCGAGATCTCACTCACTCCTGCTTCCAGGGCCCGATGACGTACTCCTGTCCCCATCCATGATAAGTCATCCCCTGGCATATGTCGCGAGATTACCCCGACACCTCTGGTCGCCGTTCTACACCGGAGATCTCCGTTGATCCCCTCTTAGTGCTCTGCTCCCTCCAGCACTCCTCGACGTCTTCCAACCCCTCTGGCGTGTTCGTGGTGCTCTCCTGGTTGGGACGGTGCTGCTGGAGCTGCTGGAACCCCTCTGCCTCACCGAAATCGCCTACTCCGACGAGCTCCCTCTGCCGCCGCCTCTGGAGAAGATCGCAGCGACGCCGTTCGTCCACCTCCAACCAAGCCGCGGGTACGTACGAGTTCATAGTGCAGTGGCGCATCCATCTATCCACTCGCCGATGGCAGCCGTGGCCTCCTCGCCAGAGAACCACCGACGACCGAGCCGCCGTCCCCTGCATCTCTCTCTCTTCTAACCCTGCCAGTGGGGCCCACATGTCAGCCTCTCTGTTCGCCTACCGAAGCGGTATAAGTGGAGGCGTAAACCTCAAATACGCCTTCGACGTCACCCCCTCTGGTTATTTTCAAAAAAATATTTTAATTCAGATATTTGACCCAACTTTGACCAGCTCTAACTTTTATTCTACAAGTCCAAATCAGTTGATTCTTTTTGCATTGGTTCTGTCTTGAACTCCTCTATCAGCAAGCAAAAGATGAGATTTTTGCTTGCTGTAAATATTTTCTGGTGCATTTAAATGTGTTATGTGACATTTTCTTTTTGCTATTTTAATTATTTTCAGATGGAACTTGCTGCCTTGAGGAGAACCAGTAGGATTGTGACCCTCCTCTGCACTAAGGCAAGCCATCACAAATAATTGCAAGAGTGACAGTTCAATGATTATGATTTTCACTTGAATATGGTCCCTATATAATGCATATAAAAAATAAAAATAACATCACTTGTGCTAGTTTCATTTTCATGCTATGCTTGTTATGTTTTTAGTGGTGTTTAAGTTGTTTGGTTAAGGTTATGCAGTAGGGTAACATGATCATGAGCATGAGTAAGTTCATACCTGCATTATGTTGAAATGGTGCATATGGATATTGTTGCATCTTCATGGCATACTATGACTCAGAAATATTTCTTTGCAAGTTGAAACCTGATAATAATCCAACTTGAACATGCTGTTGATTGAGTCATGGTGCCACCGAATCGAGCTTCCCAATGCAACCACATTTGCCTTTATGGGGAGGCCCTTTCTCAGTATGTTGTTATGCCTCTCGCCGGTGCCTCCAACTAGGGAAGGTTATGCGCTTGCGCTACCCTGGCCCGGTAGGCAGGCATAGCCTTGTGTGCTCGTAGTTGATTTGGTACCATTGTCCCCATTTGGGACCGTTTTGTTTTGCCACGACGGTGGCCGTTGGGTGTCACAAGGTGACATCGGGGCCACCCAGGACTTAGCCCAAAGGGGAGTTGGTTGGAGTGGCTGGGAGAGTGTCATGGCAATAGATTGGTTCTATCGGAATGCCGTTGGTCCACCCGAATGGGAGTTCGAGTCCATGGGTTCTGTGGTGTGGGTACAGTGTGCTAACCTCTGCAAAGTGTGTTTACTCTATCAATAGCCGTGTCCTCGGTCATGGACACAGTTCGTAGTAGGTCACACCATGGACCACACAGAAATATTAAACATGCACACTAAAGATTATACTTGTGGCACTTGCTATGATGGTGAAGATGTTGGGACCGTCGAGGCGGTTTCTTTTGTGATCCGGAGGTGATCACCGTGGTAAGATGATGTTCGTGGTTACGAGGTAACCAAGATGGTAAATGGGTCCGAGAGGCCTTGTTGCGAGCACTGTCACTTCATGAGTAGCATGTTAAGTTCTTGCATATAACCTGCTTAAATATCATGTTATTGTTTGCCATTGTTGCTTTATTTGTGTGAGCTTGCGAGTACATTCAAAGTACTCACCTGGCGTGTCATGCCAGTTTCAGGAGAAGCCGTACCGGAGTTGGAGTTGCATCATTGCATCGCAGTCTAGGCCGTGTCCACATCAGTGTCCCTGTGAGATGGAGTCCTTCTACGTTGTCTTTCCGTTGCCGCGTAGTTGTATCGTCATGATCGAGGCCCTCATCATGTTCACTAAATAATGTACATATGTGCAGTAGCACCGTGTGTGCCGCTTGGCCTTGCTACTTGATGTACTATCGACCCTATGTATCAATAAAGCGGTTGTCTTTCTGTACCAAGTTGTTGTGTGTTGCCAGAAGACATGATCCATGGGCTGGCAATGCAAGGTAAACCAGTTGCTCTGAGCCGGGGTGCCACATGCAGCTTTGCTATAGTTGTAAACATTTGCGAGCCAAAATTATGCGTACTTTTTTTAACATAGTAGAGACGCAGATGCTCATACATGCACACATACGCTCACCCCTATGAATGTACGCACACACGCATACTCTATCCCTATGAACACCTCCGAGATAATGAGCTGGTACATCATCTTGAAATTGATGAAGTCGCTACAGATGACTCCGTAGTAGAGGGGAACGTCTCCTCCCACTAAATGCACATCGTTGGAAGGCCTGAAATAGATTCAGGAAAATGCAACCACCAATGCAAGTCTAGAACTTGAACCCTGGCGGGTTGGTTCTGCCTCAAGGAACCTAATCATCTGAGAACTGCTACATGTACTTGCCAGAGCTTTCCTTGCAAGGAAAAAAAATTGATTCCTTGCACTTAGAGGCCATAGATAGATAGATATATTCAAAGTAAATAAGGAAATGATAGCCATATCAACAAAGTGTTCAATCGTAGAAGCAGACACATGTACTCACAATAATTGTAATGTTCTCCACAGGCATTCAAGCCAATCCAATATAAACCTGAAATATTCACGACTTGTCATATAATTTTTGTGTCAAACGAAGCTTATGTCTTATTTGAATCTCCATGTGACTTTGTGGCAACTCAACATTATACAATAATTTTGTTGTGACCGTATGACACGGTAACTGGTGCTACATCTGCTTCCAATACCAACCAAGGCACCACTAATGTTGCTAGCAGCACCGCCACCATTACCCATCTGCTAGCCTTGCGCATTGCCACCACAGCCACAACTATTTGCACTCTCTCTAGCAACTGGTAATATTTCTATTGCCACCACTTCTCCTCATCATTTCACCGTTACGTCCACTATGATCGATTCATCGACCTGTACCATGGTCATTGTTGCCATGCGCCTCTTCATGTACCTTTGCTCCTCCCTCTCCCCCCCCAACACTGGCATTCATGTCATTATCGTCGCCATTACTCTGACCAGTACCACTTCCTCCCACTATCCCTCCACCGTTACCATCACTACTACCACCACCTCCTCCTACATCGCTTCCACCACCCCCACTATTGGGGATATAACCCCATGGTATGACCCGCCCGTTCAGGGCCGGGTTATCCCGTGGCGGCTTGAAGAATAGGCTCAACAGATGGGCCATGATGATCAAGAGGCTCAAGGCCTGGAAGGTAACTCATGAAGCAGGCCGGCTCATGGCACAGTGCTTGGGACGCCAGCTCATCTAAGGAGATAATGGAAATTTCCTTAATTGGGGAATACGATGAGTAGGAAATAGATTAGGGCACGAGTTGGAATACGAACCGTACTTTATTGTAAACTCAGGGCCTCAATCTATATATAAAGGGGAGCCCCTGAGGTAGAGGGGGACAAGTTACAATCTCTCGAGTACTAGGTTAGCGAAGTCACACCCTTGTAATCAAGATCCCAATCAATAACAGACAAGCAGGACGTAGGTTGTTACCTCGATCGTGAGGGGCCGAACCTGGGTAAACTCTCATCTCTCGATTCCGATCAACCCCGTTCAAGCTAGCGCCTAGCTGAGAAGGCCTCACGACTAAGTCCTTTTTTGAGGACATCTGTCATGACAAAACCATGATAGCTGGCGCCCATCGTGGGGCTATCGCTCGGTGGTGTTGAGTTCTTGGAGAGAGCTCTCCCAGGGATCGAGGGATACACAATCGGCCGCATGACCAAGAGTCGCCGCGGCAAGCTCTACATCGACGATTCAGGCTGGGGCCCCAAGGCTGACTCAATCGAGTATGGGTACCGGATCCCCTTTGGCAAGATCCATGTCTTCATCAGCAAAATTGGCAAATCAGGACCCGAGCCGGACATCTGCACCAACATCATCGAGCTGGCGCGGCGCACGCAACCCGCCCAGGCTCAAGACGGTCGGAACCACGTCTTCGTTGGTTTCACCCCGGGGGTCGATCTCGTAGACAATTCTGCATCTGGTGGGGACTCCCTTTTCTACTCAGACGGTGAGTCATCAGTCGGGGATACGAGTCGATCCTCCCGTTGTACGATAACAGACTTGGGGGGCTACTCCGATGATGACCTGGCTCCAGTTGATTATGAGCCACTCCATCGGACCACCGTCTACATGGCAGGCACTGCGCCAGCTCTCAATCTACCGCAGCAGGCACCATGGGAGGAACCAGTACTTCGGCAACAGATCCGAATGCGGTTGGCCCGGTCAAACCTCCGGCTCAAGTTCTTTCAGAGCTAGTCGCCGGTAACAGCGGAGAACCAGGTGGAGCGCAATGCGGAAGTGGCTAAACTTCGCGAGCAGATGGCTAAAGCTCAGGAGGATATCAACGCTAAGAGCGCTCACATGGTGGAGCTACGAGCCTAGATTCACAATGAGGCGGAGGGCCTGAGGATAGAGGCCTGGCGTATGGGTCTACGACAGAATGCTTTAGTTATTGTTCATCGAAGGAGGCACGTGAGCCGTCTGCCCCCCAATTTTGAGCCCATGTGTTTGTTCAATACACCTGCACCGGGGGCTGGGACAAGCACCCCGGGGGCTTCAGCTATACAATAGTCGAACCGGGTCGTTCCCTAGGCTGGAGCTGGGCGGCCACCCCTGGCTCAGCCTCGTCAGCCGGCTCAGCAGCACCAGCTCGAGCCGGCCCAACACCCATCGCCCGTTCGGACGACTCCAGACCATTTTGTGACACTGGCAGGTCATTTCTCTAATCCCGTTGATAACTTGTTGGCAGCAGCCACCAACCTCACTGCACTTTCGATCACGGGGAATACCCCAGTTGAGATCGAGGTCTTGATGTTGAAAACTGCGGTTGCCCAGCAAACAAACTACTCATATAGTCAGCAGCGACTCCACTCCACCCGCATCCAAGCCGCAGTAGGAGCTGGCATGCTGAGTCGCCAGCGGTCTCTAGCAGCGCCCATCGGCGACGCGAATAGCCGTGTGACCAGCCTCGGCATGGAGCTTTGGATGCCCAAGAAATCGTTGACACGGCCCGGGCACGACGAGAAGCAGAAGCGGCCAACGTGGCAGCTCAGACATCACCTACTACAACTCCTTTGGCTTCGCAAGGTGTTGCATCGAGTACCAGGACCATTGGGATCCCATGTCTGGTGCCGGCTCTTCGCAACGAGCGCATGCCTAAGGATTTCAATGGTCCCCGCAAGGTCTCTAACTGTACATCTGATCTCGAGCCGGCAACCTGGATTGAGAGTTATGAGATCTCCATGGACATGCTGGATGTTAGTGACACGGTTTGTGCAAAGTATTTGACCATGATGTTGGAAGGGCCGGCTCGTACTTGGTTGAAGAACCTGCCCCCCAACTCCATCAACACTTGGGCTGAGTTAAAGGAACGTTTCATCAAGAACTTTCAAGGAACTTGCAAGCACCCGATGATGATTGTCGACTTACAACATTGTGTCCAACGTGAGGGAGAGTCAGCTCATCACTGGTCGCGCTGGGTCACGGACATCATCTACTCCTCTGATAGTATAATAGCTGCTCAGGTTGTTTTGATCCGGGAAAAGAATTGTCATTTTGATCCCCTTGTTTAGAAACTTGGGAGGCTCAAGCGAAAGGTGCAGGACATGGGCAAGCTCATGGACATCCTTACTAGGTACGCTGAGTCAGACACCACGAAAGCCCTTAGCCCAGATGATGATCAGACCGGTAAGGGCAAGAGAAACGGTGGAGGCAAGGGTCACCAACAGGGCAACTCAGGGCACACCGGCAACCACAATGGTCAAAACAACAGTGGCAAGCGCAAACACCCGGAGGGCGGCTCAGATTTCGTTGCCAATACCAACACTAGTTTCAAGGGCCAGAGAAGGAATAGCTCTGGAAGATCCATCAGCGGAAATAAAGCTCGTAATTTCGAAGAAGCCCTGAAAGGCCCGTGTCCCAAACATAGCCTCCCTGATAAGCCTCCTATTTATGATGATTATAATGATGAAAGTGGGTTTGGAAGAGTGTCAACACTAGGAAGTAATGATCCCACTATTTTGGAGGATGCTGAATCTTATTGTAATAATTATTAAAGTGGATTTGGAGAGGTTGTGACTTTATTTAATGATGATTCCACTGTTTCGGAAGAGGTTTCAATTGATTATGACAACAAAGTTGCTATCTATGATGATTATGGTGATGACATGTATGCTATAAAGAATAATGATAACCATGAAACTTGTCATCATGATTTTAATGTTCAATTTGATTATTTCAATCAAGTATCTCATGATAGTTATTTTGTTGAGTTTGCTCCCACTACTATTGATGAGAATAAATTTGCATATGTGGAGAAAAAAATCTCTGCTTATGGATCATGAAAAGAATGCTTTATGTTATAGTAATATTGTTGAATTCATTCATGATGCTAATGAAAATTATTATGAGAAAGGAACATATGCTTTTACATATCTCACAAATATCAAGTTTCCTCTCTATGTGTTGAAAATTGTGAAGTTATGATTGTTTTGCCTTCCTATGCTACTTGATTCTTGCTCCCATAAGTTGTTTGCTCACAAAATCCCTATGCATAGGAAGTGGGTTAGGCTTAAATGTGCTATTCATATGCTTCATAATGCTCCCATTATGTTTCAATTCTTATCTTTTATGTGAGCATCATTGAAATCATCATGCCTAGCTAAAAAGGCATTAAAGAAAAGCCCAAGGCACCCCAAGGTAATATTCAAGGAAGACCCAAGCAACTAAGCTTGGGGATGCCTCAGAAGGCATCCCCTCTTTCGTCTTCAACATTATCGTTTTTGAGATTTTTGGAAACCATGATATGAGAGGAATTAAGGAGACATAAGAGCTCAAGCTTGGTGATGCCCAAGGCATCCCAAGTTCATATTCCAAGAATTCTCAAGTTTCTAAGCTTGGGGATGCCCCAGTAGGCATCCCGCCTTTCTTCTTCAACAACTATCGGTTAGTTTTGGTTGAGCCTAAGTTTTTACTTGTTCACATGATATGTGCTATTCTTGGAGTGCCCTTTTATATTTGTTTTCTATTTAAATAAAATACTTAGATCTGAAAATTTTAAATGATAGAGAGTGCTCACATAGCTACTTAATTATTTAACTACTCATTTGATCTTCACTTATATCTTTGAAGTAGTTTGTCATTTACTCTTGTGCTTCACTTATATCCTGAGAGTAAATTGTTGAATGAATTGAATATCATGAAGTTGAAATTATATGTGCTTCATATGCTTGCACCATGCTTAGTAGTAGTTTCACATTTGGTTAGAAAGTAAAATCTATTGAAGTTTGACAATCACAATATTGGTCATACAAGCAATTCATGAATGATTAGTATAAGAAAGAGAACTTTCACATATAAATATATTATCTTGGAAATCTTTTATGATTATGAATACCCATTAATTATTTTCAAACTTGATCAATTAGTTGAAGTAGGACAAGGAAGACAACGTAATGAGTTATGTTTGGGTATATTTGCATCGAAGATATATTGTTATGGATCCTCCAACATGTGGTGCTTGTTTACAATCTTTTGCAAGCCAAAATTTCTGTACTAAGCAGGAATACTGCTTGTGCATCCAAAATCCTTGAGCCAAGTTTCTTCCATGAGTGTCCACCATATCTACCTATATACATTATTACCCTGGCGTTCCAACTAAATTGCATGTGCCATCTCTAAATCTTCAAATAAACATATGTTTTGTGTGCCCGTACCACTCATGAAGCGGCAGGGGGTGGTCAGTATCTTCCATGCTAAGTGGGTTATTCTCACGATGGGTGTTTATTAACTTGTCATTGCACGAGAGAGGCTGGTAATTGGGATGCCCAGTCCTATGATCAAAACAAAAAAAATATAATGAAACAAACTCCCCCGAAAAGTTGATTGTATGGAGGGCACCCGAGGATTCGGCTAGCCATGGCTTGTGTTTGAATGGTTGAGGGGAGTAAACTTTACCTTTACGCTTTGGAACTGCCAATAATGTGTTTAGCATGGAAGATATTGAGAATCCTCGGTCGTTACGTTGACACGAAAAGTACACCTCTCAAAATGTATTCATCTCTGATTTAAGCTTCGAGCTCCGACACCTCTGCAAATCCATGCTTCCCTCAGCGAAGGGCTTATCTTTTACTTTTTCTGTTAATTTTATTTTTGTTGAGTCAATTTCTTATTCCAACCTATTCTTTAGTTTGCAAGCATCATGTGGTGGGGAAAGATCGAGGCATATATGGCCATTCAAATATATTTGATCATGAATTGTTATTTTTGACAATTATATCTATGATAAATGATTTGGGAGGTGAAACATTAAGCCCCTATCTTTCTCTGTGTTCGATGGATCCTATTTTTTCTAAAAATATGCTTTGATTACTATCAATCATAGAAGATTTTATGATAATTGAGTATGTGGAGCTCTTACTTAGACTTTGTTGAAAATAAGATGCATTGAAATTGTTTGGTGACTAAGAACATATGTTGTTAAGTTTCAAGAGAATGCGTTGTTTGAACTATAACATGTGAATTGATTGCTACTTTATCATGATGAGTTTTATGAGAAAGAGTTGCTGTTATGATGCTAGAAGAAGTGATTTAAATTATCATTGATCAAACTTATGCCCTATGATAGCATTCACACTTCATAAATTATTTCTTTTATCATTTACCTACTCGAGGACGAGCAGGAATTAATCTTGGGGATGCGGATACGTCTCCAACGTATCTATAATTTATGAAGTATTCATGCCATGTTTGCAACAATTTTATATGGTTTTGGTATGATTTGATTAGAACTAACCCGGACTGACGTTGTTTTCAGCAGAACTACCATGGTGTTGTTTTTTGTGCAGAAATAAAAGTTCTCAGAATGGGCTGAAAATTTACGGTGATTTTTTATGGACCAAAAGAGACCCCCAAAGCTTCGAGGAAGGACCAGAAGCCTCACGAGGAAGCGACAAGGCTGGGGTCACGCCCTCCCCCCCCCCCCAGGGTGCGCAGAGCAGGCTTGTCGCTCCCTCATGGGCCCCCTTGATGTGAAACCAATGCCAAAAATTCCTATAAATACCAAAAACCACAGAAAGAAACCTAGAACTTCTGCTCCGCCGCTGCAAGCCTCCGTACTGAAGTGATCTCATTTGTAGCCCTATTCCAGCACCCTATCAGAGGGGGAAATCATCACCGGATGCCATCTTCATCATCCCGGCTGCCACCATGATGAGGAGGGAGTAGTTCACCCTCGGGGTTGAGGGTATGTACCAGTAGCTATGTGTTTGATCTCTCTCTCTCTCTCTCTCTCTCTTGTGTTCTCGATTTGGCATGATCTTGATGTACCGCGAGCTTTGTTAATATAGTTGGATCATATGGTGTTTCTCCCTCTCTATCTTGTTGTGATGAATTGAGTTTTTACCTTTGAGGTTTCACTATTATCGGATTGAATACATTTTGGATTTGAGAACACTTGATGTATGTCTTGCATGTGGATATCCTTGGTGACAATGCGGTGTTCTATTGATTCACTTGATATATGTTTTGGCAATCAACTTGCGGATTCCTGATACGTCTCCAATGTATCTATAATTTTTGCTTGTTCCATGTTGTTATATTATCATTCTTGGATGTTTTACAATCATTTTATAGCAACTTTATATCATTTTTTGGGACTAACCTATTGACATAGTGCCCAGTGCCAGTTGCTGTTTTTTTGCTTGTTTTTTACTTTGCAGAATATCAGTACCAAACGGAGTCCAAATGTAGCAAAACTTTTTGGAGATTTTTTTGACCAGAAGACACCACATGGGCCAAAGAAGTACCAGAGGGGAGGCCCGAGGAGGGCACAACCCAACAGGGCGCGCCCAGGAGCCCAGGCGCGCCCAGGGTTGTTGTGCCCCCCTCGGTGGCCTCCCGCACCGCCTCTTCGCCCTATAAATCCCCAAATATTCCAGAAACCCTAGGGGAGTCGACGAAACACAATTCCAGCCGCCGCAAGTTCCAAAACCACGAGATCCAATCTAGACACCATCACGGAGGGGTTCATCATCCTCATTGGTGCCTCTCCGGTGATGCATGAGTAGTTCATCATAGACCTACGGGTCCGTAGGCAGTAGCTAGATGGCTTCCTCTCTCTCTTTTGATTCTCAATACAATGGTCTCTTGGAGATCTATTTTATGTAACTCATTTTTGTGGTGTGTTTGTTGGGATCCGATGAACTTTGAGTTTATGATCAGATCTATATCCATGAATATAATTTGAGTCATCTTTTGATCTCTTATATGCATGATTATTTATAGCCTCATATTTCTTCTTCGAATCTTTTGTTCAGTTAGGCTAACTAGATCGGTTTTTCTTGCCATGGGAAGAGGTGCATTGTGATGGGTTCGATCGTGCGGTGTTCTTTCGCAGTGATAGAAGGGGCAACAAGACACGCATGTATCATTGATATTAAGGATAACAAGATGGGGGCTATTCCTACATGAATAGATCTCGTCTACATCATGTCATCGTTCTTATTGCATTAGTCCGTTTTTCATTAACTTAATACACTAGATGCATGCTGGATAGCGGTCGATGTGTGGAGTAATAGTAGTAGATGCAGGCAGGAGTCGGTCTACTAATCTTGGACGTGATGCCTATATATTGATCATTGCCTTGGATATCGTCATAATTATTCGATCTTCTATCAATTGCCCAACAGTAATTTGTTTACCCATCGTGTGCTATTTTCTTGAGAGAAGCCACTAGTGAAATCTACGGCCCCCGGGTCTATTCTTTATCATATTTGCTTTGAGATCTATTTTTATTTGCTCTTGTTTTCAGATCTATTATTCCAAAAACCCAAAAATACCTTCCTGCACCTTTTTGTTACTTATTTTATTTCGCATTTTATCGAGATCTATTTATCCAATCTACACAATTTTTATCCCGTCAACTTCACAATTTTTGGCACCGTTACCCGTAGAGGGATTGACAACCCCTCATAAGCGTCGGGTTGCAAGTATTTGTTCTTTGTGTGTAGGTACTGTTTACATAGTGTTGCTTGGTTCTCCTACTGGATTGATACCTTGGTTTCATAACTGAGGGAAATACCTACCGTAGTTGTGCTGCATGATCCCTTCCTCTTTGGGGAAATACCGACGTAGTTCAAGCGACATCAATTCTCGAGGTGACATTGGGGTAATCTATGCATAGGGGTTGATGCATGTTTTCGTCCTTCTTTCTCTGGTAGAAACCTTGGGGCACTCTTTGAAGTTCTTTGTGTTGGATTGAATATTATGAATCTGAAGTTGTTTGATGCATATCGAATAATCAACTCATGGATACTTCTGGTGAAATTGGAGTATCTAGGTGACATTAGAATTGGTTGATGCGTATCATATGTTGTTATTTTAGTACGAACTCTAGGGCTGTTTGTGACAGTTATAGGGATGGCGCAATAGATTGATCGGAAAAGATAACTTTGAGGTGGTTTCATACCCTACAACAATTTCAACTTATGGTCTCCCCTAGATAAGAACTTTAGAGTGATTCTTTGTCGCACGTTGCTACTTCTTGAGCTTGCGTTGATTTTTCCCTTGAAGAGGAAAGGGTGATGCATCAAAGTAGAGATAAGTATTTCCCTCAGTTAAAAACCAAGGTATCAATCCAGTAGGAGGCATAAGCAAGTCCCCAATATACGCACCTGCACAAACTAACAAACACTTGCACTCAATGCGAAAAAGGGGTTGCCAATCCCTTCATGTTCACTTGCAAGAGTGATATCTAATAGAGATAGATATAAAAGATAAGTAAAAGGCAAAATAAAGTAAATATAAATAAATTGCAGCAAGGTATTTTTAGGTTTTTGGTTTTATAGATCTAAAAATATATGATGGAAAATAGACCCGGGGGCCGTAGGTTTCACTAGAGGCTTCTCTCTTGAATAAAGCATACGGTGGGTAAACAAATTACTGTTGAGCAATTGATAGAAAAGCGCAAAGTTATGACAATATCTAAGGCAATGATCATGAATATAGGCATCATGTCCATGACAAGTAGACCAAAATGATTTTGCATCTACTACTATTACTCCAGACAACGACCGACTCCTGCCTGCAACTAGAGTATTAAGTTCATAAGAACAGAGCAACGCCTTAAGCAAGATGACATGATGTAGAGGGATAAACTCAAGCAATATGATATAAACCCCATCTTTTTATCCTTAATGGAAACAATACAATACGTGCCTCGCTACCCCTACTGTCACTGGGTGAGGACACCACAAGATTGAACCCATCACAAAGCACCTCTCCCATTGCAAGAAAAACCAATCTAGTAGGCCAAACCAAATTGATAGATCGGAAAGAATTACTAAGCTATCTCAATCATGCATAAAAGAGTTTAGAGAAGACTCAAATAATATTCATAGATAATCTGATCATAAATCCACAATTCATCGGATCTCAACAAACGCACCACAAAAGAAGATTACATCGAATAGATCTCCAAGAACATCGAGGAGAACATTGTATTGAAGATCAAAGAGAGATAAGAATCCATCTAGCTACTAGCTATGGACCCTTAGGTCTGTGGTAAACTACTCACGCTTCATCAGAAGGGCAGCAAGGTTGATGTAGAGGCCCTCCATGATCGAATCCCCCTCCGGCGGAGTGCCGGAAAAGGCCCCAAGATGGGATCTCACGGGAACAGAAGCTTGTGGCGGCGGAAAAGTATTTTGGTGTGCCCTCTGGTGTAGGGGGAATATTTGAGGATTTATAGTGCAAAGGTTAGGGCTGGACGGTCTATGAGGGGCCCATAAACCAAGGGGCGCCCCCCTGGGGCGCGCCCCCACGGCTAGGTCTTCTGGCCTCCTCTCCAAGTCTCGTGGGTTTCTTCTGGTCCAAGAAAAATCATCGTAAAGTTTTATTCTGTTTGGACTCCGTTTGATATTCCTTTTTTGTAAAAGTCAAAAACAAGGAAAAAAACAGAAATTGGCACTGGGCACTAGGTTAATAAGTTAGTCCCAAAAATAATATAAAATAGCATATTAATGCATATAAAACATCCAAAATAGATAATATAATAGCATGGAACAATCAAAAATTATAGATACGTTGGAGACGTATCAAGCATCCCCAAGCTTAATTCCTGCTCGTCCTCGAGTAGGTAAATGATAAAAACAGAATTTTTGATGTGAAATGCTACCTAACATATTTATCAATGCAATTCTTCTTATTGTGGCATGAATATTCAGATCCATAAGATTCAAAACAAAAGTTTAATATTGACATAAAAACAATAATACTTCAAGCATACTAGTAAAGCAATCATGTCTTCTCAAAATACCATGGCTAAAAGAAAGTTATCCCTACAAAATCATATAGTCTGGCTATGCTCTATCTTCATCACACAAAGTATTTCATCATGCACAACCCCGATGACAAGCCAAGCAATTGTTTCATAATTTTAATGCTCTCAAGCCTTTTCAACTTTCACGCAATACATGAGCGTGAGCCATGGATATAGCACTATATGTGGAATAGAAGGTGGTTGTGAGGAGAAGACAAAAAGGAGAAAGTCTCACATCAACTAGGCAAATTCATGGGCTATGGAGATGCCCATCAATCGATATCGATGCAAGTGAGTAGGGATTGCCATGCAACGAATGCACTAGAGCTATAAGTGTATGAAAGCTCAAAAGAAAACTAAGTGGGTGTGCATCCAACTTGCTTGCTCATGAAGACCTAGGGCAATTTGAGGAAGCCCATCATTGGAATATACAAGCCAAGTTCTATAATGGAAAATTCTCACTAGTATATGAAAGTGATAAAATAGGAGACTCTCTATCATGAAGAACATGGTGCTACAAGTGTGGAAAAGGATAGTAACATTGTCCCTTCTCTCTTTTTCTCTCATTTTTTTATTTTTTTTCTTTCTTTTTTTCCTTTTGGGCTCTTTGGCCTCTTATTTTATTTTATTTTTATTTGGGCTCTTTGGCCTCTTTTTATTTTTAAGTCTGGAGCCTCATCTCGACTTGTGGGAGAATCATAGCCTCCATCATCCTTTCCTCACATGGGACAATGCTCTAATAATAATGATCATCACACTTTTATTTACTTACAACTCAAGAATTACAACTCAATACTAGAACAAAGATATGACTCTATATGAATGTCTCATGCATATGAGAACAATATGACAATGATGGTGCGTGTCATAATAAACTGAACGGTGGAAGTTGCATGGTAATATATCTCAGAATGGCTATGGAAATGCCATAATAGGTAGGTATGGTGGTTGTTTTGAGGAAGGGTATATGGTGGGTTTAATGCACTGGTGAAAGTTGTGCGGTAATAGAGAGGCTAGCAATGGTGGAAGGGTGAGAGTGCATATAATCCATGGACTCGACATTAGTCATAAAGAACTCACATACTTATTGCAAAAATTTATTAGCCATCGAAGCAAAGTACTAATACGCATGCTCCTAGGGGGATATATTGGTAGGAAAAGACCATCGCCCGTCCCCAACTGCCACTCATAAGGAAGACAATCAAAAATAAATCATGCTCCGACTTCATCACATAACGGTTCACCATACATGCATGCTTCGGGAATCATAAACTTTAACACAAGTATTTCTACCGATCCACAATTACTCTCTAGCATGACTCTAATATCACCATCTTTATATCTCAAAACAAGTGCAAGGAATCAAACTTCTCATATATTCAATGCTCTTTATGAAAGTTTCTATTATATCCCTCTTGGATGCCCATCATATTAGGACCAAATTCATAACCTAAGCAAATTACCATGCTGTTTTCAAGACTCTCAAAATAATATAAGTGAAGCATGAGAGTTCATCAATTTCTACAAAATAAAACCACCGCCGTGCTCTAAAAAGATATAAGTGAAGCACTAGAGCAACTACCTAGCACAAAAGATATAGGTGAAGCACATAGAGTATTCTGATAAATTCATGATTAAAGCATGCCCCTCTCAAAAGGTGTGTACAGCAAGGATGATTGTGGCAAACTAAAAATCAAAGACTCATATCATACAAGACGCTCCAAGCAAAACACATATCATGTGGTGAATAAAAATATAGCCTCAAGTAAATTTACCGATGGATTGAAGACGAAAGAGGGGATGCCGTCCGGGGCATCCCCAAGCTTAGATGCTTGGTTGTCCTTGAATATTACCTTGGGGTACCTTGGGCATCCCCAAGCTTAGGCTCTTGCCACTCCTTATTCCATAGTCCATCAAATTTTTACCCAAAACTTGAAAACTTCACAACATAAAATTCAACAGAAAACTCATGAGATCCGTTAGTATAATAAAATAAACCACCACTTTAGGTACTGTTGTGAACTCATTCTCAATTTATATTGATGTTGTATCTACTGTATTCCAACTTCTCCATGGTTCATACCCCCCGATACTACCCATAGATTCATCAAAATAAGCAAACAACACAAAGAAAACAGAATCTGTCAAAAACAGAACAATCTGTAGTAATCTGGAAATTTCGTATACTTCTGTAACTCCAAAATTCTGAAAAATTAGGAGAATCTAGGCAATTTGTATATCAATAAATTGGAAAAAAAATTCTGAATTTTTCATCGCTCCAGCAGGTCAGATCAATTCTGTTACTAGACACAAAAATTTATGTTTTTCAGCAGAATCAAATCAACTATCACCGTGACCATCCCAAAGGTCTTACTTGGCACAAACACTAATTAAAACACAATTACTACAGAAGTAATAATGTTTATTTATTGAAAAATAGAAGCAAAAACAAAAAGCACAAAATCAAATTGGGTTGCCTCCCAACAAGCGCTATTGTTTTACGCCCTTAGCTAGTCATATTGCATAGATCTAGGTATTGTCATCTTTGGTATGCAATTCTTCAATTGCACATCTATCCTTCCTAGAGATTTCATTAAGTTTATTGACAATCACACTCCTAGGTAGGAAATCAAGAAATTCTTGCATAGGGGTTGGTTCCTTAATAATATTGACAAAGCTAGGGTAAATACTTATCATCTTAAGATCTTCGTTTCCTTTACTAGATGATTCACCCTTCTTTATAGGAACATAAATAAACTTAGTAGCTTTAGTAGGAGGGAATATTGGAGTAGTTTTAACAGCGGCAAAGGTGGAACCCAAGTTGGAAATAATATCTTCTAACTTATCAATTCTAGTGGAACCTTGATCTATTTTCTCATTTACTATAGGTTCCTTTTCCTTTAGATTCTTTAAAGTAATTCCTACCTTTGATCCAATTTGAGTAATGTGATTACGAATCTTTTTATCCAAATTTTCAATAAGCTCTACGGTAGAAATTTTATTCTCAATAATATCAAGCCTTTGCATTACATGTTCCAAGGTTAAAGTTGTTTCATTAACCATGAGTGGTGGTGATCCTACCAAATTTACCATAGCATTGTAAGCATCCAAAGTGTGACTACCCAAGAAATTACCCCCAGTGATGGTGTCTAGCACATATCTATACCAAGTAGTAACACCCACATAAAAATTCCGGAGAAGAATGGTAGTAGATTGCTTACAGGTAGATCTATTCTGAGCATTGCAAATTCTATACCAAGCATCTTTTAAATTCTCTCCCTCTCTTTGTTTAAAATTGAGAACCTCACTTTCCGGGGTACTAATCATGATAGAAGGACTAGCCATGAAACAAAGCAAGCAATCTAGCACACAAGCACACAAAAAGCAAATGAAAAGATGAACGAAAAGAAGGCAAATATTTTTGTATTTTTCTGAAAATGTTTTAGAAGTGGGGGAGAGGAAAACGAGAGGCAAATGGCAAATAATGTAAATGCAAGAGATGAGAGTTTATGATAGGTACTTGGTAGGCTTGATGTAGAACCTCCCCGGCAACGGCGCCAGAAATTTTTCCTGCTACTTCTTGAGCTTGCGTTGATTTTTCCCTTGAAGAGGAAAGGGTGATGCAGCAAAGTAGACATAAGTATTTCCCTTAGTTAAGAACCAAGGTATCAATCCAGTAGGAGGCACAAGCAAGTCCCCAATATACGCACCTGCACAAACTAACAAACACTTGCACTCAACGCGAAAAAGGGGTTGTCAATCCCTTCACGGTCACTTGCAAGAGTGAGATCTAATAGAGATAGATATAGAAGATAAGTAAAAGGCAAAATAAAGTAAATATAAATAAATTGCAGCAAGGTATTTTAGGTTTTATAGATCTGAAAATATATGATGGAAAATAGACCCGGGGGCCATAGGTTTCACTAGAGGCTTCTCTCTTGACTAAAGCATACGGTGGGTAAACAAATTACTGTTGAGCAATTGATAGAAAAGCGCAAAGTTATGATGATATCTAAGGCAATGATCATGAATATAGGCATCACGTCCGTGACAAGTAGACCGAAACGATTCTGCATCTACTACTATTACTCCACACATCGACCGACTCATGCCTGCATATAGAGTAGTAAGTTCATCAGAACAGAGCAATGCCTTAAGCAAGATGACATGGTGTAGAGGGATAAACTCAAGCAATATGATATAAACCCCATCTTTTTATCCTTAATGGCAACAATACAATACGTGCCTCGCTACTCCTACTATCACTGGGTGAGGACATCGCAAGATTGAACCCATCACAAAGCACCTCTCCTATTGCAAGAAAAACCAATCTAGTAGGCCAAACCAAATAGATAGATCGGAGAGAATTACTAAGCTATCTCAATCATGCATAAAAGAGTTTAGAGAAGACTCAAATAATATTCATAGATAATCTGATCATAAATCCACAATTCATGGGATCTCAACAAACGCACCGCAAAAGAAGATTACATCGAATAGATCTCCAAGAACATCGAGGAGAACATTGTATTGAAGATCAAAGAGAGAGAAGAAGCCATCTAGCTACTAGCTATGGACCCTTAGGTCCGTGGTAAACTACTCACGCTTCATCGGAAGGGCAGCAAGGTTCATGTAGAGGCCCTCCGTGATCGAATCACCCTCCAGCGGAGTGCCGGAAAAGGCCCCAAGATGGGATCTCACGGGAACAGAAGCTTGCGGTGGCGGAAAAGTATTTTTGGTGTGCCCTTTGGTGTAGGGGGGATATCTGAGGGTTTATAGTGCAAAGATTAGGGTTGGGCGGTCTACGAGGGGCCCATAAGCCAGGGGGCGCCCCCACGGCTTGTGGCCGCCTCGTAGGTCTTCTGGCCTCCTCTCCAAGTCTCGTGGGTTTCTTCTGGTCCAAGAAAAATCATCGTAAAGTTTTATTCCGTTTGGACTCCATTTGATAATCCTTTTCTGTAGAAGTCAAAAACAAGGAAAAAACAGAAACTGGCACTAGGCACTAGGTTAATAAGTTAGTCCCAAAAATAATATATAATAGCCTATTAATGCATTTAAAACATCCAAAGCAGATAATATAATAGCGTGGAACAATCAAAAATTATGGATACGTTGGAGACGTATCACACGTTCAGGGATTGTTATATGATTTAATTATGTTAGCACTGTTGAGAGATTGCACTAGTGAAAGTATGAACCCTAGGCCTTGTTTCTAAGCATTGCAATACCGTTTGTGCTCACTTTTTTCACTTGCTACCTTGTTGTTTTTTATTGTTCCTATTACAAAAATCAATATCTACTATCATTACTAGACTTGTATTTGGTGTGTTGGGGACACAAGAGACTCTTTGTCATCTGGTTGCAGGGTTGTTTGAGAGAGGCCATCTTCATCCTATGCCTCCCACGGATTGATAAACCTTAGGTCATCCACTTGAGGGAAAATTGCTACTATCCTACAAAACTCTGCGCTTGGAGGCCCAACACGAGTCTACAAGAATAAAGTTGCGTAGTAGACATCATTGGGGACACAAGAGATTTCTTGTATTTGATTGCAGGGTTGTTTGAGAGAGAGCATCTTCATCCTACGCCTCCCACGGATTGGTAAACTTTAGGTCATCCACTTGAGGGAAAATTGCTACTGTCCTACAAAACTATGCGCTTGAAGGCCCAACACGAGTCTACAAGAATAAGTTGTGTAGTAGACATCATACCGCTACTATCAAACTATCATATTACCATGCTACTAAACACTTTGCTACAGAAAAATAACTTTTCAGGTGTAGTTGAATTGACAACTCAACTGCTAAGGCTCATAAATTTTATTTGGTTCCCTTGTGTCGAATAAATAAATTTGGCTGAAATACTACCCTCGAAGCCTGTTGCGATCCCCTATACTTGTGGGTCATCATGGGCCTACGACTAGGCCCAACAGGGGGAGGAACCAACCCGACCTAGACTTGCTCTCCAAGACAAGGGCTGCGGTAGCCAAGGTCGCATCTGGTGACTCTGTAAACCATAGACCTCCCTGTCTATATAAAGGGAGGTCTAGGGGTCCCGTGAGGAGGGAATCTAAGTTCATAAAACTATTGGTAGCAATCCCATACACCATTGTAATCCTCTCCACGAGGTATCCCCCACCATGAATAACAAAAAACAGCAGGATGTAGGGTATTACTCTCCGGAGGCCCGAACCTGGGTAACCTGTGTGCAGACTCCGTTCCTGTACTTCCGACCTCATCAAGAACCCTACCGAGGGATCTGACGGTATTTTATTCTGTCAAAATCGATTTACCATTTCCCTTTATAGGTCAGTAAAAGACCAAGGGTCACCACGTCATGCAGTAAAAATTGTCTGTTCCCAATACATCGTGTAGTATATGCACGCGAGGATTGAGGAATTTTGTTGAGGATATCGCTAAAAATCTGGAGCATGATCCCTTTATTGATGGGACATGCCAATAGAAACGGCCTCGGGCCACAGTATACCCAGTTATAATTGTTGACAAGACGACTCGGCTCCTCGATAAATGATGACTATTTGGCTCTCGACCAAAAGTTGTCAGAGCTCAACCCACTCAGTCTGCCACGCCTACATGGCAAAGCCTTCGCTGTTGAGCTAAGGGAGTCTTCGGACCCAGTAAAAACAAATTATACGAAGGAGGGCCTTGTTAAAAAACGCCCCTTACCTCCTGAAATAAATCATGGTGCCGGCTTGTAAGTGGTCATAATTGGAGGTGAAGCCGATGGTGGAACAAGAAGACCTCGGATCCGAATACATCCTCGAATTTAGAAGCCGGCGTGGAAAATGGAACTCGTCTACGAAGTCGAAGACCACAAGATTGAAGCTGTTCCGAGGAGAGCGTCGATGTCCTCGGCTTGAAGACTAGTTTAGGGGCTACTGACGATGTACTATATTGGGGGGTGCACACCACATTGGCATGCCAGTCATGGGTCGTGCCAAGGACCCACCAACAACTGAAGAATGGGCCGCACATGCCCTGGCCCTCAGCGTACTCAAGATGGAATCCTCTGAAGACTTAGTTGTACACTTCAAGGCATATTTGAATGATCGATATGTTATCCCTAGTTGTAGCCGACATACTTGTAACCCTAGACACCCCTGGTGCCTATATAAGCCGAGGGGTTTAGTCTGTAGAGGCACGCTTTCAAGGCTTAGAGGTTAGAACTCATACATACGATCTCGAGGTAGATCATACTATACTTTGTACCCCATCCACAATCAATACAATACAAGAAGGGCATAGGGTTTTACCTCTTCGAGAGGGCCCAAACCTGGGTAAAACATTATCCCCTTTACTTCATATTAACCATCGTGCCAAGATCACCAGCTCAGGACCCCCTAACCGAGATCCGTCAGTTTTAGCACCGACACACGGTACCATAGAGGCTAGTAAATATGGATAGGTGGAAGTGCCTAGAATATCACGGCTCATGACTCAAAACACTTTACTAATACTTTATATTCTACATCGGGCTTACCATGAGACTGATTACTCCTAGGGGGGAGTGTTTGGTGAAGCCTAAGCCCGTTGCGCATTGCGGACCCATGCTACATGAGCTGTTACTTACAATGTCCTTCAACTTAGACCACTCACAACCAGTTCCACTAAATTGAATAAAGAATATTGATGTGTATGACCTCTTATAACACCTCTCCACTACTTTACTCAAGTTCTTTTACCGACACATTCTGTTGGAGAAGGGTACCCGTGATACGTCTCCAACGTATCTATAATTTTTGATTGTTCCATGCTGTTATATTATCATTCTTGGATGTTTTATATTCATTTTATCGCAACTTTATATCATTTTTTGGGACTAACCTATTGACATAGTGCCCAGTACCAGTTGTTGTTTTTTGCTTGTTTTTTTACTTCACAGAATATACATATCAAACGAAGTCCAAATGCAGCGAAACTTTTTGGAGATTTTTTTCTGCCCAGAGGACAACTTGTGAGCCAAGGAAGTGCAAGAGGGGAGGCCCGTGGGGCCCACAAGGCATCAGGGCGCGCCAGAGGCCCCAAGCGCGCCCTGGTGGGTAGTGGGGCCCACGAAGTCCTTTCCACCGCCTCTCAGCTCTATAAATACCCAAATATTCCAGAAACCCTAGGGGAGTCGACGAAAAACAATTCCAGCCGCCGCAAGTTCCAGAACCACGAGATCCAATCTAGACCCCTATTTCGGCACCTTGCCGGAGGGGAACACGATTACGGAGGGGTTCATCATCCTCGTTGGTGCTCCTCCGATGATGTGTGAGTAGTTTACCACAGACCTACGGGTCCGTAGGCAGCAGCTAGATGCCTTCTTCTCTGTTTTTGATTCTCAATACAATGTTCTCCTCGATGTTCTTGGAGATCTATTTGATGTAATGACTTTTTGCGGTGTGTTTGTTGGGATCCGATGAATTGCGAGTTTATGATCAGATCTATCTATGAATATTATTTGAGTCTTCTTTGATCTGTTATATGCATGATTATTATAGCCTCGTATTTCTTCGCTGAAACTTTGGTTTGGTTTGGCCAACTAGATTGATTTTTCCTGCAATGGGAAGAGGTGCTTTTTGATGGGTTCGATCTTGCGGTGTCCTCACCCAGTGACAGAAAGGGTAGCGAGGCACGTATGTATCGTTGCTATTAAGGATAAAAAGATGGGGTCTATTCCTACATGAATAGATCTTGTCTACATCATGTCATCGTTCTTATTGCACTACTCCGTTTCTCCATGAACTTAATACACTAGATGCATGCTGGATAGCCGTCGATGTGTGGAGTAACAGTAGTAGATGCAGGCAGGAGTCAGTCTACTAATCTTGGATGTGATACCTATATACACGATCATTGCCTTGGATATCGTCATAATTATTTGCTCTTCTATCAATTGCCCAACGGTAATTTGTTTACCCCCCATACGCTATTTTCTCGAGAGAAGTCACTAGTGAAATCTACGGCCCCTGGGTCTATTTTCTATCATATTGTTTTTAGATCTATTATTCCAAAAAGGCAAAAACCCAAAAATACCTTGCTAAACTTTTTTTGTGTGTGTTTTTGTCAGATCTATTTATCAAATCTCATACAATTTAATCTATCATAATACCGAGGAGGGATTGACAACCACTCTTACACGTTGGGTTGCAAGTATTTGTTATTTGTGTGCAGGTACCGTTTACATAGTGTTGCTTGGTTCTCCTACTGGATTGATAAGCTTGGTTTCATAACTGAGAGAAATACTTACCGCTGCTGTGATGCATCATACTCTCCTCTTCGGGGAAATACCAACGCAGATACAAGCAATCAGGAAGAATTTCTAGCATCGTTGCTGGGGAGGATCAAGTCAAGATAGTATCCCGTCAACTTGCCAATTTCTGGTGCAGTTGTCGGGGAGACATCATCAACATCTATCAGGTTCCTAATCACAAATCTCATCTCCTTGCAATTTACATTATTTGCCATTTGCCTCTCGTTTTCATCTCCCCCACTTCTAAAACGTTTTTGCAAAAGCACAAAAAAAATGCCTTTTTATTTGCCTTCTTTTTGTTTGCCTTTTTCCCATTCAATATTTTGTTTGCTCAAACTTGTCATCATGAGTGACTTTGGTATCGCAGAGACAGATGATGGCAGAACTCCTAAAAGTGGACATTCTGGTAATCTGGATGCTAAAACTTTTGTTTTGGGACAAGGGAACGTTATAGGAAAAGAAACCATCCAAGAATTCTTTAATTGTGTTGGAACTTTGACTTGTGATGATGCTCCTATTCTTAAAAGGACTAAAACTTACGCGGAAGCTATTTCAGCACTAGTTCTGAAACTTGAAAATACATTCATTCGTACTCATCCTACCTTGCAAAGACTGTTTTATGAGCTACCCATTATAAAGGATCCAAAAGCTAAAAAGATAGCCACCCTTGTTCTTATGAATGAATTTGATCACATAGTACGGGAAGCTAGGGACATTTTTGATTTTTATGGTATGAACCGTGAAAAACCGGTAATAGATGAGATCCTTTACAATAGTCATTATGTACTAAGACATTTGCTTGGTACTAATCAATTTTTTTATGAGAACCTTAAAAAGGAAATCCCCATTTTGGATATGATTCAACAAGTTTTTAATGATGTTAATCAACAATATTCTTGGATTGTAGCCGAGAATCAAAGGGGATACAGAGATGGACAACTTGATAATGCTAAAATTTCTATGGACAATGTGTTTCAAGTTATATTTGAGAATCCTCCTGACAAAAACACACCTATAGAAAATAAGAAGAAAGATGACAATACTTGAACCTATGCATTATGCCTAGCTAGGGGCATAAAACGATAGCGCTTGTTGGGAGGCAACACAATGAATAAAATAATTTTTTCTCTTTTTCTTTCTGTTTTTGAGTGTTAACACAATTATGCTACTATTATTATTGTGTTTTTATGTTTTAATTAGTGTTTGTGCCAAGTAAATCCTTTAGGATCATGTTGGGTGGCAGTTGATTTGATCCTGTTGAAAAACAAAAACTTTTACGTCCAGTAGCAGAATTGATGTGCTCTGCTGGAGCAACAAAAAATTCTGAATGTTTTACACAAGATTGATATACAAATTGCCTATGTTGTAGTAATTTTTCAGAATTTTTGGAGTTACGAAAGTATGGTTAAAGTACAGATTACTATAGACTATTCTGTTTTTGACAGATTTTGTTTTCATTGCATTGTGTGCTTATTTTGATGAATCTATGGATTGTATTGGGGGGTATAAGCCATGGTAAAGTTAGAATACAGTAGGTATAATGCAATAATAAATATGAATAGGTTTGCAACAGTACTTAAAGTGGTGATTTTCTTTATTATACTAACAGATCTCACGAAGGTTTTGTTGAGTTTTGTGTGATTGAAGTTTTCAACTTTTGGGTGAAATCATGATGGATGAAGAGTAAGGAGTGAAAAGAGCCTAAGCTTGGGGATGCCCATGGCACCGCAAGGTAATATTCAAGGAGAACTAAGCAACTAAGTTTGGGGATGCCCCAGAAGGCATCCCCTCTTTCTTCTAACAACCATTGGTAATTTTACTTGGAGCTATATTTTTATTCGTCACATATAATGAGTTTTGCTTGGAGCGTCTTGTATTATATGAGTCTTTGCTTGTTTTTCTTTTTAGTTTGTAACAATCATCCTTGTAGGACACACCTATTTGAGAAAGCCATAACAAAGCCCACTGACCACCGGGGCCCGCCCTCGTCTCCTACCTCCGAAACGGAGGCGCCCGTATCTCGCCGCGCTCGCGCACGACCGCGTCCGTGCCCCTCGCGAAACCCTAGCTAGAGCTTGCCCCCTCCTCTAAGAACATGCCCTATTTATACCTCTCATCGCCCTTGACCAAACCCCCCTAAACCCCACGCCAAAAACCCACCAAGCCACTCGCTCTCGCCAACCCGATCTCGCCACAGCCGCTGCCATTCATCGCCGATTTTAGCCGTCGGTGAGCACCCCGAGCTTCTCAATCTCCGGCCATCGGCCTAGCCCGACTCCATGATTCGTCTTGACATGTTTTTGCCCACCATTGACGACCACAGGGACCAACCCGAGTATGTCCGCCCTCTGCCAAAGCAGCAGAGCGCCCGAGCTCTGCACGTCGATGCCCTGCCATTCCCGTCGTCCCCGACTGCCGCCGAGACCAACCCCGACCTCGCCTCGCTCCGCCGCCCCCGCCCGAACCCTCCACCTCCACCGCCGACACCCGAGCCGTCCTCGTCGTTCTTCCCCACTGTAAGTCACCGGCCCTCTCCGTCCATTAGATCGTCAACCTACATCTCAGATTAGATCTTGCGTACAGTTAGGTTTTATTTTTTTAGATCGGTTTATTTTATGGTTTAGTTTGGTTTCGGTCGAACCGGTTCACCGGTTTTCTATTAATTAAATGCACGGTTTTGTTATATCTTGGCCGAGTGCCGTTTAGTTTCAGTCGGACACCTCCCTAGCCCATGACAGCATGCCACACAGCATCACCTGATCTGTTTTGTTTTTTTATTTTCGTTTCTGTTTTTAAAAACAGAATAGTTTCAATCTTAGAAAAATAATATCTCTTAGGATTTTTAGTATTTTAATTTGATTATTTTTGCATTAGATTGGAAATTTTATGAAGTTTCTGTAGATATCAAGTTTGACTAGATTTGAAAGTTTAAATTTGGATTTACATGAAATTTGCTCAAATCACTAGATTGGCTATAACTTGAGCTAGGAATATTATTTTGGGGTGATTCCTTTTGCTACTGGTTCTTTGTGTTATTGTTTATCAGTAGTAATTAATTGGTGAATTTAGATTATCTCAAATTAGGGTATTAATGAAAACAATATTGTTCTAGTATTTTATAGGTTTTGTGCTAGTTCTTTTAATTTTAAATTGTTTCTTTTGTTTCTTTTGTCAAGTTCTATTTAGTTTCTGTTAACCTAGCAGTAGCAATTTTATTTGATTTAAAAATATATTTTTAGTATTTTCTTTCTTTTATCTTGCCCGAAAACTTGTTTTGATCATAATAGGAGTTTTATAAAAGGTTTTAATGTGGTTCTTTTTGCATAAAATTTTCTATGTGTTTTCCTTTCTATTATTTACTAAAAACTTTATTTTTGTTCTGTTAAAAATTTATTAGTGGCAGAAAATTTAGTAGTAGCTTGTTTCACTTGTAGTTAAGCTTTGCGTTGAGTTTTAATGCTTTCTTTGGTTTTTTTTTTGTTTTTTTTGTGTGTTTTAATGATTGTGTTGTTATTAGTTTTACTTGCTGTTGTAGTGTTATTTGTATGATGGTGTGCTCATGATTGTCATGTTTGTTTGATAGATTACCCGGAGTGCGAGGCTTGTTACTACGAGTCTTTAGAATTCAAAGATCGTCACCAAGGCAAGTCACTTGATCATGAATTTTTATTACCTATGCTTTTATTGCATTAGTTGATGTCCTTCCCACCATGCATGCAAGTAGGTGAAATTGAATTATGTTCTTGAGTAGTATCATGTGGTAGGTTGAACCCAAATCCCTTTGTTACCAATGCCCGGGAAACGTTGTAGTTATTTTGCTATGCTCCGTAGACGGGGTTGGTTGAGTGAACTACATGGGAGTTGAGAGTAAAGTTGATGACTACAACCCCAAGACTTCAAGATCTCAAGACGGACGTACTTTTAATTCACCACTGGGTGGAGGATGGATGGAAGGGCACCCTGGAGTACCCATTGGTTGACCCAGGGATGCATGGAGAAGCGCCATGACATCTTGCGGAAAGCTTCACCCAGCCACGAAGAGACGGATGGATATACCTTTACAGGAAGCTTACCTGTGCAGCCGCAAGTCACTATGGGCTCTGGCTTGGTCGACCCTAGGCGTGACTCTGGACGGATGGTGCCAGTAGATGTAGAAGAATGGTAGGAAATGGATGGGCACCGGTAGTGGCCCAGAGGAACTCTAAGGAAGACCTTGTTTCGTTTGTCCCGTCTTCAAACACCATGCAATGCGAGGACATAAAGGATGGAATGATTCTTGCGGGTAAAGTGCACAAGACTCTGCAGAGTGGAAAATTAATCAATTAGCCATGTCCCCGGTTACGGACATCCGAGCCTCTGGAATTGGATTTATTCGGAACTCTCCACACCAAACATAATTAATTAATTGTTGGGTTATTTAATGACTTCGGGTATGAGACAATGGTTGGCGGAACCATCTCAATAACAAAAAATATTTTTGTAGTAATTGCAAGCAAGCCCTTTTGTTGTAGGAAAAATTTGCTTTTCATAAAAACTTAAACTTAGAGCCCCACAGCCAAAATTTCATATAGTGATAGCACTTTATTATTATTTCTCTCTCTGTGACTTGCTGGCATATTCAAAATGCTAACCTACACGGCTGCAATGTCTCATGATGCAGAGGATTATTCTGACCAGGAGTGAGGCTACGATCCATGCTCGATGACTGCCCTTTGGAGTCGGATGGACTCGCTTTTCGTCTATGCTTCCGCAGAAGTTATTCTCATGAGTTGTCCTTCGGCCGAGTTTATTCTGATGTAATAAAGACTCGATATGAGATTCGATGTAATAAATCAGGTGTGATTGAACTTTGATATTTTCATCAATGTACTGTGTGTGCCAGCATGATCTTGGTATGGTACAGATACACAGAGACTTGACCGTTTTCGGGTCGGGCCGCTACATCTTTAGTCTTGAGAAAGAACACCCATGTATATCTTGTGTAATCATCGACAATGACAAGGCAATACCTCCTCCCTCCCATACTATCATTAGATGGAGGCCCAAAGAGATCCAAGTGGATAAGCTCGAGAGGCCTCAAGGTGGTAATGATAGTCTTCACTTTATGAGCTTTTTCATGTAGTTTTCCAGCAATGCAAGCACTACAAGGATGATCTTTGGCAAAAGGCACATTGGTTAATCCAAGGATGTGCTCCCCCTTTAAGAGAGCTTGCAAATTTCTCATTCCAACGTGGGCTAGCCGTCGGTGCCATAGCCACCTCACGTCGGCCTTGGCCATTAGGCATGTTACAAGATGAGTTTTCTCTTTTAAGAAATCAACCACATAAAGGTTGTCTTCAACATGCCCAACAAAGACCACTTTGATGTTGCTCCTCTTAAAGACGGTCACATGAAATTCACCGAAATTCGAATCATAATCGGCACGTGCCAATTGAATTGTTGAAAGTAAATTGTAGTGAAGGGATTGAACAAGCATGACATTCGAAAGTGATGAATCACTAGAGATTACCACCTTGCACAAACCCAATACCTTGACCTTGCTATTGTCACCAAAGGAGATGTTCAAAGAGGCCTTGAGCGAATCAACTAACTCCACAAGCATCTCCCTCTCTCCGGTCATATGATTGGTGCATCCACTATCGATCACCCATTGTGTTCCACCAGAGATATATTCCTACAAGAATCAAGCTTTGATTTTAGGTCCCCATTTTGCAATGGGTCCTAGAGAGTTAGCAACAAGGGTCTTAGGAACCCAAATAATCCAACATAATCATCATAGTTAGTGCCAACAAAATTTGCAAATGTGTGACCATCATCTCCTCTCATGAGGACATAAGATAGATTGTTCTTGCCGAAAAAATCCTTGGGAACGGCCTTGTCCCTAGTTACCTTGTCATTCCCTACTACCCATTTTCTCTTCTCCTTCTCCTTGTGCCCTTCTTGCACAAACACTACCTTTTCTGGAGGAGGACTGTTGGGGAACGTTGCATGGGAAACAAAAAAATTCCTACGCTCACCAAGATCAAACTAGGAGATAGAACATCTATGAGAGGAGAGATTGGATCCGCATACCCTTGTAGATCGCTAAGCGGAAGCGTTAAGAAATGCGGTTGATGTAGTCGAACGTCTTCGCGATCCAATCATGATCCGTCCATGAACTCCCGATCAAGTGCCGAACGGACGACACCTCCGAGTTTAGCACACGTGCGGCTCGGCGACATCCTCTCCTTCTTGATCCAACAAGCAAGAGAGAGGGGATAGATGAGATCGGGACCAACACGACGGTATGGTGGTGGTGGTGGCAGCAGAATTTCGGCAGGGCTTCGCCAAGCACGTACCGGTGAAACGTGGGAGGAGTTGGGAGAGGTAACGGGCAAGTGTCCAAGGGGTGGCTGCCCCCAATGCCTCCCCACCTTTATATAGGCGTGGAGGGGGCTGGTGGATTGCCCTCCAAGGCCCTATGGTCGTTGGCCAAAGGGGGAGGAAGGAAATCCCTCCTTTCCTTCCCCACCGGTCGCGATCCCCCTTTTTAGGGATCCTGATCTTATCCCTTTTGGATATGATACTATTCCTTTTAAGGGAGGATCTTGGTGTGCCTAGACCAGGGTTGTGGGGAATTTCCCCACTACCCACGTTCATGTGGGCCCCCCATGCAGGTGGGCCCCACTTCAGAACCTTCCCAGTACAATACCGAAAAAACTCAAACTTTTTTCGGAACCCCGATAACAACTTTCCATATATGAATCTTTACCTCCGGACTATTCTGGAGCTCCTCGTGATGTCTCAGATCCCATTCGGGACTCCGAACAACCTTCGAACTTTCCACTATTAATATCTCAATACTACCCTAGCACTACCGAACGTTAAGCGTGCGACCCTATGGGTTCGGGAATATGCAGGCATGACCGAGACTCCTCTCCGGTCAATAACCAATAGCGGGACCTAGATGCCCATATTGGTTCCTACATATTCAACAAAGATCTTTATCGGTTGAACCATGATGTCAAGGATTCAGTCAATCCCGTATGCAATTTCCTTTGTCCGGCGATATGTTACTTGCCCGAGATTCGATCGTCGGTATCTCCATACCTAGTTCAATCTCGTTACCGGCAAGTCTCTTTACTCGTTCCGTAATACAAGATCTCGTGGCTAACTCTTTAGTCACGTTACTTGCAAGCTCATTGTGATGTTGTATTACCGAGTGGATCCTGAGATACCTCTCCGTCATACGGAGTGACAAATCCCAGTCTTGATCCATGCCAACTCAACAGACACCCTCGAAGATACCTGTAGAGCATCTTTATAGTCACTCAGTTATGTTGCGACGTTTGATACACACAAGGTACTCCTCCGGTGTCAGTGAGTTGCATGATCTCATGGTCATAAGAACAGATACTTGACATGCAGAAAACGATAGCAATAAACTTGATATGATCATATGCTACGCTTATAGTTTGGGTCTTGTCCATCATATCATTCTCCTAATGATGTGATCCCATTATCAAATGACAACTCATGTCTATGACTAGGAAACCATAGCCATCTTTGATCAACGAGCTAGTCTGATAGAGGCTCACTAGGAACATGTTGTTGTCTATGTATCCACACATGTATTTGAGTTTCCAGTCAATACAATTATAGCATGGATAATAAACGATTATCATGAACAAGGAAATATAATAATAACCACTTTATTATTGCCTCTAGGGCATATTTCCAACAAGGACGAGTAGGGCCGATCTTCTTCTTGTTCTTCTTTTTCTTGGATGAGGGGTCAAACCCAATTCCCTCCTTGGCAACACACTCCTTTTGGTTGCTCAAGAGGTCATTGAGGTTTTTCTCGCTTGAATGCATTACACAGCCCTTTCACAATTTGGGCTTTTAACTTCTTATTCTCCTCTTGGAGAGAAATGCAATCATGAACAAAGTTAGTCGTACAAGATTCATCATTTAACTCAATATGAGGTACGGAAGTAAGGGCCTTAATGGTTGTAGCTTTAAGATGATCATAAGACTCAGTGAGGGCAATGAGGTCACCTTTGACAACATTGGAACTAGTCACAAGGAACTCATGTTCCTCAATAAGTTTCGTGTGATCAACTAGAAGCTTTTCAACCCTAACATTAAGGGCATCCTTGTTCTCAAGAGCAAGTTGCAAGGCATCATTGGTTTTAACAAAGTCAATTTGATGAGCCGACAAGACTTCCTCAAGTCATGCTCTCATGACACTCTCTTCATGTAGTTCGTGCTTGAGGAGTTCGACTCTCTCTTTTTCCTCTATGCATGAGGAGGTTTTCAACGTTCTCAATGAAATCATCACGTTCGGTGAGTGACTTAAGGAGATCGCCAAAACGAGCATGAGCTTCACCATGAAGAGTTTTCATGAAAGCCATCAAGGATTCCTCATCATTATCCACGCCCTCTTCACACTCATCCTCTACTATATCACATGAGACATTGGGAGTGTAGATGGCGGGATTTTGAGATTGGACTTTTTTTTTACCTCTTTGGCCATAAGGCACCGATGAGTGAAAGGCTTGTCCTTGTTTGGAGAGTCGAAGAGGCTGGTGGTGGAGGAGGAGGTAGTTGCATGCATGGCAATGGCTGTCGTGCCCACATGGTCATCATCACCGTCATCTTCATCTCCAGACATGTATTCTTCATGGACTAGAACCTTGTCATATTTCCTCTTTGTGAACTTGGCGAACTTCTTCTTCTTGAGCACAAGCTTCTCGGACTTGTCTTCACGTCTCTCATATGGACAATCATGCACAAAGTGTCTTGGGCTATCACAATTGTAGCATTTTCTTCGTCCAAACGATCTTCCTTGAAGATTCTTCCCTTTGTTTGCCATGTTCCCGAAGTACTTTTTGACTAAGAGAGCCAAGTCTTCCGCAAAGTCATTTCCCGGCCATGAGGTGTCAACATCTTACTCACAAGTCTCTTCAACCACTTCTTTGTCCCTTGAGGGTTGACTAACAACTTTCTTGGCCTCAAAGCAAGATTTGAGTTCTTGGTTGCTTGAGCAATCACAAAGGTCTTCTTGGACTTGGTCTCCAAAAGAACATGTGTTGAGAAAGTGGAGACAACTTGAGTCTCGGTCAACTTGTGATAATCCGGGTGTTGATGTATCATCATCACCAAGGTGTGTTCCGTGAGAACCATAGTATCTATGAACTTGTCCTTAATGAAATCATCATTTTCCCAAGTGCACCCAAAGGTCCTTAAGTTGAGCACAAGAGACTTCAACCTTTGGTACACCTCTTCCGCGGACTCACCCTCATTCCTCACAATAGATTGACTTCTTGCTTGAGCAAAGCCAACCGAGATCTTCGAATTGCTTCATCACCTTTGAGGGGCTCCTTAAGGCAATCCCAAATTTCCTTGGCAGTCTTGAGAAGAGCAATGGAGTCACTATAGTTATCGGTCACCGTTGTGCGCAACATGTTGTGGGCGGTTGCATTGAGTTGATCATCAACCGCTTCTCTTGGGGTGAGATTCATCGGGTCTTCGGGATTGAATCCATTGACCACAATCCACCATATTTGAGTAGACGCACTGCGAATGTGAGACTCCATATCTAGCTTCCACTTAGCAAACGTGTTAGCTTTCAAAGGGGGCGGAGGCCCAACAGGATTAATGCGAGGGTGTTGCAAAGTTTGGGGTGAGTAAAAGGGTTCCACGGCATTGTACTTGGGAACTTGAGTGCGAGTCGAAGATGCAAGGGGTTCTCTCGAATCATCCGCATCATGAATGGCATTTGGATCAAATGAGTTTGATGCGGATGTCGAGGGCTTTAAGCGAGCATCAATTTCCTCCTTGACCGAGGAACGAACTTCTTTCAACATGGCAGTTTTGAGGTCCGCAAGCATTGAAAGAATGTCGGCCGTGGTTAAGGGGGCACCCGGGTTAATGGGGGCGACGCGAGCAACGACCAGAGCAACAAGTGCGTCGGCCGCGGCGGGGGGTAGGTTTTCACCATCCTCCGCAAGGGGTGCGACACCTCCCACATTCCCTAGGTCGTCCATATCCTCTAAGGTTGTAAAACCTTATATTAGAGCATGAGGCTCTGATACCAATTGAAAGGATCGATACGGTCGACTAGAGGGGGGTGAATAGGATACTACACATTTTAATCTTTCTTGTCAATTTTAGGGTTTGGCGGATAAATAGTGTTCACGAGATATGCAACTAGGTGAACACAACATATATGACAAGCAAGCTTAAAGCTAAATATGCTAGGCAACAAACTAATTAGCAAGCCCACAAGCATATAAAGCAAAGTAAAGTGCGGGAAAGGATTAACCACAAGTGAGGCGAGGACACATAAATTATCCCGAAGTTCACTCTTCCTTGGGGAAGATCTACTCTCCGTTTAGAGCGGTGCTGGAGTCAAAGCTTGCGGGACACCACCAAAGGCTCATCGTAATCTCTATCAAGTCACACCCAATGGATGAGCCTCGAATCACTCAGGGTTGGTCTTGAAGGCGACCACCACACCTTTACAAACTTCTCCGGAGCACACCACAAGAAAGGAAGCTTCCGAAGGAACCTCTAACCGCCTAGGAGCCCAAGCTCCAAAAGTAACAGGTCAATGGTGGATGAATATTGTGGGGAGTACGATTTGGTTTGGTCAAAGTGTAGATCGGGTCTTGCTCTCCCAACCCCAAAGTTTCAACAAGTTTGGGTGGAGGGATTGAGAGTATTGAGCAAAATGAGGTGTAGTAATGGTGGAGCTCAACAAGACATTAGGGTTAGTGATGGAGGAGGAAGAAGGGGGCTTTTATAGTGTTCTTAGTTGGGTGACCGTTTCTGCCTGTTGGACCCCGTGCGCATGGGGTACCCAGGAAGATACGCAGCACCCTGTGCGCACACGCACGGGGTACTGATGTCTACTATGCAACCTTCTTCTTGTAGACTCGTGTTGGGCCTCCAAGCGCAGAGTTTTGTAGGACAGTAGCAAATTTCCCTCAAGGGGATGACCTAAGGTTTATCAATCTGTGGGAGGCGTAGGATGAAGATGGTCTCTCTCAAACAACCCTGCAACCAAATAACAAAGAGTCTCTTGTGTCCCCAACACACCCAATACAATGGTAAATTGTATAGGTGCACTAGTTCGGCAAAGAGATGGTGATACAAGTGTAATATGGATGGTAGATATAGGTTTTTGTAATCTGAAAATATAAAAACAGCAAGGTAACTAGTAGCAAAAGTGAGCAAAAACGGTATTGCAATGCTTGGAAACAAGGCCTAGGGTTCATACTTTCACTAGTGCAAGTTCTCTCAACAATGATAACATAATTAGATCATATGGCAATCCCTCAACGTGCGACAGAAGTCACTCCAAAGTTCCTATCACGGAGAACATAAGATGAAATTGCTTATAGGGTACGAAACCACCTCAAAGTTATTCTTTCCGATCAATCCATTGAGCTATTCCTATAAGTGTCACAAACAGCCCTAGAGTTCGTAGTAAAATAACACCATATGACACACATCAATCAACCCTAATGTCACCTAGATACTCCAATGTCACCACAAGTATCCGTGGGTCAATTATACGATATGCATCAAACAACTTCAGATTCATAATATTCAATCCAACACAAAGAACCTCAAAGAGTGCCCCAAGATTCCTACCGGAGAAACATGGACGAAAACGTGCATCAACCCCTACGCATAGATTACCCCAATGTCACCTCGGGAATCCACGAGTTGAGTGCCAAAACATACATCAAGTGAATCAATAGAACACCCCATTGTCACCATGGGTATCCCACGCAAGACATACATCAAGTGTTCTCAAATCCATAATAGTATTCAATCCGATAATAGTGAAACCTCAAAGGTAAAACTCAATTCATCACAAGAAGGTAGAGGGGAGAAACACCATATGATCCAACTATAGTAACAAAGCTCGCGGTACATCAAGATCGTGCCAAATCAAGAACACGAGAGAGAGAGATCAAACACATAGCTACTGGTACATACCCTCAGCCCCGAGGGTGAACTACTCCCTCCTCGTCATGGAGAGTGCCGGGATGATGAAGATGGCCACCGGTGATGGTTTCCCCCTTCGGCAGGGTGTGGGAACGGGCTCCCGATTGGTTTTTCGTGGCTACAGAGGCTTGCGGCGGCGGAACTCTTGATCTAGGTTTATTTCTGAGGTTTTTGGGATTTATAGGAGCTGTTGGCATCGGGGTCAAGTCAAGGGGGCCCACGAGGCGATGACAAGGCAGGGGGGCGCGCCCTCCACCCTTGTGGTTGCCTCGGGACTCCTCTCCGATATCTTTTTCGTTCCAGTATTTTTTATATTTTCCAAAAATATTCTCCGTAAATTTTCAGCTCATTCCGAGAACTTTTATTTCTGCACAAAAAATGACACCACGGTAGTTCTGCTGAAAACAGCGTCAGTCCGGGTTAGTTCTAATAAAATCATTCCAAAACTATATAAAATTGTTGTAAACATGGCATGAATACTTCATAAATTATAGATACGTTGGAGACGTATCAGCATCCCCAAGCTTAATTCCTGCTCGTCCTCGAGTAGGTAAATGATAAAAGAAATAATTTATGAAGTGTGAATGCTAGCAAGTGCACAAGTTTGATCAATAATAATTTCAATCACTTTTTCTAGCATCATTATAAATCATAAACAGTAGCTCATCTCATAAAACTTCTCATGATTAAGTAGCAAGCTATTCACATGTTAAAGCATAGATCATAAACTTTCTTGAAAATTAACAAACTGGGTTCTCAGTCATCAAACAATTGCAATTCATCTTATTTTCAGGAAGGGTCTATGTAAGAGCTTTGCTTTAGCAAATCCCACATAATCAACTATCATATAGTCTTCCATGATTGCTACCACTCAAAGCATATTTTTAGAACAAATAGCATCCATCGAACACAGAGAAAGATAGGGGCTTAGTGTTTCGCCTTCCAACTTATTTATCATATAGATAATTATCAACAATAATAATTCATGATCAAATATATTTGAATGCCCATATATGCTTAGATCTTTCCCCACCACATGATGCTTACCAACTAAAGAATAGGTTGGAATAAGAAATTGACTCAACAAAAAATAAAAGTAAAAGATAGGCCCTTCACAGAGGGAAGCAGGGATTTGCAAAGGTGCCAGAACTCGAAGCTTTTAAAACAGAGATGAACATAATTTTGAGAGATATGCTTTCATTGTCAACATAACAACCAAGAGTTCTCACTATCTTCCATGCTAGATACATTATAGGCGGTTCCCAAATAAAATGGTAAATTTTTTACTCCCCCTCAACCAACAAGCACACTCCATGGCTGGTCCGAAACAATGGGTACCGTCCATACAAACAACAGTCCTGGGGGAGTTTTGTTTGATATTATTTTGATTTGACTTTGAGCACGGGACTGGGCATCCCAATTACCAGCCACTTTCTCGTGAATGACAAGTGAATCAACAATCATCGTGAGAATAACCCACCTAGCATGGAAGATACTGACAGCCCCTAGTCGCTACATGAGTGATTCGGGCATACAAAACAGATTATTATTTGAAGGTTTAGAGTTTGGCACATGCAAATTTACTTGGAACGGCAGGTAAATACCGCATATAGGTAGATATGGTGAACACTCATGGAAGAAACTTGGTTCAAGGATTTGGATGCACAAGCAGTATTCCCGCTTAGTACAGAAAATTTGGCTAGCAAAAGATTCTAAATAGCAAGCACCACATGTTGGAGGATCCATAACAATATAACTTCTATACAAATATACCCAAGCATAACTCATTACGTTGTCTTCCTTGTCCAACTTCAACTAATTTGCTCAAGTTTGAAAATAATTAATGGGGCTCACAATCATAGAAGATGTCCAAGATAGTATATTTATATGTGAAACCTCTCTTCCTTCAATATTCCTTCATGAATTGTTCAAGTGACCAATACTATGTTTGCTAACTTTCAATAAATTTACCACCTCCACTTCTTATATGTGAAGTCATTACTCCCCATGGGATAAGCATATGAAACATATATAATTTCAGATTTATGATATTCAATTCATTCAACCATTTACTCATAGGATATAAGTGAAGCACACGAGTAAATGACAAACTACTCCAAAAAGATATAAGTGAAGATCAATGGGTAGTCAAATAATTAAGTAGCTATGTGAAGACTCTCTCTGAAAAATAATAATTTAGATCTTAAGTATTTTATTCAAACAGCAAGCAAAATAAAATAAAATGACATTCTAAGGATAGCACATATCATGTGAAGAAGCAAAAACTTAGGCTCAACCGAGGCTAACCGATAATTCTTGATGAAGAAAGGTGGGATGCCTACCGGGGCATCCCCAAGCTTAGATGCTTGATACTTCTTGAAATATTAACTAGGTATGCCTTGGGCATCCCCAAGCTTGAGCTTTTGTGTCTCCTTAATTCCTTTTATATCACGGTTTCCCTAAATCTTAAAAACTTCATGCACACAAAACTCAACAAGAACTTGTGAGAAAAGTTAGTATAAATCAAATGCAAAACCTTATCATTCTCTACTGTAGCAAATCACTAAAATTATTATTTAACATTGCATACTAAATGCCTCTGCATATTTAATACTCCTATCCTCAAATAGAATCATTAAACAAGCAAACATAAGCAAACAATGCAAACATAACAGCAATCTGTCTAAACAGGACAGTCTGTAAAGAGTGCAATTGTCCTCATACTTACCTAACTCAAAAAATTCTGAAAAATTACCACACTGTATAAAATTTGTTTTACTCATTGTGTAAAAATTTCAAGATTTTATCATGTTCTGACTTTCCAGAAGAATTCAGACAACGATAGAAAACTTTCTGTTTTCAAAACAGCAACATATAGACTTGCAAAATAAGCATGGTAAAGGCTATACTTGACACTTTTATTGAACTAAAAGATGATAAAAATTACTCTAAATAACAGCAAGAAAATCCTAATAAAATAAAATGACGCTCCAAGCAAAACTCATATCATGTGGTGAATAAAAATATAGCCTCAAGTAAGGTTACCGATAATGTTGGAGACGAAAGAGGGGATGCCTTCCGGGGGCATCCCCAAGCTTAGTTGCTTGGGTATTCCTTGAATATTACCTTGGGGTGCCTTGGGCATCCCCAAGCTTAGGGTCTTGTCACTCCTTATTCTCCTCATATCGATATCTCACCCAAAACTTGAAAACTTCAATCACACAAAACTTAACGGAACTTCATGAGATGGGTTAGTATGGTAAAACAAATCATTCACTTTGGTACTGTCAAGACATGATTCAAAAATTTTATCACATGATACCTACTGTACCCTATCATTTCTACAATTTATATTGAGCAATATAAGCCATAGAAACTAGAAAACAAGCAAACTATGCATTGAAAACAGAATCTGTCAAAAACAGAACAGTCTATAAAGATCTGAATTAATCTCATATTCTATAACCCAAAATATTACGAAAAAATAGGAAAACGTATAACATTTGTATAAAAATTAACTGTAAAAAACGCAGAATTTTTTCACGTTCCAGTGAAAGATAGAAATTTCTGTACTGTACGCAAAAGTTTCTGTTTTTGCACAGAATCAAGTCAGCTATCATCCACACTATCCCAAAGGCTTTACTTGGCACTTTATTCAAAAAAAAGCTATAAAACATGATTAATACAGTAGATTAATCATGTGAACACACAAAAACAGTAGGGATAAATATTGGGTTTTCTCTCAGCAAGCGCTTTTCTTTAATGCATTTTAAGCTAGGCATGATGATTGCAATGATGCTCACATAAAAGATAAGAACTGAAACATAACGGGAGCATCATGAAGCATATGACTAGCATATTTAAGTCTAACCCACTTCCTATGCATAGGGATTTTGTGAGCAAACTATTTATTGGAACAAGAATCAACTAGCATAGGAAGGCAAAACAAGCATAACTTCAAGATTTTCAACACATAGAGAGGAAACTTGATATTATTGAGATTTATAAAAGCATATGTTCCTCTCTCATAATAATTTTCGGTAGCATCATGAATGAATTCAACAATATAACCATCACATAAAGCATTCCTTTCATGATATTTTCATGATTCATAAGCGTAGAAAATTTGTTACTCTCCACATAAGCAAATTTATTCTCATGAATAGTAGTGGGAGCAAACTCAACAAATAACTATCATGTGAGGCATAATCCAATTAAAAATTAAAATCATGATGACAAGTTTCATGGTTATCATTATTCTTTATAGCATACATGTCATCACAATAATCATCATAGATAGCAACTTTGTTCTCATAATCAATTGGAACCTCTTCCAAAATAGTGGATTCATCACTAAATAAAGTCATGACCTCTCCAAATCCACTTTTATCAATATTGTGAAAAGATTCAACACCCTCCAAAATAGTGGGATCATTAGTACCTAGAGTTGACACTCTTTCAAACCCACTTTCATCAATATAATCATCATAAATAGGAGGCATGCTTTCATCATAATAAATTTTCTCATCAAAACTTGGGGGACAAAAAATATCATCTTCATCAAACATAGCATCCCCAAGCTTATGGCTTTGCATATCATTAGCATCATGGATATTCAAGGAAAGCATACTAACAACATTGCAATCATGCTCATCATTCAAAGATTTAGTGCCAAACATTTTATTAACTTCTTCTTCTAACACTTGAGCACAATTTTCCTTTCCATCATTTTCACGAAAGACATTAAAAAGATGAAGCATATGAGGCAACCTCAATTCCATTTTTTTAGTTTTCTTTTATAAACTAAACTAGTTATAAAACAAGAAACTAAAAGATTCAGTTGCAAGATCTAAAGATATACCTTCAAGCACTCATCTCCCCGGCAACGGCTCCAGAAAAGAGCTTCGTTGACGGGATATGAGTGCCTCTTACCTAGCCTCCCCGGCAACGGCGCCAGAAAAGAGCTTGATGTCTACTACGCAACCTTCTTCTTGTAGACTCGTGTTGGGCCTCCAAGCGCAGAGTTTTGTAGGACAGTAGCAAATTTCCCTCAAGTGGATGACCTAAGGTTTATCAATCCGTGGGAGGCGTAGGATGAAGATGGTCTCTCTCAAACAACCCTGCAACCAAATAACAAAGAGTCTCTTGTGTCCCCAACACACCCAATACAATGGTAAATTGTATAGGTGCACTAGTTCGGCGAAGAGACGGTGATACAAGTGTAATATGGATGGTAGATATAGGTTTTTGTAATCTGAAAATATAAAAACAGCAAGGTAACTAGTAACAAAAGTGAGCAAAAACGGTATTGCAATGCTTGGAAACAAGGTCTAGGGTTCATACTTTCACCAGTGCAAGTTCTCTCAACAATGATAACATAATTAGATCATATGGCAATCCCTCAACGTGTGACAAAAGTCACTCCAAAGTTCCTATCGCGGAGAACATAAGATGAAATTGCTTGTAGGGTACGAAACCACCTCAAAATTATTCTTTCCGATCAATCCATTGAGCTATTCCTATAAGTGTCACAAACAGCCCTAGAGTTCGTAGTAAAATAACACCATATGACACACATCAATCAACCCTAATGTCACCTAGATACTCCAATGTCACCACAAGTATCTGTGGGTCAATTATATGATATGCATCAAACAACTTCAGATTCATAATATTCAATCCAACACAAAGAACCTCAAAAGAGTGCCCCAAGATTCCTACCGGAGAAACAAGGACGAAAACGTGCATCAACCCCTATGCATAGATTACCCCAATGTCACCTCGGGAATCCGCGAGTTGAGTGCCAAAACATACATCAAGTGAATCAATAGAACACCCCATTGTCACCACGGGTATCCCACGCAAGACATACATCAAGTGTTCTCAAATCCATAATAGTATTCAATCCGATAATAGTGAAACCTCAAAGGTAAAACTCAATTCATCACAAGAAGGTAGAGGGGGAGAAACACCATATGATCCAACTATAGTAACAAAGCTCGCGGTACATAAAGATCGTGGCAAATCAAGAACACGAGAGAGAGAGAGAGAGAGATCAAACACATAGCTACTGGTACATACCCTCAGCCCCGAGGGTGAACTAGTCCCTCCTCGTCATGGAGAGCGTCGGGATGATGAATATGGCCACCGGTGATGGTTTCCCCCTTCGGCAGGGTACCGGAACGGGCTCCCGATTAGTTTTTCATGGCTACAGAGGCTTGCGGTGGCGGAACTCCCGATCTAGGTTTATTTCTGAGGTTTTTGGGATTTATAGGAGGTGTTGGCATCGGGAACAAGTCAAGGGGGCCCATGAGGCGACGACAAGGCAGGGGGGCGCCCTCCACCCTTGTGGTTGCCTCGGGACTCCTCTCCGATATCTTTTCGTTCTAGTATTTTTTATATTTTCCAAAAATATTCTTCGTAAATTTTCAGCTCATTCCGAGAACTTTTATTTCTGCACAAAAAACGCCACCACGGTAGTTCTGCTGAAAACAGCGTCAGTCCGGATTAGTTCTAATAAAATCATACCAAAACCATATAAAATTGTTGTAAACATGGCATGAATACTTCATAAATTATAGATACATTGGAGGCGTATCAGGTACCCAGGGAGTTACGCAGAACCCCGTGCGCACGGGGTACCCAGAAAGTTCCTGACTACCCCGTGCACACGGGGTCAAAAGACCCTGTGCACACGGGGTATCCAGAAAACTTCTATTGCAACTTCTTGGATACCACAGCTAGCACACTATGGGATATAAGGTGGTAGGAGTGGGAAGACTGGTGTATATGGTTTTGATGAAGGCATCCTCACATGACATAAGTCCACAATGACCCCTCTTAGTAGTGCGGTTTTTCCTACGACTCAAATCGAACCAAAAAGAAAACCTTTGAGTCGCCAGTAAACCATGCCTTTGATCTTTTTGAATTAGGGGGGAGGGGGTGCACACCTCCATCCGGAATAACTTGGAACCAATATCCTGAGATAAGCTTTAACAACTGATATTAGTTCCACTAACCATATTGTCATCACACCAAAATATAATTTAAGTGACACTTGCACTTTCACGGGGCAAGCCCGACGATGAGGGTACTGCCCAACTATACCTACCATGAGATACCCGGCCCGACTGGCCCGACCTGACCCGACCCGGTCTTGCCCGCGGGCCGGGCCTGGGCCTGAGTTTTGAGCCCGAAGCACACGTCAGGACGGGCCTAGGCTTGGCATTTTCGCGTTTAGGTAAGGGGCCCAGCCCGAGGCCCGACGGGCTTTATCACTGTCGGCCCGGGCTTGGGCCTAAAAACAGGCCCGACGGCCGGGCCGGGCTCGGGCCTAGGTTTTCTGCCTCGAGCTTTGTTAGGCCCGGCCAAGCCCGACAGATGGCCAGGTATATGTCCAAGTAGTGGCCCTCCTGCACGATGGCACACCCTGCCAGGGGAGTGCCCTGCGCCAAGGGGCACCACCACCAAGGTTGTAGGGTCTACGAGGTCGTCCTGCATATGTGGCGCGGCCAAAGATCAATTAATCAAAGAGCCCAAGGGAATAAGCTCCAGAAATATTCCCAAGGGATAAGTCGTCATGATATTCAGGAGGAATATGCCGACAAGGATTCCTAGTAAAGACCATAGTACCCCTCATTGTAAGTTGTGGCCCAGAGGGCAATCTTGTAATCTCCAACCCTACCCCCAATTTCGTATAAATAGAGGAGACCACCCTCCATCCAAAGGGTTCAAAATCCGAAATACATGAGAGCTTTGCCCTCTTCCTTTTCATATATGTGTTGGGCCCCCTGAAGGGAGGGGGGTGCCCCGCGTCAGGCCGTCGATGTACACGAACGCGTGTCTCCACCTCATGTTTCCCGCGCACCCCACGTAGGTCTATGTATCCTTACGGGGGTGCCTCGAGTTTATTGCCTGGCCTCGATGCTACGACACATTCATTAATTACTCACACATTATCTCAAGACAATTGCAAGGAATCCAGTTATCAAGTTCAGTGATCTACAAGGCCATGCAAGTTTTTATTTATACCACCAATGTGTACCTATCACTCTTAGTACCAACATATAATCCATGCAAACAACCAATTGATATTCAACTCTCTAAAAGGATATAAGTGAAGCAAGAGAGTCCTAATCCGTTCTATAAAAGCATGCTTTCCCGCCGTGTTCACCGGCCATAACCGTTTTCATCCTCCAGTGGGAGCCCTTTACCCCTTGTCTAGGCTCGGCAACTTAGCTCTTGGAAGCGATGGCTTTTGCGTCTCCGGTGAGGTCGCTACATGTAGTAGGGCTGGATTGCAATCTTTGTTTCACTTTTGGGGCCTTGTTTACATAGAAGGAAGTACATGGTTGTAATGTTTATCCTTTTTGAAGTCCTTCTGTGTGGGTGTATCAATTTTAATGATTTAATGTTAGCATCTCGAACCTTCGGGTCCCTCCCGTTGTTAAAAAAGTGAACAACTTTTTTCATGCCAGCGTGCGAACAATCAAACATGTGCTTTACCGGAAACCTTAGAAAAGCTAGAAGATAAGGCCTCCTTTGATTCATAGGGTAGGAAAATCGTAGGAATAGAAAAGTAATAGGAAATGAGATGACATGTATCTCAAATCCTATGAGTAGGAATAGGAAAGGAGATGCCCTTTGATTCACATCATAGGATTTTTTTTCATTGAGTCTAGGTTAATGTTTATTTTCCTATAAAATGTGAAGGATAGGAAGAATTCCTCCATAGGAATAGGATTCCATTCCTACAAACCAAAGAGCTCTAAAGGATTTTTTTTCCTATAGAAATCCTATCCTATGAAATTCCTACAAGATTCCTCTAAACCAAAGAAAGCCTAAGAGGGGTAAAATATTCCCAATTGGTAGAGAGCGTGTGTGCGCTTTTACTTCCGATGGCGCTCACAATGACAAGAGACACATGTGTGCACCTTTTCACCAAGTAACGTACTCTATAAAAGCAATAAACACCTACGTACACGTAAAATACAAGACGTCAGCTCCATGCAAACCTACTCTAAAATTTCAAAGCTGTATTACTTTCAAATCGAGCGCCCAAATCAAAATCCGTTGGATCGAAGATCAACGTCGGTTAGGCCATAGATAGCACAAAAGCTGCACACTGTTGTGTTTCTTCATGTTACACTGTTCAATATTCTTCATAGATTCATATTTAGGTCCCTTCCTTGATGAATTGATGTCCTTTTCTTTCTTATTGTACATGGATACATGGAGTCCCTCCTTTTCACTCAGCTTCGAGACTGACAGGTGGGCCTCGGGTCACATAGATCTGGATCTCCCATCCATGGACGGCTCAGATGAATCCACCGGCTATATGATTATCACGATGACATGCCATTTCCGCACCCAAGCCGAATCTTACGCCTCTGACGTCTCTTCCTCCTCCCCCCCTCCGCTCCCCCCTTGCCTTTTGCAGCTCTGCTTGCTCGCGTCGTGCTGCAATTGAGATCGACTCGTCGGTGGCAGACCCCTCGGCGGCGAGCACCGGGGTTAGGGTTTAGGGGCCTGGATCCATGGCTCGGCCCATGGGATCCAGCGGCTTCGAGGCTGCCCTAGCCGTGTGCCCCGCCGCCGCCCAGGCCTACTCCAAGTACTGCGGTGAGCTCCCCCGCTTTCGAATTCGCTTCGTCGTTCCGTTGGTGGGTTTGTCTCGGGCCGGAGCTTCGGAGGTTTCAGGGTTAGAATTGCTCGTATCCGTGCCGACTTGGTGGTTTAGACTTCAGAGATCAAAGATTACGAATTTTAGGAGTCTTTTGGTGACGGACTCATCTTTTCTGCATTTGCGTGATCTTTAAGAAATTCTGATAGGAGAAAAGAAGTGGCCTTTGGGTTTATCCTTTGGCCAATTGTCTGGTTTCTTGTGAGCGTCTTTAGAGGTTGCTGGCTTCTCGCTTCTAGGGTTGCAAAAGATCACAAGAAGTTTTAGTTAAACGTGTATAAATTCGCAAAAAAAGAGCTAAACGTGTATCAGGCAAATGCTCGAGGCTGAAATCACAATTCTGCTATTTTTTAGATATATCCTGGAACAATTCAATTAGGTTGTATTTCCTTAATAACCGAACGCACAATCATTTGTCAGAATCAAGTTAGCAAATCTTCATATATATGCTCAGCATATCCTACATGATATTGTAATTCTTTTTATGCATGTGGTTACTTGCATATGTTTCTTTATATGCTGTCTCAAGTCCATTGTTGTTCTGTTCGTTGCTTGCTAGGTATTGTATCTGGATGCACAAATGCGAACCCAAGGGAAGGGTTGGCGGATCTTTCACGAACTATAGATAATATGGAAGGAATGAGGTAAAAGCTGTTTTGGCCTATTGTAGTATTTGATGTTTGTTTACTACAAAAGAGACATTTATTAAAACAAATTAATCGCAGTGTAGTTCATACTTGTATTGTGTCTTTTATGCTACTCACTGAAAATTTGATGTTTGTTTACTACAAAAGTGACATTTGTTAAACCAAATTAGTTACAATGTGGTTCATACTTGTATTGTGTCTTTTATGCTACTCACTGAAAATTTGATGTTTGTTTACTACAAAAGTGACATTTGTTAAAACAAATTAATCACAATGTAGTTCATACTTGTATTGTGTCTTTATATGCTACTCACTGAAAAAGACTTTCTCAAAAGCTTCTTGCCTAATTACATAAAGAGTTGAAACATTGTCGAGGATGACCCGACTAAGATTGGGTAATATATGTTGCATACTTATACGTAGTTGTTCTGTACCTGTCTGTTGTTACTGTAAATTTAGAGCTTGAGCTCATGTTCATGTGTTAACGTGTATAACACGTGATTGTTTGACCGCTTCTATTGTAATTATTAGAAATAGCAATGCCATGCTTTCCGTTACACACATCCATAACCTACCCACGGCAAATACACTCACATAATTCCATGCATAAGAAAATTCTGTTTTCTTTATTTTAATTTTTATGTGTCATATTCTGTTTTCTTATATTCTTTCTACCCTTTGGCTGACTACATACTCTATTACTTATGTAGGGATGGAATATTTGGTGATGTTCACAAGCTCATGTCAGTTCTTGAGTTCGTAAGAGGCACTTCCCAAGCAGATTATGCATTTTTCAAATGCTTCTCAATACGTTATGCTAATCTATGACCCCTTTTATTAGGATGATGTGAGCCAATTCAATTCCTTCTATGATTTTGTCTTCTTCATTTCTCGTGAAAATGGCCAAAAGAATATTAGTAAGCCCTGTTTCCTTGATCGCGCCCATGCATGCTGCTGTGTCATTTTTTACATCCCAATAAGACTAACCGGGTGTTGCTTTTCATGATTTAGCTGTTCAGAAGGCTCTTGCAGCATGGAGGATAGTTCTTGTTGGAAGGTTCCGATTGCTTGACCGGTGGTGTAACTTTGTTGAGGTACGCAAATTACTGGTTAACAATTATATGCAAATGTCTATAATTTCATCTCAGACAAATTTCATTACTTTATTCTTTTATGATGACTGCTTCTGCAGTATTGCTAGTGCTTTCGTTCTTTATCTAGTTTTAGTGAGAGCAGTAAAAGTGTGGGCTGAATTATGCGTTGTATACTTTTATTATTCCCCAGAAAATATAAAAATTTCAGCTATCTTCCCATTGGATCAACAAACAAGCTCTTTAAGAAGAATATGTGATCATGAAGGGATGTCCACTTGACATTAGTCCAGTCAACTTCATTGAGTTCCATTGCAGTAAGGGTGCAAACAGACATGGGCAACCCGCTAAACCGCTAGGCCGTGCAGCAACAATGCCTGCAATTGTCTGGCAACTTACTGCATATCCCGCAAGAGAACGCTCTCCCTTTGATCCCGTTGGTATTGTCGAACAATGCTAGCTTAGTTATACTGAGATTTTCCGTGTGCACCAATCTAGCAGGCCTATGCGGGGGTTGCCGCATCCGTCGCAGTGGCCCAGATCAATCCTAGCAATCTGTAGTGGACAAACACATTGTCCACTCTAATCATTGGTGGACACTTCTGGTGTAGGGCGGGTAGCTGCAACTCCCGCTGCTTGCACCCTTACATTGCAGTGGTGTTGAGTCTAGAGTTGATGGTTTGGTACATGATGGTAAATAGATCTATCAACATCTCATTGAACATGCCAAGTGTCTTGTTTTCTAGTAACGCCCAATACTTTCTTAGAAAATCTCAACTTGTATTTCATATCATGAAGATAATGGCATTGGCATAATCTGCTATCTCCCTGTTTCCATGACGTGTCAATATGAACTTTATGACATGTTCTAGTTTTGGGGCTCTTCATTTTACTTTTGAGACTAGAATGTTTGCTTTCGACTATAACTCAATAAATTTATCTATTATAAAATCCTTAACTCCATAAAAGGGGCACTCCAGATACTAGCATTATCATGTAATATTAGCTTATCTATATCTTTGCCTTCCTCAGAAGTACCAACGTCACAACATTTCTGAGGACGCCTGGCAGCAGCTACTAGCTTTCAGCAGGTGTGTAAACGAGGATCTGGAAGGTTATGATCCAAAAGGTACAATTACATTTCTTATATATGGCTCCTTCTGGATTTTTGATCCTGTCCGCAACTTCCTTAATGGATTTACCTTGATACTGATTACTGTTTGTTTGTGTATATTTCTCAGGTGCTTGGCCTGTCATAATTGATGATTTTGTGGAGCACATGCACAGGTTTGTCTTCCTTGCCTATATACGCTTTTGGAACGCTTGCAGTTTAGTTGATTGCCTTTATTCCATGGCTGAACCTAAACCATGGCCATTCAGTTTCCTGCTGTGGACTTGTCAAATTCTTTCCTAATAAAGTTTGTAGTTGGCGAGTTCACTCCTCTCCATTCATACGTTACTCACATGTGGGACCAACAACCTTGGAAAGGGCACAAATAAACAAATAGACTCATGCTCACATGTGGGGCTAACACGCTTGCAAATGGCACCAATATACAAATGCACTCTTTACATGTGGGACCGGCACTCTTGCAAAAACACAAATAACTAAATGCTCTTACTCTCGTGTGAGACCAACACTCTTGCAGAAGGCACGAGTAAACAAATGTGGGATGAGACTCTAACTCAAAATATTGTTCTACCCTTCTAGGATTTAGCGTCCTCATTCAATCACTCCCCCTCCCCCCTCCCCAACCCACCCAAGGCCTGTATCATAGCATACATGAATGAACAGTTTTGCTTATTCTAACACAGCGAAAGACATTGTCCTCGACTGTTTTTCTTTTCAGGTCCGTCCTCGTGTTGTATTTCCTCTTTAATGCCCCCCCCCCCCCCCCCACACACACAGACACATTTCATCAAAATTCTAAATGCCGCGTCGCTTCAAATCTTGCCATGGCTTTCCTGCGGCCATTTCAGTTGCTCCAGTGCATCGAGCCTCCATGTTTCCTCAACTTTTCACTCTCTTCTCTCGTTGGAACTGCGCAGCGGGCACAGGACATAAACATTCTTCCTACAATCTCCCATGCTGGTGACCCAACTCCTCGCTATTTTTAGTGGTTTCATATCAATGCACGGGCACTGTGATAGTTTGTCTAAATGCACAAGTACCTTAGCAGATTCTGGCTTCCTCTGATTGTTCTGTTGCTGCTGCTTATATGGTCCGCTAATATTTAAGACCATGGTCGCTAATTACCTTTGGCAGAAGAATGCACAAATAATTCCCTTCCTGAAATGTTTCTTAAAAACTTGTGTATATTTTCATTCCACAAATCTTGTAATTGTTTTGCTTGGTGGAGGGTTTATAGGAGTAGCCCAAGGATACTTTAAGATTCGGTACGAGCTATAATGGGAGTTTGTGGCAACACTTTCAAGAAACTTCTTGGGATTCAGGACCGAGTACTGCTTTGCCTAGGGTCACTAGTAGCTCTGTACTGTACTATTAACAATAAAATACGTTTCCTCGGTGCCACAGTGTAGATCATTTTAAAACCTAGTCCGTCAAACATTTTTAGCTTTGACTATTAATATAGAAAACTACCAACATTGGCGAAATAGTGTACAGTTATTTTTATTTCAGGTAAACATACTTCCAAAGAAATTGATGGTCAAAAGGACTTGTATTGTGACATAGCGGGAGTAGTTTTTTTTGTCTGGTCGGTTTATAATTTACAATGTTCTCAGAAGCCATAATGTCTGACATATACCAATATGAAAAGACCCAAAGGGGCAGATCCAACTAATCTCGACCATCATACCATGTCAGTCCAACGACCTAGATTGCTCCAAGGGTGAGAGCTCGACATGTTTAGCATGTAATTAGTATCATACCAAATATTAACACCATGCTAACCACGTACTGAACGTGCACTTAGTATCCTACCTAATGTCAGCGTATAATTAATATGCTACCTAATATCAACGTGCATTGTATGTACACATTTACTAGTGCCTAAGAGGTTGAAAGCTGGTTAAGAAAGAGAATAGCCTGTCCAGCATGTGCATGTGGAATACCAGTTCCAAACAAGCAAGTATATATGCATGCTGATGAGTATATCCTGCATGATAATAGGCTCGCCGAAGTCTTTTGCTTCTATGCTTAGTTCTTACTTCTTTCTGAATACTACGTTATTTAGAAGATTCTACTTGTATGTTTCTCATGAGTTTCCTTGTGAATTATAGAATCTACCGCCCTAGTGACTGCTCCAGTGCAATGGAATCACAATGCAGCATTTCCAATACATTTAGAGGTACTCTTCCGGGGAATTACTGTTTGTATTTGTTATTTAGTCAGCTATGTTTATTAGTTGATTATGTCTAATGTTCTGTGACAGGTCTAAATCTATTACCTGGATCAAAGAGGAAATGTCCTACTCAGTTTAACTCCAGTGAAGAGAGCGTAGAGCTCTCAGAAGCTCTTAGACACTCTGTCCAACTTACCCCGTCGAAGCGACTTAAGGAAAGTTCTGCGCCTACTAGATATGGTGTTTGGGAGCGAGACGCAAGTACCCCTTTCTTTAACAGCACACCAGATTGTCGCGAGGACATGAATTTACACAATTCAAGAGGCTGCCTTCAGAACTCACCTCGTGTCATTGAGGATGGTTTTTCAAAAGGGTTCGAAGGTTGCATTTCAATGAAATGCTCATTTTAGTGCAATGAGGAATGCATGGCATCATCATTTATGACTGCCCGTTACTCCATATATTTCTATTTTGCGTCAACACCATTTTGTATTTGTACTTAAAGTCAGTTTCCCAGTGGTGATATTATCTTGTACACAAACAGTGATGTTATACATGTCTGTTATCGCAGAGAAAATGGCTTGTGTTTGTTCTTTACCAAGTGTTTTGTTACCAAGTTCCCACAATTGTTCTCCTGCTATTTTCTGGGGAAAGTAAAATGACTGCATAGGGCAATTCTTACCTCAAGTTATTAGCATACTAAAAACAAGAGTGCAGTAGCGTCTGTATATGTGCGAACTACATCTCTTCTTTTTACTTGCCTCATCACATGTTTTTCTCCTAAAAATAACCATGGACGTTCCCCATGCTACAGCGATATTAAGGCATTTGTGTCTTCATTGCACACATCTTTTCTCCCGTTCCCTGGAGCCCGCTGTGGTAAAATTTGGTAGAAGAAAGAATTTGACCCAACAAATACTTCTCTTTTGCTTGTTAGCGCTCCACAGACACACACACAAATTCAACACATTACATTTCCTGTAGAGTACATGACAAATGGTGTTGAATTACAAGGCATACAAACCCTATTGACACCACCACATTGTACGAGAAAGCATCACCCAGAGACCAGAGTATGATATGGAAACTGTTGTTAGTTGAAAACTGAAGTTTATGCATCTAAGGCTATCATCTGAAATGTTTGAAACTCTTACACCCATAAACAAACTGTATGTATAACAGCACTTGGTACAGTTTAGTTGTTGTCATTGACAGCAACTGCAAGTGCCAGTGAAGTTTAGCCCTAGAAATACAAATGCTAGTCCTTGGAGATATAGATTAAAATAGTAGCTAGTCTTGCCAGGGAATACAAAGTTGTACGATGCACAGAAGAAAAGAAACGCCGAAAATACAATCTCGCGAAAATTAACCCTGCAAGAAAAAAGATGATGTCAGTTACAGTCTAGCGTATAGTATATCTTATGGTCTGAATGCCCATAACCTTGACTAAGATGTTGGTTTACCTGTCTCTTAACCTTTTCCTTGTTTTCTGTAACAAGGGAACTTCGTTATCTTCAAAATTGTTCCCCGTTTTCTTTGTCACGACCCACTCATTAAACTCTGATAATTCGAATAGTCCAGACAGTGCAGCTCTCATGCGATGCATTGTCATCACACTCTCAAACAAAATCCAAAATGGCAGAATGTGTATATTTCTGCAGAGATGGTTTTTAAGGACGTTAAGATTTTGGTATTTGGAGAAGCGGAGACAGTAATCAAATTGCAATTGAAAGCACTTCTTGAGAAACTTACTTTGGATGTCTAATGGCTGTGACCACTAAAAGTACTGTGGGAATATATGCGATGCCCCAGATTGGCAGGAATAGTTCTGGGATCATGACTGAGATCGGAACTATGATATTGTAGAGAATACACGCGACAGTAGGGGCCACAACTCTCCGAACCAAGAAGAAGCTATAGAGCATATGGAACTTCTTGATGAGAGATACATCCTGATGAAACAACAATGGGATGAATTTCAGTTTTCTGTAAATATTTTGTTTTAGAGCCAACTAGGGAAGAAAATCCTACCTTAGCAGTCAAAATATCTTTTGCTACTTTTCGGAATAAATGTGCACCACCACAGGACCACCGGAATTGCTGTCGACAGTAGGCCTTGTAAGTAGATGGCAATTCACTCTTAACCTACATTGTGCTTGCATAGTCAATTGATTGCATCAAAGTATAATACTTTCAACAACATTGTTGTGGTATAAAATCCACTCACTCTGATATCCCCGACATATACAAATTTCCAACCCTTTAGGGTTGCTCGGACTGCCAAGTCCATGTCTTCAACTGTAGTGCGGTCCTTCCAACCTCCTGCCTCTTTGATGGCTGCTGTACGCCACACTCCAGCGGTTCCTTGGTTTACAACAGAAATTCCTTAAGACAACCATTTATTTTCTGATCTATGTTCTAGATTTTTTTTTTCTTTTATTTTGTGGCTTAGAATCCATAAGTTGTAAAGGTGTGTACCATTGAAGCTGAAGAAGGAAAAGGTTGCTGATCCTGCTTCTTGCTCAACTTTGAAATGGTAATCAAAGAACATCTTTTGTACCCTTGTCAACAGGCTCGCGGTGTCATTCACTGCAAAATTCTGTCAATTAAGAACCGATCAATTCAATCGGAGCAAATAAAACGCTATCATGTTTGTGGAGTGGTACATTAGCACTATTTTGCATGCCAAATTTCTGGGAACTGTTTCTGTGCTTTGTTTCTGGCACCACATGAAGCATAAGACAGGATAAGCTGAACATGATTTAGATGTTCATGAAATGCAAAGAGACGGTTCTTTTGTGCAACCAGAAAAGTGAGTTTTTTTATCCTGAGTTTCTCGCCTTAGTTTTCTAGACAGTGCTTCCATGCATTTTCGAATGAGGTCAGGGAATGGACACATCATTCCTATGTGGTGAACTGGTGATGTGATAAAATATTTAAAGCATGTGACAAGTGCAAACATATAGGACAAAAGAAAAATTATAGTTCAGTTTTCATTTCATGATCTATTGAAAACTGTCTTGTGATAGACCTGTAGCTGGAAAGAGGAATGCTCCAGAGCTGATAGGAAATGGAGTACTTACCGAAGGACCACCGAGCTTGAACAAGAGCAACTTTTGGATTGTGCACGAAGAACGGGACTGTTCTGAGAAGGAAGTCTGGTTCAGGCTGGAAATCAGCATCAAATATGGCAACATATTCGCACTGCTTGGCATAGTCACATTCCATTCCCTTCTTCAGGGCTCCTGCTTTAAACCCCTTCCGGCTGCTTCTCGTGGCATACTTGATGTTCAGACCCTTGACGGCCCAGCTTTCACATTCAAGCTCCACCAAGTTCTGCAAAACAAGTAACCAATCAGCATAGATGCTCTAGAGTGCATATCGTCACGACATAAGACTGCTGATATCCTGTTCGCGGTCTAGTAGCATGTCTTAGCACGTCATTTTGTCACTGCCCTGTGAAGTCTGATCACGGAGGAACTTGAGCTTGGCAACTCAGAAGTCTTGTAAGTGGGAAAAAGGAAAGGATGAACTAAGTTTTCAACCACTTGTTAGCATGTTCCTTGAATTTCTCGGCTTGCAATTGGAGAACTTCCTTCTCAGGCAAGGTTTAGTTTTGTTGCTATGCCATCACAAATGGTCTTCATTGTCATTGGATGACATTATATAAATCCAGTGGGATAATACAGATCCGAACGTCACTGTTAACGTGAGGTCTACCTGCTTACTACACTAACAGACATTTGTTTGGGAGGCCACCCCCGCTTTATCTAAAGGCACATGTGCACGCCAATTAGTCTTTCTACCACATCCCACTAAACCGGCCTGTCGATTGGAATATAATCTTCAGTTCGGCCAGTCTGCCACACTAAAAAGAGACGAGAAGGTCAGATACCCCATGTATGCATCGCTATATTGCATAAACTTTTCTACTGAAATAGGCTTCACATTTTCTCCCCCAAAACAAACCTTTGTGGAATATCAAATGATTTATTTTAGTCAATTGTATGGTGTGCAACAATCGAGTGTTCAAAAGAAGAGCAATTTGCAAGGAATACTACGGAGAGTGTCAGGTAAATGCCTTCGATCCAAAACAGAAGTCATAATTTTAGGCAGCTGGGGAAGATCCCTCTCTTTGAGAAGAATATGCCCACCCAATTATTGAACCATCTCTTCAGATCCATAGGTCCGAATAAAGATTGGACAAGTGGGCGGCGAGCAGGAGGGAGTCAGGGGCAGGGGCCTCCTGGTGCAGGGAAATATCAGGGCCAAGTAAATGAGTTCATGTGGATATATAACTCCCACCCGTCTCACCGGTAATCAGTATCAGGGTTAAACTTCGGGCCTGTGTAGAAGAGGGGTATCTTTTGGTAAAGCTTTGATGTTTAGTTCAGATTTACATACCAACACTTTGCCAAGCAAAGTACTTACCATTCTTCCAAACGGCCCTAGTTGGACCCAAGTTGCTGACTGACTGGAGTAGTAGTGTCCAATGGTTATATACTCCATGGTTTCTGGTGTGGTTAGATTCAGAAATTGTTGCACTGGCTGCACTTTGTGTGATGACCGGTGGACCCGTGGCATAAATATGTGTGGTTCTGGTTGGATGTCCAGGTCAGTGTGGAGCAACTGAAACATAAATGGACACTATTTTCTGGCAATTGGACTGAAACTGTTTCCACCGGAAAAAGAGCTGCTATCTCACTTGCATCATTATCATTACTTATACTGGCCGACATAGGTCCCCAGCACCCAGACAGCTGGGGCCCACATGCTGTACCCATGTGATTGCAGGGCCCAGAATCCAGATGAAGAGAATAATTATCATTTTCGCCCTACTCCAGTGACAACTTGCGAAGTTCTGATGGTGAAAGGAAACCTAGTGACACCGTTGAAGTAGCTTTCATCCAAATAACCCCGTATATAGAAGCCTACAAGTAAACTGAAAGAAAAAGAAAATCTCTACACCCACCTAACTAAGAATAAGTTGCATGCTCCTATGACAGTTAGTCTTGTCTCGTGTCAAAACCTTTTGACATCTTGCTGTAGTATCACACATGAGGTCCAAATTCATATGTTCCTTTCTTAGCAGCAGCAGCAGGTTCAAGCCTCACTAATTTGAGGTGGACTATACTACAGAGATAGGTGAGTGTTGAGGTTCCCCACTTCTCCTAAAATAAAATAGGCAAGTTGCAACAGAGATGGTGGAAATGTTTTATGGGGGCAGTTGTGCTTAAAATAACTTGCTGAGCAGAAGGAAAATCTCCAGCCGTGCAACAGGGGGAGGTTAAAGTCTACCTTGATAAACGGATCGGTGGAGTCGTCCAGCACTTGGACGATTATCCTGTCCTTTGGCCACTGGAGCTCACATGCCGCCCCTATCGACAGCTTGTACACCTACACACACAGCTCGACCGCAGCAAATAAATTAGCAAGACGCCGGAAATACTTTAATAAGCTCGCAAAAGAACGAAGAGATCGATAACAGATCCAACACAATCAGCTAAAAAGAAATTGTTTTGGTGTTCTGGATATCACCAAAAAAAGAAAAGAGAGAATGGGTAATACAGTAATAGATTGTGATCACCTCCAGCTCATTGTACATGGGTATCTGCACGAGGACCATGGGGTAGTGGGCGCCCCCCTTCTCCTCGTCGTCTCCGGCGAGGGGCTCCCACTTAAACCGCCACTCGGGGCGCCAGCCGACGGCCTTGACGCCGAGGCTGACCACGCAGTTGTACAGGGCCTCCACCACCAGCATCACCGACATGACCATGCACGCCCAGACGGCCACCTGCAGCGCCGGCGCGATCACCCGGCCCCGCACCCGCACCCACAGCTCGTACACCTCCGCCAGCGGCACGCCCCCCGCCCCCGACGACGACGAGGAGGAGCCATCGAAGACGCCGATGAACCACGAGATGGCCTCCTGGAAGTCCACCCGCCCGCCCACTGCGAGAGGAGAGAGAAAAAGAGCAATGATGGCCCGAGAAATCAGATCACGTCACGTGCGCCCCGGCGCGGGGCGCGAGGGAGAAAGAAGCGAGAGGGAGAGAGAGTAATGTACCGGCAAGCGGGTGGCTGAAGTCGACGGCGCCGGTGGAGACGGCGGCGAAGAGGGCCGCGGCGGCGGCGAGGGCGAACAGGAGAGCGCCGCCGATTTCTGCAGCCTCCATGGGCGACGGATGGGCGGGGGCAGAGAAAGAAGAGTTGCGACTGGTCGAGCCCAAAGGGGGGCGTTTTCCTTAGGTCTACACCAGCGTGTGTACTTTGTCCCTCCCTTTCCTCTTTTGATATGCTTCCATCGGTGTACTCGCAGCGTAGTACGTGCTTTATATATCTCGTGCAAGTGGGCACGCTTTGCTATCACTCCCCAACTATTAAATCGTGATGGTAAAACAATAAGTGGCGTGCTAATATCTACTCCGTCCTTCCCAAAATATTATGCACACTAGTAGAACGTCCGTGTGTTGCCACGGGCTATACTGTATATAAATGAATCAGACAAAGTATTAATTTTTTTTTCAAAACTAGCACTTTTTTATAGCAATTTCGAAAACTAGCAGTGCTAACTCGATATTTTCAAAACTAGCACCCCGTCGGCCTGTCGTGGGCCGAGGGGGGCCTGTCGGCCTCCAGCTGGCCGAGGGGGGGCCTGTCGGCCTCCCGTTGGCCGAGGGGTGTCAGGGGCACAAAACGTAATTAAGATGACCTCAAATGAAAAAGTTATCAACATGAAAAATCTTCGTCTCGTCGAAACGGTTGATTTTGATATAAAAATCGTCTTAATCCGAGGTCGTATGCAACCTGTAGAGCCAAAATAAGGTCAGAGACAGAAGCTGCACAGTTACTTCGGACAGACCGACTGAATGTCAGAAAATTTGTCACGGGACACCCGGTGCACTCGGTGAGACCGTGTGGAATATAGAAGAGTACACAAGTTTGGTCACGTTCACTCGGTGAGACCGAACCAAACCATTCGGAGGCTTCGAATGGATCCGAAAAATTGCCAAAGATTCCTGTCCGAATTAAAGTTACGATTTTTGATCCGAAAATTTATTCGTCTGCACCGGGAAGACTGCTTGCGTACCGCGCTTCCGACCGGGTCTCCTTCGACGTGAGCTACGGTGCATCACCCCCGGCGTCGAGCAGTCCATTCTTGATGTTTGAAATTCTGAACTAGCAATCCATCCTTGATGTTTGAAATTCCGAACTTCCAGGTTAATGACCCAAGACCTTCCTAATCTTTTGTCTGCAGTCTATATTAAATGTAGCCAAAGGTGTATTCTTCTTTATTGAATCCTTCCTCATCCAAAGATTGCGTATCGCATATTAATCAAACTCCTCGGTGGTGCCATAAGTTTGGAAGAGATGAAAGAAAAACATTGATAATTTGAAGTCTCCCTCCATAATCAGAACACATATCTAATCTCTTTTCCCTTTCTTGAATCAAGGGTAGAATTCGTAGGCATGTTATGCTCAAGGTCAAGCCCAAGTATGTGAATGGGAAAGAACCTCCCTGACACTTGTAGGATATATTAGTATATTTGCACTTTGTCCTGTGAAACACTAATTGGGACTAAAAATGAGTGCATTTAGTAAACCTAGATCCATGGGGTCTTCGGCGGTGGAATCGAGCCCCACAAACTCACATCGTGGATACCATATTAAGGAATAAATTTTACATGGTCAAATAGACTATGGGTCCTATAAATAAACGGAATTGGTCATATAAAATAAATTAAAGGAACCTACTATGATAGCAAATATGGATGATAGCAAATACGGATGATAGATAGGATCAGGAGAAGAGATGCGGAAGACACGGAGCCTCCTATGGGTTATTCGGGTGTCAAACCCAAGGGCCTTAGGAACATACGCCACAATGCGTTTAACTTCTTATACATTTCTAGTCCTTAAGAAAAACGAAAGGCTCAGTATAAGAAAAAGTCAAGCAAATTTTTTCCGTTGATGGTGTCTAAAACTTCAAGATGGTCGGACCAAACCAAATGTCTTAGTTTATGCACACTGCAGAACATTCTATTTTTGATATAGCTTTTGGAATAGCTTATCGCTCATGACGTACGCTATAAATTTGGTCACGTTCACTCGGTGAGACCGAACCAAACCACTCGAAGGCTCCGAATGGATCCGAATAATTTGTGTACTTTGCCCGAAGTAACTGTGCAGCTTCTGCCCCTGACCTTGTTTTGGCTGTACAGGTTGCATACGACCTCGGATTAAGATGATTTTTATATCAAAATCAACCGTTTCGACGAGACGAAGATTTTTCATGTTGATAACTTTTTCTTTTGAGACCATCTTAATTACGTTTTGTGCCCTTGACACCCCTCGGCCAACGGGAGGCCGACAGGCCTCCCTCGTCCAGCTGGAGGCTGACAGGCCCCCCCCCCCCTCGGCCGGCTGGAAGCCGACAGGCCCCCCCTCGGGTCACTGGAGGCCAACAGCCCCCCCCCCCCCGGCCCACGGCAGGCCGACGGGGTGCTAGTTTTGAAAATAACGAGTTAGCACTGCTAGTTTTCGAAATTGCTATAATAAACGTGCTAGTTTTGAAAAAAAATCCAAAGTATTGAGATTGAAACTTATTTCTCTCTCATACACCAACCTCAAGGTCGACGGCAGGTTCCGCGATCTAGTGTAGCATAAACATGGTCATATTGGAGGGCTATATTGTATATAATGAAGGGGATTTGTTTTCACTATATGTATGATACACTGTATGAAACATCTAACAACGCGACAGCCCGGGCTCCCTCAAATCTAGACCATATTGGAGGAAAAAATGTCTGAACTATGAACCATGTTATCTCCAACACGCAGACCCAACATAAAAACTCCACCCCATGACACACCCTTATGTTTTCGTGTCGGACCCTCCCCTTCCGCTCGGTTTTCGCCGTAGTGAGACATTTCCCGTTGGAGCCCTCTCCTTTAAAACGGGATGACGCCCACCTCACCTTCGCCATGGCGGCCTCTCTCCTTCACACCATACTTCCCCACGGACCGCCAGGAGGAGTCCCCCGCCAACCAACCCGCTCTCCGCCCGTGACGCGCCCTGAGCCAAGAAGGCAGAAATGATGTCTCCTAAGCACGTACGATTAATAGGAAACGACAGAATTGACATAGGTCTTATCACATTATGTTGTTCTCTTTGAAACCAAAGGAAGTGTTGTCATTTGCTAATAATAAAGGTAGCTACCAAATTTTACTATTAATCTATCCACACTCGGTTCTTTCAGAAACATGTGATTAAAGGTATATTTAACCGGGTGGATCTAAATGGTAAAAGTTACCGGTGTATCTAAGAAACAAGGTATCACTTTTGCCACGATATCAAGTTCCTAAAAGCTCAAGGGGATATGGAAAACAAAATAAAGTATGGTGAAAATGTTCTCCTTGCATGCTGTGTTGGGGATCGGTGTAGAAATTAAAAAAATTTCTACGCATCACCAAGATCAATCTATGGAGAGACTAGCAACGAGAGAGAGGGGAGTGCATCTTCATACCCTTGAAGATCGCGATGCGGAAGCGTTGCAAGAACGCGGTTGGAGGAGTCGTACACGCAGCGATTCAGATCGCGGTCGATTCCGATCTAAGCGCCGAACAACGGCGCCTCCATGTTCAACACACGTGCATCCCGGTGACGTCTCCCGCGCCTTGATCCAGCAAGGAGGAGGGAGAGGTTGGGGATGACAACTCCGGCAGCACGACGGCGTGGTGGTGGAGCTTGCAGTTCTTCGGCAGGGCTTCACCAAGCTCAACGGAGGAGGAGGGGGTGTTGGAGAGGTGGAGGGCTGCACCTTGGATTAGGTGCTGCTGCCCTCCCTCCTCCCCTCTATTTATAGGGCGAAGGGGGAAGGGGGCCGGCCCCTCTAGATGAGATCTAGAGGGGGGGCAGCGGCCAAGGGGAGGGGGCTTGCCCCCCAAGCCAAGGGGGGCGCCCCCTTTAGGGTTTCCCCTCAACCCTAGGCGCATGGGCCCTAAGGGGGATGGCGTCCAGCCCACTTAGGGGCTGGTTCCCTTCCACATACAGCCCATAGGGCTCTCCGGGGCAGGTGAACCCTCCCGGTGGACCCCCGGAACCCCTTCGGTGGTCCCGGTACAATACCGGCAAACCCCCGAATACTTCCGGTGACCGTATGATGACTTCCCATATATAAATCTTCACCTCCGGACCATTCCGGAACTCCTCGTGACGTCCGGGATCTCATCCGGGACTCCGAACAACATTCGGTAACCACATACTATTTCCCATAACAACTCTAGCGTCACCGAACCTTAAGTGTGTAGACCCTACGGGTTCGGGAACCATGCAGACATGACCGAGACATCTCTCCGGCCAATAACCAACAGTGGGATCTAGATACCCATGTTGGCTCCCACATGTTCCACGATGATCTCATCGGATGAACCACGATGTCGGGGATTCAATCAATCCCGTACACAATTCCCTTTGTCTACCGGTACGATACTTGCCCGAGATTCGATCGTCAGTATCCCTATACCTTGTTCAATCTCGTTACCGGCAAGTCTCTTTACTCGTTCCGTAACGCATGATCCTGTGGCTAACTCTTTAGTCACATTGAGCTCATTATGATGATGCATTACCGAGTGGGCCCAGAGATACCTCTCCGTCATACGGAGTGACAAATCCCAGTTTCGATTCGTGCCAACCCAACAGACACTTTCGGAGATACCTGTAGTGCACCTTTATGGTCACCCAGTTACGTTGTGACGTTTGATACACCCAAAGCATTCCTACGGTATCCGGGAGTTGCACAATCTCATGGTCTAAGGAAATGATACTTGACATTAGAAAAGCTTTAGCAGACGAACTACACGATCTTGTGCTATGCTTAGGATTGGGTCTTGTCCATCACATCGTTCTCCTAATGATGTGATCCCGTTATCAACGACATCCAATGTCCATGGTCAGGAAACCGTAACCATCTATTGATCAACGAGCTAGTCAACTAGAGGCTCACTAGGGGCATGTTGTGGTCTATGTATTCACACATGTATTACGATTTCCGGATAACACAATTATAGCATGAACAATAGACAATTATCACGAACAAGGAAATATAATAATAACCACTTTATTATTGCCTCTAGGGCATATTTCCAACAGTCTCCCACTTGTACTAGAGTCAATAATCTAGTTACATTGTGATGAATCGAACACCCATAGAGTTCTGGTGTTGATCATGTTTTGCTCGTGGAAGAGGTTTAGTCAACGGATCTGCGACATTCAGATCTGTATGCACTTTACAAATATCTATGTCTCCATCTTGAACATGTTCACGAATGGAGTTGAAGCGATGCTTGATATGCCTAGTCTTCTTGTGAAACCTGGGCTCCTTGGCAAGGGCAATAGCTCCAGTGTTGTCACAGAAGAGAGTCATTGGGCCCGACGCATTGGGAATAACTCCTAGGTCGGTGATGAACTCCTTCATCCAGACTGCTTCCTGTGCTGCCTCCAAGGCTGCTATGTACTCCGCTTCACATGTAGATCCCGCCACGACGCTTTGCTTGCAACTGCACCAGCTGACTGCCCCACCATTCAAAATATACACGTATCCGGTTTGTGACTTGGAGTCATCCAGATCTGTGTCGAAGCTAGCATCGACGTAACCCTTTACGACGAGCTCTTCGTCACCTCCATAAACGAGAAACATATCCTTAGTCCTTTTCAGGTACTTCAGGATGTTCTTGACCGCTGTCTAGTGTTCCATGCTAGGATTACTTTGGTACCTCCCTACCAAACTTACGGCGAGGTTCACATCAGGTCTGGTACACAGCATGGCATACATAATAGACCCTATGGCTGAGGCATAGGGGATGACACTCATCTTTTCTCTATCTTCTGCCGAGGTCGGGCATTGAGCCGTGCTCAATCTCACACCTTGCAATACAGGCAAGAACCCATTCTTGGACTGATCCATATTGAACTTCTTCAATATCTTGTCAAGGCATGTGCTTTGCGAAAGACCAATGAGGCGTCTCGATCTATCTCTATAGATCTTGATGCCTAATATGTAAGCAGCTTCTCCAAGGTCCTTCATTGAAAAACACTTATTCAAGTAGGCCTTTATGCTTTCCAAGAATTCTATATCATTTCCCATTAATAGTATGTCATCCACATATAATATGAGAAATGCTACAGAGCTCCCACTCACTTTCTTGTAAACACAGGCTTCTCCATAAGTCTGTGTAAACCCAAACGCTTTGATCATCTCATCAAAGCTAATGTTCCAACTCCGAGATGCTTGCACCAACCCATAGATTGAGCGCTGGAGCTTGCATACCTTGTCAGCATTATTAGGATCGACAAAACCTTCCGGCTGCATCATATACAATTCTTCCTTAAGGAAACCATTAAGGAATGCCGTTTTGACGTCCATTTGCCATATCTCATAATCATAGAATGCGGCAATTGCTAACATGATTCGAACGGACTTCAGCTTCGCTACAATGAGAAGGTCTCATCGTAGTCAACCCCTTGAACTTGTCGATAACCCTTAGCGACAAGTCGAGCCTTATAGATGGTCACATTACCATCCGCGTCTGTCTTCTTCTTAAAGATCCATTTGTTCTCTATGGCTTGCCGATCATCGGGCAAGTCTGTCAAAGTCCATACTTCGTTTTCATACATGGATCCTATCTCGGATTTCATGGCTTCAAGCCATTTGTTGGAATCCGGGCCCGCCATCGCTTCTTCATAGTTCGAAGGTTCACCGTTGTCTAACAACATGACTTCCAGGACAGGGTTGCCGTACCACTCTGGTGCGGAACGTGTCCTTGTGGACCTACGAAGTTCAGTGGTAACTTGATCATGATCGTCATCATTAACTTCCTCTCTAGTCGGTGCAGGCACCACAGAAACATTTTCCTGCGCTGCGCTACTCTCCGGTTCGAGAAGGGTCATCTCATCAAGCTCCACTTTCCTCCCACTCATTTCTTTCGAGAGAAACTCTTTCTCCAGAAAGGATCCATTCTTGGCAACAAAGATCTTGCCTTCGGATCTGAGGTAGAAGGTATATCCAATAGTTTCCTTAGGGTATCCTATGAAGACGCATTTTTCCGATTTGGGTTCGAGCTTTTCAGGTTGAAGTTTCTTGACAAAAGCATCACATCCCCAAACTTTCAGAAACGACAGCTTAGGTTTCTTCCCAAACCATAATTCATACGGTGTCGTCTCAACGGATTTCGACGGAGCCCTATTTAAAGTGAATGCGGCAGTCTCTAAAGCATAACCCCAAAATGATAGCGGTAGATCGGTAAGAGACATCATAGATCGCACCATATCTAATAGAGTGCGATTACGACGCTCGGACACACCATTACGCTGAGGTGTTCCAGGCGGCGTGAGTTGTGAAACAATTCCACATTTCCTTAAGTGCGTGCCAAATTTGTGACTCAAATATTCCCCTCCACGATCTGATCGTAAGAACTTTATTTTCCTGTCATGTTGATTCTCAACCTCACTCTGAAATTCCTTGAACTTTTCAAAGGTCTCAGGCTTGTGTTTCATTAAGTAGACATACCCATATCTACTTAAGTCATTAGTGAGGGTGAGAACATAACGATAACCACCGCGAGCCTCAACGCTCATTGGACCGCACACATCAGTATGTATGATTTTCAATAAGTTGGTTGCTCGCTCCATTGTTCCGGAGAATGGAGTCTTGGTCATTTTGCCCATGAGGCATGGTTCGCACGTGTCAAATGATTCATAACCAAGAGACTCCAAAAGTCCATCTGCATGGAGTTTCTTCATGCGCTTGACACCAATGTGACCAAGGCGGCAGTGCCACAAGTATGTGGGACTATCATTATCAACCTTACATTTCTTGGCATTCACACTATGAATATGTGTAACATCACGTTCGAGATTCAATAAAAATAAACCATTGACCAGCGGGGCATGGCCATAAAACATATCTCTCATATAAATAGAACAACCATTATTCTCGGATTTAAATGAGTAGCCATCTCGCATCAAACGAGATCCTGATACAATGTTCATGCTCAAAGCTGGTACTAAATAACAATTATTGAGGTTTAAAACTAATCCCGAAGGTAGATGTAGAGGTAGCGTGCCGACGGCGATCACGTCGACCTTGGAACCATTCCCGACGCGCATCGTCACCTCGTCCTTCGCCAGTCTCTGCTTATTCCGCAGCTCCTGTTTTGAGTTACAAATATGAGCAACCACACCGGTATCAAATACCCAGGAGCTACTACGAGCGCTGGTAAGGTACACATCAATAACATGTATATCACATATACCTTTGGTATTGCCGGCCTTCTTATCCGCTAAGTACTTGGGGCAGTTCCGCTTCCAGTGACCGTTTCCCTTGCAATAAAAGCATTCAGTCTCAGGCTTGGGTCCATTCTTTGGCTTCTTCCCCGCAGCTTGCTTACCGGGCGCGGCAACTCCCTTGCCATCCTTCTTGAAGTTCTTTTTACCCTTGCCTTTCTTGAACTTAGTGGTTTTATTCACCATCAACACTTGATGTTCCTTTTTGATCTCCACCTCCGCTGATTTCAGCATTGAATATACCTCAGGAACGGTTTTTTCCATCCCCTGCATATTGAAGTTCATCACAAAGCTCTTGTAGCTAGGTGGAAGCGACTAAAGGATTCTGTCAACGACCGCGTCATCCGGGAGATTAACTCCCAGCTGAGACAAGCAGTTGTGCAACCCAGACATTTTGAGTATGTGCTCGCTGACAGAACTATTCTCCTCCATCTTACAACTGTAGAACTTGTCGGAGACTTCATATCTCTCGACTCGGGCATGAGCTTGGAAAACCATTTTCAGCTCTTGGAACATCTCATATGCTCTGTGTTGCTCAAAACGCTTTTGGAGCCCCGGTTCTAAGCTGTAAAGCATGCCGCACTGAACCAGGGAGTAATCATCACTACGCGACTGCCAGGCGTTCATAACGTCTTGAGTTGCTAGGAAAACAGGTGCGTCACCTAGCGGTGCTTCAAGGACATATGCTTTCTTGGCAGCTATGAGGATGATCCTCAAGTTACGGACCCAGTCCGTGTAGTTGCTACCATCGTCTTTCAGCTTGGTTTTCTCTAGGAACACGTTGAAGTTGAGGGCAACATTAGTGTGGGCCATTTGATCTACAAGACATATTGTAAAGATTTTAGACTAAGTTCATGATAATTAAGTTCATCTAATCAAATTATTCAATGAACTCCCACTCAGATAGACATCCCCCTAGTCATCTAAGTGACACATGATCCGAATCGACTAGGCCGTGTCCGATCATCACGTGAGACGGACTAGTCATTAACGGTGAACATCTCTATGTTGATCGTATCTTCTATACGACTCATGTTCGACCTTTCGGTCTTCCGTGTTCCGAGGCCATGTCTGTACACGCTAGGCTCGTCAAGTCAACCTAAGTGTTTTGCATGTGTTAATCTGGCTTACACCCGTTGTATTCGAACGTTAGAATCTATCACACCCGATCATCACGTGGTGCTTCGAAACAACGAACCTTCGCAACGGTGCACAGTTAGGGGAAACACTTTCTTGAAATTTTTAGCGAGGGATCATCTTATTTATGCTACCGTCGTTCTAAGCAAATAAGATGTAAAAGAAATGATAAACATCACATGCAATCAAATAGTGACATGATATGGCCAATATCATTTTGCTCCTTTTGATCTCCATCTTCGGGGCGCCATGATCATCATCGTCACCGGCATGACACCATGATCTCCATCATCGTGTCTTCATGAAGTTGTCTCGCCAACTATTACTTCTACTACTATGGCTAACGGTTAGCAATAAAGTAAAGTAATTACATGGCGTTTTCATTGACACGCAGGTCATACAATAAATTAAGACAACTCCTATGGCTCCTGCCGGTTGTCATACTCATCGACATGCAAGTCGTGATTCCTATTACAAGAACATGATCAATCTCATACATCACATATATCATTCATCACATCCTTTTGGCCATATCACATCACACGGCATATGCTGCAAGAACAAGTTAGACGTCCTCTAATTGTTGTTGCAAATTTTTACGTGGCTGCTATAGGTTTCTAGCAAGAACGTTTCTTACCTACGCCAAAACCACAACGTGATATGCCAATTTCTATTTACCCTTCATAAGGACCCTTTTCATCGAATCTGATCCGACTAAAGTGGGAGAGACAGACGCCCGCTAGCCACCTTATGCAACTAGTGCATGTCAGTCGGTGGAACCTGTCTCACGTAAGCGTACGTGTAAGGTCGGTCCGGGCCGCTTCATCCCACGATGCCGCCGAATCAAGATAAGACTAGTAACGGCAAGTAAATTGACAAAATCGACGCCCACAACAACTTGTGTTCTACTCGTGCATAGAAACTACGCATAGACCTAGCTCATGATGCCACTGTTGGGGATCGGTGTAGAAATTAAAAAAAATTCTACGCATCACCAAGATCAATCTATGGAGAGACTAGCAACGAGAGAGAGGGGAGTGCATCTTCATACCCTTGAAGATCGCGATGCGGAAGCGTTGCAAGAATGCGGTTGGAGGAGTCGTACACGCAGCGATTCAGATCGCGGTCGATTCCGATCTAAGCGCCGAACAACAGCGCCTCCGCATTCAACACATGTGCAGCCCGGTGACGTCTCCCGCGCCTTGATCCAGCAAGGAGGAGGGAGAGGTTGGGGATGACAACTCCGGCAGCACGACGGCGTGGTGGTGGAGCTTGCAGTTCTCCGGCAGGGCTTCGCCAAGCTCAACGGAGGAGGAGGGGGTGTTGGAGAGGGGGAGGGCTGCGCCTTGGATGAGGTGCTGCTGCCCTCCCTCCTCCCCTTTATTTATAGGGGGAAGGGGGCCGGCCCCTCTAGATGAGATCTAGAGGGGGGGGCGGCGGCCAAGGGGAGGGGGCTTGCCCCCCAAGCCAAGGGGGGCGCCCCCTTTAGGGTTTCCCCTCAACCCTAGGCGCATGGGCCCTAAGGGGGATGGCGCCCAGCCCATTTAGGGGCTGGTTCCCTTCCACATATAGCCCATAGGGCCCTCCGGGGCAGGTGGACCCTCCCGGTGGACCCCCGGAACCCCTTCGGTGGTCCCGGTACAATACCGGCAAACCCCCGAATACTTCCGGTGACCGTATGATGACTTCCCATATATAAATCTTCACCTCCGGACCATTCCGGAACTCCTCGTGACGTCCGGGATTTCATCCGGGACTCCGAACAACATTCGGTAACCACATACTATTTCCCATAACAACTCTAGCGTCACCGAACCTTAAGTGTGTAGACCCTACGGGTTCGGGAACCATGCAGACATGACCGAGACATCTCTCTGGCCAATAACCAATAGCGGGATCTGGATACCCATGTTGGCTCCCACATGTTCCACGATGATCTCATCGGATGAACCACGATGTCGGGGATTCAATCAATCTCGTACACAATTCCCTTTGTCTACCGGTATGATACTTGCCCGAGATTCGATCGTCGGTATCCCTATACCTTGTTCAATCTCGTTACCGGCAAGTCTCTTTACTCGTTCCGTAACGCATGATCCCGTGGCTAACTCTTTAGTCACATTGAGCTCATTCTGATGATGCATTATCGAGTGGGCCCAGAGATACCTCTCCGTCATACGGAGTGACAAATCCCAGTCTCGATTCGTGCCAACCCAACAGACACTTTCGGAGATACCTGTAGTGCACCTTTATGGTCACCCAGTTACGTTGTGACGTTTGATACACCCAAAGCATTCCTACGGTATCCGGGAGTTGCACAATCTCATGGTCTAAGGAAATGATACTTGACATTAGAAAAGCTTTAGCAGACGAACTACACGATCTTGTGCTATGCTTAGGATTGGGTCTTGTCCATCACATCGTTCTCCTAATGATGTGATCCCGTTATCAACGACATCCAATGTCCATGGTCAGGAAACCGTAACCATCTATTGATCAACGAGCTAGTCAACTAGAGGCTCACTAGGGGCATGTTGTGGTCTATGTATTCACACATGTATTACGATTTCCGGATAACACAATTATAGCATGAACAATAGGCAATTATCACGAACAAGGAAATATAATAATAACCACTTTATTATTGCCTCTAGGGCATATTTCCAACATGCTGACGCTTCCAAGGAATATATGAAGAAGAAACTAAATATTTGTTCAACATCATCACAAAAGAACCAAATCAGAATAAGTTTACATTGCAACACACATGTCCCACTAAAGTACTCTAATAGTATAAAATAATTGTGTTGCACAATCAAGAATGCATATCATACAAGTGCCATATTATAAGAAAATAAAATCGCATCGTTTAGATGGTAGCCCTACAATGGCTAATCTAACTTGGGACAATATGTCAAGCCAGTAAAATCAGCAAAAAGTCAACCTTGAATGGCACATGTATATACATTACTTGAGCTTTGCGAAAATAATTAAACTATATACCTTCCAGGAATAAGTTGAAGGAGTTCTTCGCCATTTCTCTTCTCATTTTGGAATCATCAAACTATGACAAGAATGTAGAAGCAATTAGCGTAAATAATTTAGTGATGCTGTAAGCTTGATAATCCTGATTAGGTGAACCGTTTCCGCTCCCTCTTGTTTTCTTGCCTTGTATAATGATTAAAAGCATAAAAAGCTATCATGTCCCCCTGATCCGATGACGCCCCCCACAATCTGACGACTGCATTCACAATATAATGTGTCCTCTCCCCGTGACTTAATGCATGCACATTACCTACATTCACAACATAAATGGCTAAACCGTAGACATAAGTGTAGCAGACAAGCACATACCTATGAACATGGAGGGGTACATGTAGTAGATCTCCCTCTTGGAGCAGTGCTTGTTCCAGACAACAATGTTAGAGGATACTTATGATATAACTTTGAAATTCAGAAGTACATATAAACAATTGTTCTAGCAAGAAGAATAAATTATGGTTCCCAACTCAACTAATATCCTTGTTCATGAATCAGGATACATTTGGCATGGTACAAGGGAACACATTAAATAAACGAATTATAATTATAAGAGAAAGGCTAGAGCGGGTTGTATAGATTGGTACCATCATTCTAGAAATTAACGACATGACCAAGACTCAGATATTTGTGTCATACTACTTACCAAAGCACGTAGAAAATTTTGAGGGTATCTTACATGGCCTTCCTTAATGACTTGCTTCTTCACATTATCATGGAGAACTTCCATATCTGTGGTAACGACAGGTAGGGCACTGCCATCTTGGGGAGGTTCAGTATGCACAGAAGAAGCTTCCTCCAGTGTTATCTCATCATTGCTAGAACCTAAAACTATCAGAAGGTAATTCAGAATCAAAGGGTAAAAGGGGGCTGGGTGAGGTTCCTTTCAAATTTATTCTCTACCCTCGATACAGATTTGCATATTTTGTAGCATATCTGTACTGTTACTTTGTGGTATCAAGTAACAGTATCCTGTTCGGTGTGAACCACGTGCTCCAGAGATGGAAACATGTAATCTTAGCATTGAGTTTTGCATAAGACCCTACCACAAGTAATTCCATTGCCTTTGCATAGCGCAACCAAATTCAGAAAAAGAAGCTACTGTTACATTTCAACTTTTTCTGCCGCACTAACTAAATAAGGGGAACACAACATAACCTGCAGCGTGTGGAGTAAGAATACACTTCGCTGCTCCAACAATTATGATCTGTTTGATTTGAACCTTTGTGGTTTTTAAGCAACATATAAAGCAATTTGGATCATGTATCATTAGATTGTCCTTCGATCAAATACAATGCGGCTAATTGTTTTCTCTTTTCAAATCGAAACAAATTTTGCACAGCAATGACACACCAACGAAGTGTTCTTCCTGAATTGAAAGCCTATCATGATGGAGACTCGGAGCATGCAGTACAAAAAGAAAGGAACTGGAAGGGGCTCAGTCACCATCTGTAGGATCAGAAGCAGGGGCGGGGCCCGAAGCTATTGGCGCAACATCTTCAGACATTACGGCCAGCCACAGTGGTCGAGGATATCTGGCGTGGTAGCCTGCGTCTGGTGGCTAGCCGTCCGGACAGCCATGGTGCGTGGGATCGAGGCAGAGGCGGAGCCGTCAGTGGAGCTCGGCCGGAGGTAGAGAGGTGGCCGTTGACGAGTGTGAGGACGGCGAAAGGAGGCGTCGCCGGCGAGCAAGGGCGGGGCTATTTGGGCAGATCGGGTCGGCGGGCGTCATGATCTGTGGCGCTCAGCCAGGAGCTATGCAAGACGCCGCCATTGGAGCCACACGAGAGGCATGGCGAAGTTGGGGCGCTCCTCTGCCGCGGGAGGTGCGTAGGGAGAGACAGGAGGGTGGCAGCGAGGTGGCGTGCTTCGAAGGCGGCAAGCCCCCGGCCGCGGCAGGGTGCGACTGTCGCAGGATCGGCGGTGGCGGCTACCCGATCTAGGGTGGCGACTGAATTGGATCCATCGGTGGGAGTTGGGGATTGCATTTAGACGTCGAAAAAAATTGATGGCTTGGGAGTCATGGAGGAGGGGTAGCGAATGAACCGGTGAAAGCCGGAAAAAAACCTGCATACAATGTTCAATCTGCCTGGGTCACAGAGGAGTCCCCCTGGTAGAGGAGATTGGGGAGAAGAGGACGGCGACGCGAGGACACATCAGGAGGATCGCAAGGAAGGCGCGCTGGTAGAGGAGATCGGGGAGAAGAGGACGATGGCGCGAGGACGTCGGGATTATCGCGAGGAGGGCAGGCGATGGGAGGATTGCATTCACATACACGTTAATGGGCCGGCCCAATGATGTGATGTGATGATGTCAAAGGTGGGCGAAAGATAGGAGTGGTGGGATGAGGTGGAGTGAGGCGAGACTACTAACTGAGACATTAGGAGTAGAGATTACTGAGAGTTGGTATAACATACAAAATCCTTATGGACAATGTTAGGCTGAATCTTGAGTAAGTGAATATATCTTGTAAACTCCATTGTACACCATGCATACACATTATTCTCCAGAAGAACTGGTGCAGATTATCTGAAGGAGCTTGATATCCCATAGACCATAGTCCTCATATAGTCTTGCATTGAAAGATATAGGTATATAAGACAGTTAGTTTGGAATGAAGTAGATAATAAAATGGAAAAGAGAAGAACTGAAGTGAGGTAGAACTTCCAGTAGGGTCACATTTCACTACTCAGACTAACCAAAAGTTTCAGAACTGAGTTCTTGGAGCTCTTTGTCTTTGAGGTCATCATTCTTTATAATCTGAAATGTGAACATGTGGTTGGTAAAGAACATTACGTATTAAATATGACATGTTATAGCAAGCCTAATATCAGGACCACCTCTCATGGGCACAATCAACTCCCTAAAGCCTCTTGTTTTTTTATCAGATGCATAATGCACATCACTTACCAGGGAAGATTTTAGCCTCTTCAACATAACAATCGTCATCCCTTGCCAAAGTTCGAACCAAAATAATTGCACATGTAATCATTCTACCCTTTGATTGATAGATTGAAAATAACTACACAAAAAATAGGAGCTACTCACATTCAAACTTCTGTCACAAGCTCGTTGATGGTCATGCCCCTTCAACATGTTCACACATAGTGCGTCAAAAAATATTATGCCTCCAACCAGCCCATACAGAAGGCCTCAAATTGGCATGATAAAACAAATCTAGATTGCATTAGTCATTGAAATGATAAAAAAGGAAAACATCTCAAACCAATATGTATGTAGAACCTGAAATTATATCTTATGCATCAAAACGACTATACAGTCTTCCAAAAATTGAAGGAGGACCATACATAATACAATACTCCCCTGCAGCGCTTTACGTCGCCCCCCTCCCAATGTGTCCCTGGTCATCTCCTATAGGAGGCCCTTCACCTACAGCAGAATTTCGAGATAGGAAGCCCTTCTTCACCTACAGTGAAAATTCGAGATCCCAACACTATCAGGCTAATACAAAGATCCATGAGAAGTGTGAACGCACCAACGTCTCCGGGTATGGATGGACCGTACGGGGTAACTGATTTGGGAAACGTAGGCGGCGATGCTGGCGTGGCCGACGGCGCATGATGCATCTATAGTGAGACCGGCGGCGGCCAGATCATCACCGTGGCGGCCCAATCCGATAAGCCCGACGGTCGAGTACCTGGAAGGCCAGTAGCCCACGCCCACGATGTTGGCAAAGTAGCTCGGGACGGCGGCGGCGAATCGCTGGGTCACCCGTGTCAGTGACCTCGGGGCGTCGTTGGCGCAAAGGGGAGCATGTTTCCACTGTCGCAGATCTCCCCTGCGACATCAATGGTCGGCGGCATCGGTCTCTCTCGATGGATGCGGATCTTCCCTGTCGCGATATTCGGGGGAGAGGGGGTAGGCAGTGCCAACCAGCGGAGGGAGAGGCTTGACCTGGCAGGTTCTTGAGCGGTTTGACAGTTCTTTTTTTTCAAGGAAAAAACAACATGGGAGAGAGATGAAAATCGATTGTGGGAGGGCTTGACGAAGCGCTCGACGACGTAATACGGGAGACGGATCCTTCCGCTTTTTTTAGGTAGCAGAGATTAGGAAAGGTAAGAATAGGAAAGTTAGGATTTTGAATTGATTTTTATGAAAATGGGGTTTTATTGTTTGGTAAGATGATATTAGTACCTGCCGGTTTATGACGTGCCTGGTTAGGAAAGTTTGCAAATGTTAAAAAAAAATATTGTGAGGGTGAAAAAAATCAACATGAGGATATGATGATGGAAGATGAGACGAAATTAAACCAGACGAAATAAACCAGACGAAAAAAAAACCATGGAGGCTATTCTACCAACTAAGACACTAGGAGTAGAGATAAATTTTGTCATAAATCAATTTTTTCAAGATAGACCAAGTTCATGGAAAACAATATCAACGTCTACAACGGAAATTCGTAGGAGCACGCAGGTGCGGAAGCACACACATGCTCAGCCCTTTTCAGCCACCCGATTGCCTTGCGATCCGTAAAGTAGCACAAGTATTTGCATCTGGGGCCGTAGATCGTCAAAGTCGGGAAAAAAGCCCCCTTGCCCCCGCGTCGTCCCCCCGCGGGCGACCCCGGTGGTGACTCCACCCTGCCTCCAGTGCCCCTCTCCTCCCTCCCCTCGCCTCCGCCGCCGGCCGGAGCTGCCGGGGCAAAGCTCCTCGCGGTGGCTGGCAGCGGGGCACCATCTCCCCTCACCCTAGGCTGCGGTGGGCGCGGGTCATCCAGCCTGGGCAGAGGCGTCGGGCTGTTGCGGGGCCCGACGGCGCGGCGGTGGTTGCTCCTGGCGGCGGCATGGTGGCTGGTGCTGCGCGACGACGGTGGGGCGGCAGGTCGTGATGGGGCGGCTGCGTTCTGGGGCGGCGGCCAGGTTTCCGATCTGGGCTTTGGCCCCTCGGGCGGTGTCTCTCTGGCGGATGCGCGCGCCATCGCCCCCCCCCCCCATTCTGGCGGCCTGGCGGGCGGCGCGGGCGGCGGGCATTGTGGCGGCCGGTCCGGGTCACTAAGAGGTGCGGCGGCTCGATCTTCGGGCGGGCTGCATGGTGGGCGGCGGACTCGGGCCGGCGGCCTGGATCTGGGGCAGATCTGGCAAGGCGGCGTGGGTCCGGCGAGGTGGTGCTGCTCGGGGTCCTCTGAGCGGCAGCGGGACGGCCTGCTGCCCCTTGGCAGCGGTGGTCCGTGCCTCAGGCGGTCGGTGGTGGCGGTGTCTCTCCGGCTTGTCGCGGCGGTGCGGATCCGGTATGCGGTGGTGGATGTCGTTCGCCGGCGCGCAGGTGTAGGGGGCCGACTTAGTCCGCACGGGTGCAAGCTTTTTGCGTTAGTGCTCTTCTCCCTTGTGCGTTGTGGTGGGGTCGGTCTGTGGTTCGTTCGTCGGGCATCGCCGTGCCGTCATACAGATCGGCACCATTGACCACGGATATGGCGGCGTTCGAGCGTGCTCAGCGGTGGCCGTCGGTAGTCACCGGGTTGTCTCCCCTCCCGGTCCATCGGGACCGGCTGGGGACACAGGCGTGGGCGCTTCCTACTGTGGAGGTGACGACCCAAACCCGATGTCTGATGCCGGGCTAGGAGTGAAAGGTGGTCCCTTTCACTCTTACTACTGTGGTCAGGTGCTCGTGATGGGGATGGTCGGCGGTTCCTAGGGGCATGGATGCTGGGGCGGCGGCCCCGGTCGGCGGGCCTCACGATTGGCTTTTCGGTAGGCTTCGTGGTGGCGGTGGTGGCTCCATCTTTAGGTCGTGAGGGTGACTATGGATGTAGTGGCGGGAGGCCCAGGATTGCTCTGGCGGTTCCCAGATCTGGGGTGGGCAAGCTTGACCCTCGTTGAGGTGGTGGCAGGGACTCCTCGTGGTAGTGCAGGCGAGTGACCGAGTGAAAGCTACGCGCTTCCGGCGCCGACGACGGCGACGCCTATGGGTGCCGCTTGCTTCTTGAAGTCGGCGTCGTGGTTCTTGTACCGGTGCCAGGGTTCACGGTGAAAACCGTTGTCTGTTCTCAGACTCGGCAGCGGCGACGCTTCGCGCCGTAACCCTCTTGGGGGCGTTGTCTTTGAGCTCAGGAGTCCCTGTTCGAGCATCGGCGAGGTTTTAGGCTTGTTCTAGGCTTATGTTTTATCTTTTGATCTGCTTTGTAAGGGGGCCTCCCCACCATACTGTATCGTTCGGCTGTGTACTCTGGTTCGTTGCTTTATTTATAAAGCGGGGCGAAAGTCTGTTTCGAGAAGTATTTGCATCTGAAACTTGCGATTTTCGCAGTCGCTCGTATCAAGTTTCAGAGTCGAAACTTTAAGGTATTTTTTTACTAAAGGTATGATTTTGTTAGTCGCGGTTACTAAGTTTTAAAGGTTGAAATTTAACATATTTTTTAAAAACTCCTCAAATGTATTCAAAATAAATCTTATTTGAAAGCCCTTATCACGAGAAAAACATGAATATGAAAACATAATTTAATTTATACTTGTCGCTCGAAAGATATGAAAGATTGTAAATCAGAAGCCAAAAGAAAAACTACACACGCGAGGGATTCGGTACCCTGCACCTGCGTGCCACAAATCCTCTCCCATCTACAATGGTAGTTTCAACATAAGTAGATACACCATGAAACATGGTTTCTAGTGCATTCCTCTTTATTTTGTATTATAGATGTTGATATTTTTTATACAAACTTGCACAAACTTCAAAATGACAAACTTTAACAATAGCAGTTGAAGTGAGAGTAGATATTTTTTGCTTTTGGGCTCCATGGAGCCCCAAATTTTCAAATGTTCAAAAAACAAAAAAATTAAGTTTCAAAAATGTCTGAAAATAAATACATAAACACTCGTAGATGTATACTAGAAAATGTAAAATTTCATCACAAAATACATTTTGATGTGTGACATACAAAAAAATCATGTGCTTTTATAGTGAATAGTACATGTGCTAGAAAATACGTGATTTTGTCATTTTTATAGCTCACATATAAATGAATTTCGCCATGAAACTTTGCAGATAAGTAGTATACATTCATAAGTATGTGTGTATTTTGTTTTAGAATTTTTTTAAACCTAATTGTTTTATTTTTGAACTTTTCAAATTAAAGGCTGCACTGAGCTCGAGCTCCATTAGCCATTTTCGAGTTCAAGTTAGTAAATTTAATTTAACACCATGAGAACAAATCATGAGAATACCTTTGATGTTAGATTAAACTTTTGTGTACATAAGTAGTTAAAGTTAGTAATTTAACTCTGTGTTTCCTAAAAAGAGATGCATTTACAAACAGATATAGTATTTCTCATGATTCTTATGAAAGCGGCACATAAAGAAAGTGACCGATTATGAAACGGACACCACAAGCTACTTTTGAAAACACGCACACACAAAAAAACTCTGGCCGACTCTTTTTGGAGTTTCTCTCCAATCTATGACAGATACAAGGAACGGCGTAACTCTACATGGGGGTTCTTCGGTACTGAACTCTATTTACATGGTACATTCGTTTCGAATTGTAAGATGTTCCAATTTTTTCTCTGAATTTGATGTATATAGACATTTTTTGTTGTGTCTGTTCATTCATTTAAATCTGTATGTAATCCATACTAAAATATTTAAAATGTCTTATAATTAGAAACTCAGAGGTGATATAGATTTTAGAAGTAGGGACACGATAGGTAAGATTCACTTTGAGAGATTTCGCTGACAGCTACGACTACCCGTCATCGAGATCATACGAGAGGCTGCAGTCGTGGAAGCTCCTGCTATATCAAGACGGAGACCACTATACTAGTACTACTTATTTATTGAGACGGAGCCGATCTGTGCAGCATGCCGGTGTCTCCTCGTGGGCTTAAATTCCGAGTGCGGAAGAAGAATTTATTTACCCCCTTCATTCCGGCGAGGTGCAATTCACGCTTTGACTGGACGTACGTAGCTGCGTCCACCGTCACGTGTACAACTGGCCTTATTTTTACATCCACCGTGCGGCGTGGGAGGCAGAGGAGATCTGAATTCTGATGCGTAGGCAGATATACACATGCTAACGAGACGGACGGCAGCATGTTCTCATACTGCTGCTGGCAGCTTTATTGCAGATCCGACGAGGGGGGTTGGCTGTGCTTCGCTTGGGCCCCAGCTTTGTGCAGCAGTAAAACATGAAGCAGTTTTTACCTGTTTCTTGGGTGCTGAAAACAAGCAGAGGGTAAATTTCGCTGCCGCACAGAATACTGTAAGAGTTACTGACACTTTCTGCTGCACAAAACAGCGGTAGCTTGTGCTCCCACAGATCAAAAATTGCCTCCCTTTTCAGGGTTTCTACGCACCTGATCGCGATCTCAAGACATTTCGGCCACATGTAGCAGATGGTACATAATGATTCCATGCTGTCAATGGGGCTTCACGTTTCAATGGGATCGGTCCACCTGATCCATGCATTGCACGGCTCTTGTATTTTTTTTTTTTTGCGGAAAACACGGCTCTTGTATTCAAGTCAGACAATGGCACGAGTGATCTGGAGAAGCAGGACACCTGGACCCCCGTCCAGGAAGACGATCATGACTCGGAGGAGATGACATAAACGGGACACATTTTTGTAATCCTTTCCCATTCACGAGTCACTCGCCACGTCAATGATTGAGGCCCATGATGAACTCATTCATTCATGAGAAAAGGAGGCGTGGCTTTTGTACGGGAGATTACATGGAACACCTGGCATTCAAATCGACAGGCGTCAGCAAGCTAGCTAAGCTCGCTCCTCATTTTCCAAATGTTTCATATCGTAGTTGGAACACCCACCCTCTTTCGTTTCGTGCCTACCCGTAATTGTCTGGAGCGGGCACCTGTCCTTAGTTGTGAAGTTGTTCTTGGCTTGGCTACACACAAAATAATACTATCCAGCTCCTTTTTTTTTTGAAGTGGCGCATGGATCTTAGAAGAAGAAACCTAACTATAGCCACGTATGATTTGCAAAACAAATTAATTCCAGAAACTATGCATGGGTTGACCTTCCATGAACCTTTTTATTAGGGGATGCACTTTTAAGAACCGTCCGAGCACATACACGGCGGGAAAACTGACCCCGCGTCGCTCTCCTCGGGGCCCGGATCGAGACCCCGCCGCCACATTGCGAAGTTCTCGCGCACCACGTCTTGATGCCGTCGGAAAGCATCGGTGGGCGAAGCATGACTGACGTCGGCGGCAGTGAGGGCTTCCTTTGCGTGGCACGATCCCTGCCGTAGAGTTCGTAGCCAACACAGCAGGCAGGGCGGTAGTCTCCCTTGATCCCCGACAATAGCAACTGTTGCGACCTGATCCTCTAGCCCCGGTCTCATTTGCAATTTGAAAGTACTCTTGCTTTAGAGTCATCATGCAGGGTGTTAATCACCCTTAGGCAGTATGTTGCAATCTTCGCTCGCCGGATCAGCAGATCCTCTGCCAACGAGAGAGCCTCCCGCACTGCAAGCGCTTTGACAGTAGCGTCTGATACTTCCCGGAAAACCACCAAAGATGCCTCTAGAAAATCACAAGTACTACTGCGAGCAACAACCGCCACTGCCACCTTGTCGTTGAGTTTTCCCAAAGCTCCATCTACATTGACCTTTGCCCAGCCGACTGGAGGTGGAAACCAAACCTAGGCATTTACTTCTTCTCTTCTTTTTTCCCCTTTTCTTGAGGGCTATTTACTTTTTTTTGAGTAACTTGAGGGCTATTTACTTCTTCTATTCTTTGTGCTGGAGCTACTGCGGGGCCAAACCAGGCTACGGCCCGCCTAGCACATCTCTCCCGATCTTCTAAGTTCTGACATTGTCATCTATGCTCGCCTCTCGAGGGAGCTCATACTTGGCGCGTGACGCTCTAGCGAACAAGTCAACGCGCACCCCCTATCCCCGCGCTCCCCTATTTGTGCCGACCAATAAGCGGGGCTAGATGACTCTCAGTTTTTTTATCCGATTATTTATATATTTATCTATTTTTTCTTCTTTAAATAATTCAGAATTTAAAACAAGTTCCAAAAATTTAAAATGTGAACTTTCGAAAAAGGTTCCAGACATCGTAAAATGTTCGTGGTTTAAAAAAAGTTCATGATTTCAAAAATATGTTCATGAATTCAAAAAACGATCATGAATTTTAAAGAAATTTCATCTCATGATTTAAAAAAGAAATGTTCATGTCTTCAGAAATGTTCACAATTTCAAAAATTATGAATTAAAAAAATGTTCGGGAATTTCAGAAAATTGTTCCCAGTTTTTTAAAAAATATACACAAAATTTAAAAACTGTTCGCTGATTCAAAAAAATTCATGAATTCAAAAAATTTCGTCGAAAACAAAAAATTCTTCTGAATTTCAAAAGTTTGTTCCAGAATTTCAAAAAGTGGTCGCGTATGCAACAACTTGTTCACGAGTACAAATGCACGCAATTTCAAAAAAATGTTAGTGAATTTGAAAAATGCTCACAAATTTGTAGAAAATGTTCATGAATTTTAAAATGTTCGCAATTTCAAAAATAAGATGAACATTTTTTGAATATGGAAAATGTTCACCCAGATTTCAAAAAATGTTCATGAATTAATAAAATGTTCAAAATTTCAAAGAGATGACGAACATTTTTCGAATTAAATTTATAAATGTTGAATACAAAAAATGTTCACCCCGGTTTGGAAAAATCTTTCCAGATTTTATAAAATGTTTGTGAAATTTGGAAAAGAAAAAAAGAAAAAGAAAAGCGCAAAAATTAAAATAAAAAAGCAAAATTAAAATTATAAGAAAAATGTAAAAATATAAAGAGAAACGAAAATTAAAAAGAAAAATAAAAACGAAAATGAAAAAGGAATTAAATAACGAAAAATGCAAAATAATAAAAAAACCGCAAGGAGAAACAAAAGAAAAAAATCGTCTGGGAAATCTATGGCCACCTATCGCTTATCGTGTTTTTTTTTTGAGAAGATCCCGTATCGCCTCTTTACCGGTGATGGAGCTACGGCTGGGCCAAACCAGGCTATGGCCCGCGCGGCCCAACAAAAATTCTGTGATGAGTAGTGCTAATTTTTTTTCGAATAAGAATAGTGCTAAATTTGGGCCAGAGAACAAAATTTTGTAGGTACTAGTACAAATGCCCGTGCGTTGCACCGGACGAAATATTAAATATAACTTGCTCCACACGCCATTATGCAACACTTTTTTAATTCAATTTTTGTACACGTCAGAAATAAGGTTACACTGAGTATTTCTTTTTGGACCATGAAATTTGGACATACCCTAGCAATGTTTGTCATGACCCATTTCAACTCTCCAATGAAAGAGTAGTTGTGTATGGAATAGCCTTTCAATCAATTTTTTTTTGTTGTTCAGAAAAACACAAAAATATATTTATTTTGAGAAGGTGTTTTTTTTTTTAATTTTTGAGAATATTTATTAAAATGGAATCATTTTTATGGTGACGCACATTTTTTTTGGAATAGTATATTTCATTTGAATTTTTTTTTGTTTATATAGAAACTCAATCTGCACTTGTCATAGTAAAAGCAAAAGAGGAAACACATAAAACCAACGACAAACAACTATAAAATAACTATTGATCAACAGAGTACATGACTCGGTAGTGCTTGCGATATCCACAATATTATCATGTCAGAGCCCACACAAAGAACCCACAAACATAAAATTTTAAAGCACTCCATTACCTCTTATAATTGGCAACCCAAAAAAATGTATATCCTTGGAAGCTCCAAAGAATTTACATGTGGTGTAGAACTTGTTAAGTGATGTCTTAAGTACAAACCTCCAGCTCTACATGTTCATTGTCTCCCTGCTCACTGCCTAATAACTGTTGGCTGCTAGAATTCTCTTTGACAAATCACCTTCCACCGATTGAGCTCCCGACACAAGCATATTGGTAGCAAAATACTGTTAGTTGTGCATTTAGATGTCAAAAGTGGAATCAGAAATTTTAGTCATTTGACATTTCGAGATGAATTGATACTATTTGACATACCAGTTTTTCTTTGGATTTTCCTGATCATAATTTATGAATATATTGAATACGACAGTACACATAATAAATAAAACAAATACCTTGTGGGAGATAATCATATGTCTCATCAACTTTCTGGTTCCTTAACATCATGTAATGAAAAAACATGAGATAATGTTAAGCTAGATGGGGATGGAGGTGATTGCAATGGATCACGATCTATTTGATTATCTGGTTCGGGCACAATCGATTCAAAACACTCAGAAACTGGAGTAGATGTTGACATAGTTTGTGACATAGGTGATGGCTCCAAAACACCTGATTCGGAAATGTTTGCTTTTTTTGAAGATCAGTTATCAAAATCCTATGCAATGTTCAGTTCAGTGATGTCATCCATTTTTCGCAGTCACGACAAAAATAGAAGGTAAACCTCCAACCGTTAGAAGCACTATCGGTGGAATCAGTTGAAACAGAAGTAGTACATCATAGTCAGTTTACAGTTGGGATGTTACTGCATAAATTACCACTTCACGTCACCAGTGACCACCACCTCTAGTCTAGCAGCATCTCTACAGTACTGGTTTAACAGAGATGGCTAACCTCCTTGACAACATGGCCCCTGCTTGCTTACTTATGGATCGGATAGACAACCAAATCCTAAGTTTGTTTACTTTCACCTTGATGGCCACTGGTTCATTTTCTCTATTTGTATAACCTTGATGTTTTAGTTTATGGGAAGACGTACTTTTCTTATATGTGCACACTTCATTTATGTCCTTTTTGGTTTCCAAGTAACAGAGCACCACGTGCACCAGTTTCATTACAGATACGTGTCTAAAGTACTTGCATCCATATGGCTATTTTGGATGCAGAACCAAAAGAAGACACATCCAGTCTAACCCTGTAAACCACATCACAGTTCAGATACATCAAAGGAACAGCTCACAAACTATCACATAACAGCTAACAGACTATCAAATATGAAGAATACTATTTTTTTTATGGATCGGAACATATCAAATATATTCTGCACAAATTAATTAGTCTCTGGAACTCAAGTCCTTGACCACTTTTGGTTTCTCAATCTGTGATGGAATATAATCAGGACAATAGAAAAAGGAACAAACTAACAGCGTGTATAAGGTGTCAACTCTATTCTTGAGGTCCAATAAGCGGCATGTATAACAAATTATGCAATTTGCATGCCTTCCTAGGAATATCATGTAAATACAGCGTGTCTCACATCAATATATCAGGACTGAGAGGGGAAACTTACAATCTGCACGTGAGTGTCATCGAGAGTGATTGCTGGCATGTCTGAGAGTTGAACCTCCTTGGACTCCACCTGAGTATGATCGGACGCCTCTGGCACCTGCACGCACACACACGGCAGAGACATGAAAACCAGGCCGAATCAAACCAAGCTCACACCAACCTAATCCTACCAGTCTGAGGACCTTCTGTCAGTAATCGGACATCAAATATATGTTGTTGCAGTAGCCTGACTAAATAGGAGGTGCTACATAGCACTCTGACATATACAATATAATATAATTCCAAGTTTAGTCTGTACAGTACTCTTAATAACCCCTAAAAAATACAGTATTTTGCAGACTAACCTGCAACACACGGTTTAGTCTGAATTGGCAATATTTGCACAGATTAATGCGCGGGCATTTGTCACAATATCAAGCCGAAGTGAATATATATAGTTTCAGTTTTGCAAGCCATAGGGGCGAAAGAAACTCTTGACATGTTAAAGTCATAACACGACAAATTTAACATACTACATACAGATCACCACCAACGATTACGAGTCGAACGACTAGTCTAGACTAGTCGCTCGACTAGTCTACGAGTCGCAGAGTGGATGTCGACTCATTTTCTCGTGTAGATTACAAATACGAGTCGAGCCGTGGATGGACTAATCGACGACTAGTCTGGACTAGTCGACGACTAGTCTGGACTAGTCGACGACTAGTCTGGACTAGTCGACATATACGAGTCGAGCGACTCAAAAAAGAGAGCTGCCTCAGCTGGGACGAGGCGCCGCCAGCACCCACTGCCCTGCCACCGCCGCCGCCACCCACCACCGGGACGGCGGATGGCGCAGCCAGGTGCGGCGGCCGGCCGGAGCTCGTGCTCAGGCGGCGGCCATGGCCGTGACCCGTAGGGGCGCGCGGCCTTGAGACGAGAGAGAAGGAAGAGAGAGAGAGAGAGAGAGAGGAGAGGAAAGGAGGAGGCATGGTGGTGGTCGGCGGGCTCGCCGGCGGCAGCGGCCGGGACCGGCGGAAGGCGGCAGGAGGCGCGGGTCGCGTGCGTGCATGCTCCCGTGCGTGATGGCGCTAGCGGCGGCGATTGGAGAGGTCGGGAGCTAGGGTTCCAGTGGCTGGGGGCTAAGGCTGTGTTTGGTTGAGCTGCAGATTCTAAAAAAGCTGCTGTAGAAAAGCTGCTGTGGAAAAGCTGCTGCGGAAAAGCTGGAAGCTGAAAAGTTGAGGTACCCCCAGCTTTGAAATTTACACTAGGAAGAAGCTACAGATTCTCAAAAGCTGCTTTGAACATTTACCCCTTTGGTTAGCTTTTAGCTTTTCAAAGCAGAAGTTGGTAAAAAAAGCTGAACCAAACACAGCCTAAGTAGGCTGGCCATTTGGGCCCAAATGGGCCAGCTGGGGGGTGCTGCGTGGTGCTGGGCTAGTATTTAGACAGTGGCTGGTCCTATTGCATACCCACTTGGGCCCAGAACACTGCATAGCTCAATTATTTAGACAGTGGCTGGTCTTGTTGCATACTGTACTGTTAGTATATACTACATACTACCACTAGGTATTAGTAGCTGAGTACTACAGTACCATGTCGACTAGTCTAGCACTAGTCTAGACTAGTCTCGATTAGTCTATGAGTCTCTACCTCGGAACGACTCGTCGACTCGTAAACCTTGATCACCACCATCTTGGTACAACGGAAATTTTTGAGGTTGTACGAGTTTCACTATGCAATTCACTGTCGAGGCTAGCGAATGGATGCTAGCAGGAATTCTCTATTTTATTCTACCACATGCCAAGCCTCCTGACACGTATGACAAGTGCACCATTATTTTGAGAAAGATGCAAGGTATCACTCTAGCATCATGTCCAAGAATTACTGTAACCAAGTTCAAGCCATCGTGTTCAGGTATATGTAGTCAGCAACATGAAATTCCTGGTTCAATCCTTGGCTAGTAGCACCAATTTTTCAGAAAAAATAAACTGAAACAGGGGCTTGTATTGCTGATTAGCTGAAACATAGTGCAAAATACATAAAAAAAAGATAAAGTAGTTGGTTTAATGCCTCCAGCAAAGTAAAAGTCAGAAGGCTGCCATGATTCTTTAGACGGCTACTGAAACATATGGATTAAAAATAAGCCATTAAAGCTTTTATTTTTTTAAGCTATTATTAAGTAACATCTTAGTATTTAACTCTGTGTTAGTTATTTGATGCTAATGCGAGCACATATGGCCGAAAGTCTTTCTTTTCTGGAATTGTATGGCCAGAAGATGAGCAATGATGCATACACCACTATAAGTGCTAAGTGAACCGATGAGTAGATGTAGATACGCACATGCATCCATGCATGTCCCAAATTGAAACGCAAGTCATTAGTCTTTTTTTACACATCAATGTAAGCATCTAGGTTCTGCATCAGGGTTGCTTGCAAGTTGCAACGAATTTGAGAACTGAAGATTCAGTGGGAAGCACATGAACATACAGAGAACTAAGGGAAAAAACAGAATTTGAAGAGCAATCAGAAGTAGCACCATTTTTTCAGAAAAAACAAACTGAAACAGGGGCTTGTATCGCTGATTAACTTTCAAGGGAGACATACCTCTGGTGTAGCTGCCTCAGGTGATGGACGGCTCGACGGATGATTTTCTTCTGCCGGCGAACTTGGCATTGGATGGCTCTACGGATGATTTTCCTCCACCTGCAACATTGGACGTTACTCTGAAAGTTGCAATGCGACGGGATTTGATGGAGATTCTGGTCGAGGGACACAGCCTGATGGATGTTCCGGTCGAGGATCCTTCCCCTCCATATTTCCACACCTGAGAAACATTTTGATAATAGTTGTGGCCACGGTGATCATTTTATTCCACCTTTGGGTCTCATTGATTCAAAATCTTTTCACGGAAAATTCAGAGGGTTGAGTTCATATGATTGTTTTTCTATGGGGCACTCTTATTTGTATGAGTGAATTAATCCTATAAAATAAGCTGTACAAATTCTTTTGCACTACATTTCTTTGGAATTTTTTTATTTGGCACTAACCTCTTGGAACGACCCTTCATTTTCTTTTAGAGCATCTAACTAAAATAGCTCGCTTGCAAATTTAATCAACAATCAAATGAGAAAATGCCACATCTGAACCAAAGGAATACAACCTTGTTCACATACTGTAAGGGGATCATGTGATGGCATTGAATGAAACTAAATTTTGCCGTGCATGCAGAGCAGATGTTTGTTTGTGCATTTGGGAAAGCAAGTCGGGTCATGGGGCAATGATGGTGGATGGATGCCAAGAGGAAAATAGATCAACAGGGACAAAAATTAATGGCAAAGCATTCTCAGTAGAAAAGTGTCAGTAAAAACATAGAATTGAACCAGAACAAAAGTGAACTATGCATGTAGTGTCTTACCAAGCATTCACATGCATAGCTGGTAATGTAGTGTGAGTAAAACCTTGCCAAATGCGAATGATCAATAAACAAATATGTACTGGTTGAACTATATGATAAAACACACATCTTAAAATATATTTTTTCTCAACATGCATACATATTGTCCTGAATGTAGATGCTCCTATAGAAATCCTGACATGAACATCCATGTCGATGGTCCTAAAGAAATCTTTGCAGCAGCAACAGAACTTGTCATGCAAAATTCAGACAGGGACAACTTCTCGCCTACACACACATGCACATTGTCTGTTTGAGTGATTCGTTACCTCATAGTGAAGGAGCGAAGAGGCTTTTGATCTCATCAGAGCGAAGACGGTGGACGAGCTTCAGTAGCAGCCGGCCGTTCAGACATCGCTACGATCTCCCGTTGCTAACTTTCATTGCTTTCCTAACCCCATGATTCTGAATATGCATGCCATAGCAGACAAGTAATATGTTCAGTACAGGTGAACTAAATCAACACATCTATCTTTTCGAGGTATAACGCAACTCTATATTCAGTCAAGGTTTCTGCTCCTTTCCTATGATATTTAATTTATTTCTGAGATATCAGCATATGGCTTACTAAGTCTGAAGTCTGAACTGTTGCCACCTCTTGGGCAGGAACTCCAACACAACATAGAGCAAAATAATTCCCCTGTATTTTTCAGATCGTAAGCTTCAAGAGTAGCTTCAGAACCAAATTCCTTTTCAATGAAACGCTTCAGCAAGAGAAATTCACGTGTTCGGAAACAAAAGCGTGAGCAAAAGTTAAAACACACACACACACGCACGCGCACGCGCACGCGCACGCACGCGCACACGCACACGCACACGCACACACACACACACACCTGTAGGCGCTTCAGTCGTGTATGGGGGAGCTCATAATTCTTGGCGCTTGCTACAAATCAGCCGGCTGATCTTTTGAAAAGATCAGCCGCCTGGCTAGCCCTTCGATTAAAATGCAGGCGGCCGTCCGATCACACAGCAGCACAGAGCGTCTTTTTCCTCTTGTGCCGTACCCATCTACACACAACAATGAGCCACCACGCCACCACGCTGATGCGAACCGCCGTCGAGCTCGCACCGGCGATAGCAACAGCACCCCCGCCCAAAGCTCCATTGCAACTTCCGGCGGCGGAGACAAAGCTTCGATGCAGCATGGCCGACGCCGGCGAAGCTCCAATGCAGCAGCAACAACGCTCCCATGCAGCACCGGCGGAGCTCCATTACAGCCTACTGACTCCGGTGTTGCGCCGATGAAGCCCCATTGCAACCCCAAGCGGCGGAGATAAAGCTTCAACGCAGCATCGCCGGCGCCGGCGAAGCTACAATGCAGCAGCAACAACGCTCCCATGCATCACCGGCGGAGCTCCATTACAGCCTACTGACTCCGGTGTTGCGCCGATGAAGCCCCATTGCAACCCCAAGCGGCGGAGATAAAGCTTCAACGCAGCATCGCCGGCGCCGGCGAAGCTCCAATGCAGCAGCAACAATGCTCCGATGCAGCACCTTCGGAGCTCCATTGCAGGCTACTGACTCCGGCGATGCGCCGACGAAGCTCCATTGCAGCGCGGCTTCCTTGCAGCCGGTCGCAACAGTGCACACGCTGCACCGCAACTCTGCCGCTGGCGCACCACCATGGATGTTGTGTTGAAGCTTTTGCGGCCGGCGAGATCCACGGGTCAAATGGACACGCGCGTTGCATTGCAGCTTGACCGTCGCAACGCCGACCACGGCGCCCTCCGCGCGGCACGACAGCGCCCTCTTGAACTCCGGCAACGCCGAAGAGTACTGCATCGCAGCGTCAATGATCCTTCAGCCATCTCGTTTGCAGCGCCGCAACAGTCGACAAGCTGCTGCATCGCTCCCCGGTTTTCAGCGTCGGCAACAGTCGACGAGCTGCTGTGTCGCCGGCTTGCAGCGCCGGCAGCAGTCAACGACGAGATCCACGTTGTGGAAGGAGCAGGGAACAGCAGCTCCCGCAGGAAGGAAGATTAGGTAGAGGGGGCGACTTCCAGGGAGAAGAGGAAAGGCCGGGCTAGGGCAGGGGGCGATGGGGTTGCAGCAGGCGGCGGTGGTGGTGCTCGTCATGGGAGCCTCTCCCCTGCTCACTCGTACGAAGAAGATGGAAGGGAGAGGAAGAAGCGTGTGGAAGAGATGTACTCTGTAAAGAGATAAGGCGAGAGCAGCGAGCGGGAGCCCACAGGGGCACGTGGCGTGCGGTGGAGGCGGCTTGAGGAGAGAAAAAATCATCCGGTTGTTTTGAAGAGTTTTCCATAATTCTTTGATCCAAGGAAGGCAAGCAGTGGTGGTCGTGCCCAAGGCAGCGGATATCAGGATGTGGTCGTGATGCCCCTGGCCGAACTGCTGTCAACCTCGGGTGTCGTAGGTCGCGCCCCTGATCTAGATGAATGAGATGTTGGCGGAGGTCCTGTCTGGCGGCGAGCGAGAGGTCGGAGGTGCTGCCTCCATGGCCGCTGCCCATGGCGTGCAGAAGGTTGAGGTCGGTCGTGGCGGCGGTCGGCCATCGATCCAGCAGCTTGGCAGAAGGCAACCATGAGTTCTCCGGAGGCGCGGGTGGGCAGTGCAGGCGGGGCAGCACAGAAAGAGGAGCTTGAGGAGGAGGCGCGGCGCTCGCCCCACGGACGACCGGCGACGGGCCCAAGCTGGGCGGAAGGAGAGGGCCATGGATCGGGGCGAGCTTGGGTGGTCGCTGCTGACCAGAGGGCGGAGAGAAAAGGAGAGGAACTGAGTGGAAAGAGGAGGAAGGCGGGCTGAGGGGGCACGCCGGCGTAGCCTTCATCAGCGGCGGCCGGTCTCCGGAGAGGCGCGGAGTCGGGTGGTCGGTCCGAGGCGTCTCTCGCGGCGGCGCAAAGGGGAAGCTGGGGGAGGAATACTCTAGCAAATAATTTTTTATGGTTGATCAAAAAAAAAAAATTATGGACTGCGGGTTCAATTGTCAAAAACTACAGAGACTATTATGCAAAACACCGCGACGGTGAACCCGACAGACTCAATCTGTATTTTATTAGTAGGTAAAGATTCCTTGACTTGACTTGGAACGTCTGCAGCTCCGCCCCTTGGTTACCACCTCTCTTTTTTTCCTAAAAAACCTCTGTTTTTTTTCCTTTCTGAAATGACCATCTCGTTTTTTTTTACGCAAGGCTGCTCTCTTATGTCACGGCCGCTACTTGCTAGAGAAAGTAGTGGAAAATTAGGAAGAGGAAGGAAGCGGAAGGAGATGCGGTCATCGGGGCTGTGCCGAACCATCAAAACGGCAAAGGAAGATGATAGAGAGAATTTCTTATTTAACATCGTGTCTAAATTTTATGCCTTATTTGACATTGACATATAATTTCTTCCCTATCTAACAACGAGTCTAAATTTTGTGTCTTTTATAACATTTATGTTCATTTTGAGTCTAAATGATACCTGAAAAGATCATTTTACCCTCATATGATACGTTTGGGTGCGCTACTGCTGCATGTGTGTGTGCGCTTACGTGTGTGCTACTGCTGCGTGCCTGCGTGTGTGTGCATGCATGCTGCTGAGTGTGTGTGTGTGTGTGCGCGTGCGTGCGTGCTACTGAGTGCATGTTTGCTACTGCTTGTGTACGTGCGAGTGTGCGCGCGCGCGTTGTTGCATGCATGTGTGCTGCGTGCGTCCGTGCTGCTGTGTGTGCTGTTGCGTGTGTGTGTGCGTCCGTGCTGCTGTGTGTGCTGTTGCGTGTGTGTGTGTGCTGCTGCGTGTGTCTGCTGTTGTGTGTGTGTGCTGCTGCGTGTGTATGTGCTGCTACGTGTGTGCTACTGCCCTGACACTGATGCTGCGTGTGTGCGCTATTGCCCCACGCACATAAATACCACGTGAGAGGCAAAAGGATCTTTTTAAGTGTTATTTAGATTTAAAATGGACGGAAGTGTCATAACAGAAATAAAATTTAGACTCATTGTTAGCTAGGGAAGAAAATTTTTAATGTGACCCTCAAAACAAGAAAGTTTTTAATGTTAAATAAGAAAACAAAATTTAAAATAATGTTAAATAAGGAATTATTTCAAGATGATATGTAGCGTGCAAGCATAGGACCAGCTCCATGGAGATACACGCACCACACACATGTACTGCAGGCGGCCGGACCTGACTATGATGAATTCATTCATTCGTGAGAAAAGGAGGCGTGGCTTTTGTACGAGAGATTACCTGAAACACCTGTCATTTTTTTATTAAAAAAAGGGTTTCCCTCCGATTTCATTAACAAAACCAAGGTCACAAAGTAGCAGTTTAAAGCGTAATCAGGCGCCAAGTCTTCCAGGACTACCATAAGTTCTAGGAACAGCAAAAGAGCAGCCAGCAAAAGCTGGCAACAGAGAGCGAAGATCCATTACAAACGGATTTTCCAGGGGCTAATACAAACTACTACGAGATCTCCAGCAAGCTAGAGCCTAAGCAGGCTAAGTCCCAGCAGCTCCCAGTCTTCTCATTCCAGGCCTTCACCCCTGCGACGCCTTGTAGACTTCACTTGTCACCCGCTCTATTATTTTTACTCCCAGCATCAGCATTTTTTGCTCTGGTTTTTTTTCTGCAAAATATACCAGTCAATAATCCAGTTGCATAGCCTCCTAACAATCATCATGGGGTCATTTAATTTTTTTGATCTAAACACCACATCATTTCTGCATTTCCAGATGGACCAAAACATCGCAGATATTCCCACGATCACAAGTTGTCTCTGTGTTTTCTGAAATGTTTTGATCCACACATTTAAACAGTCATTCAGAGACTGAGGAGTATTTTTAAGATCAAAGGAGCATTTAACTAGGCTCCACATCAATCTAGCAGCAGAGCAAGAAAAAAATAGATGATCAATATTTTCCTCTTTCCCACAGAAGACACACATCTTATCCCCTTTCCATCCTCTCCTAGTCAAATTATCTTTTGTCAGGATGCTTTTTCTGGCTAGAAGCCAAAAGAACATCTTGATCTTAGCTGGGGTTTTGATCTTCCACAGGAATTTGTGTGGGAACCCAACATCAGTTTTAATTAGAAAATCATATAGCGATTTCACAGAAAATTTTCTATCTTTGGTAAGCATCCACATAGGTTGGTCTTTACCTCCAAACATTCTAACCTCCTCACATCTCAGTTTTAAACTGACCCATAGGTCATATAGTTCCCCCAGAAGGGTTCGTCGGAACTTAAACCCTCTCCACCCTTTTCTGATGGCCTCATCTACAGAGATATTATGATCAAAGCTAATATTATAGAGTCTGGGATAGGCCTCCTTTAGAGGTTTAGAACCTACCCACCAGTCCTCCCAAAACCTAGTTTTTTTACCATCCCCCAATCTTTTTTTCACATGTTGAAAATAAATTTTCTTCACACCTAACAAGCTCCCCCAGAATTGAGAATCTCCAGGTTTTCTCTCTATTCCACAGAGACATTTATTTTTGACATATTTATTCAGAAGAATAGCCACCCACATTCCATTTTCAGTTTCCAGTTTCCAAAACCATTTACCTAACAAGGCCTTGTTCATTACCTCAAGATTCAGAATTCCCAGCCCTCCTTGTTCTTTTGGCAGGCAGCAAGTCTTCCAATTAACTAGGTGATACTTCTTCTTATCTTCATTTTCTTGCCAGACAAGTCTGGCTCTATAGAAATCAGCTTTTTTCCTAGGACCCACTGGAAGTGGATAGAAGGACATCATGAAAAGTGGTATGTTTGTCAGGCAGGCCTGTACCAAGGTGACCCTTCCTGCCATATTAAGCAGCCTCCCTTGCCAGCAAGCACACCTTTTTTCAATCTTTTCTGTAACTCCTCTCCAGGCTTTATTGCCCAGTCTCACATTGGACACAGGCAAGCCTAGATATTTGAAAGGTATTTTCCCTATTTCACAAGTAAATATTTTTTGATAGTTATCAGCTTTATTAGCAGCTTCCCCAAACAGGAACAGTTCACTTTTTATGGAAATTGATAGTAAGCCCAGACATTTGTTCAAATGCAGTCAAAATGAATTTAAGATTCTTGGCACTGTCTTCATCATCTTGTAATAGGAAGATAGTGTCATCAGCATATTGCAGCATGTTGACACCATCATTCCCCATTTCTTGCAAAACCCCTTTAACAAATCCTTCTTTTTTTGCTCTATCTAAAATAATTGCAAGAGCATCTACAGCTACATCAAACAGAAGGGGGGAAAGAGAATCCCATTGTCTCAACCCTTTATGTGTTTTAAAGTATGGCCCAATGGTGTCATTTACCCTTATAGCCACCTGACCACCAATCATAGTATGCATCACCAGGTCACACCATTTATCAGGTAGGTTTTCTAGTTTCATCATTTTATACACAAAAGGCCATTTGATGTTGTCATATGCTTTTTCAAAATCAACTTTGAATAGGATGACACTTTGTTTTTTCTGATGTATGGTGTTTAGGGATTCATGGAGCACCACCACCCCCTCCATAATGTATCTTCCTTTGATAAAGGCTGTCTGGGTAGGTGGGATGATAGGTGTAATAACCCTACTTAGTCTATTCATCAGCACCTTATTAATGATTTTGAAACTCACATTAAGCAGGCATATTGGTCTAAATTTCTGTATTTGTTTGGCATCTTTGACTTTTGGGATTAGAGTAATTATCCCATAGTTTAGTCTTCTTATGTCTAGTGTGCCAGAGTGAAATTCATCCAACAGATTTTTGAGATCCCACTTGACAACATCCCAAAAATGTTGATAGAAGTCAGCAGGAAGGCCATCAGGGCCATGGCTTTTATTTTTCTACATACCAAATACCACATCATGTAGTTCTTTCATAGAGAAATGTTCAACTAATTGTGCAGCTTGTTCCTGGCTAATTCCTGGGGCATCCTGTATCCTCAGATTGATAGTTGAGGAGTCAGGTTCACCTAACAGGGTTTTATAGAAATCTGTAATGTAATTGATGAGGTTTTCTTCCCCTTCTATGACCCCCTCATCTTGTTCAAGGGAGAAAATGGTATTCTTCCTCTTCCTACCATTAACTTTTGCATGGTAGTATTTGGAGTTATTATCTTCATCTTTGATTTCCCTATCTTTGTATCTCTGAAGCCATTTCATTTCTTCTTGTTTAAGAAGTTTCTGTAGTTGGGATCTTAATCTTTTCTGTTCCTCTCTATCATAAGCATGTAGTCCAAACTTTTCAGCATTTTTATCAATCATATCTAGATCATTAAGAATTTGTTTCTTGGTTTTCCTATACCAGGCATCATCATTAAGTATCCACCCCTTTACTTTTTTCCTAAATATCCTTAATCTTTGCTGCCATCTCTCCAGACAATCCCCATAGAAATGACCATTCCAAATTTTAATAACATACTCTCTAAAACCCTCTTTCAGCATCCATGCGTTTTCAAATCTAAACACAGGGGTGATATTTCTTTTGTCTCCAGTGTCAAGAAGTAGAGGAGTATGATCAGAGATCTCTCTCTCCAAAGTCTGAACCACACTAAGGGGTTAATGTTCCTCCCAGTCTGGACATATTAAAATTCTTTCTAGTTTTTCATAAGTAGGATCATCTAAATTGTTAGCCCATGTATATTTCCTCCCATTTAAAGGAAGTTCTCTCAACCCAACATGTTCAATAATGGCATTAAAGACAAAACTCCAATGATTATTATCACTGGGTTTGTTTTTTTCACTACTGTTTCTAATGATGTTGAAGTCCCCTCCAATCACACAAGGCATCGAACTATTTTTTTGATACATTCTGGACAATTCTGCTAAAAAAGCAGCTTTTCTAGTAATTTGAGCATCACCATAAAATACTACTAGGTTCCAATCAAATTTTCCTTTTTTTATCAAACATCAACATTCTAACAAAATAATTCCCAATTTCCACATTGATAATATCAAAATTATCCCCATTCACTCCTACTAAATTTCCCCCTGATCTACCTCTTGGTATAGACCACTTCCATATAAATTTTCTCCCTCCACAAAGATTGTGAAGTTCATTTTTGGAGAAATCATTTTTAATGGTTTCTTGTATTCCCACAAAGTCAAGCCTTTTACTACCAATAATGTCTCTAATGAAACTTCTTTTGGTATCAGGCCCAATCCCTCTCACATTCCAGAACATGCCTATCATGATATCAACAATAGGCTTTTGTCTTACTTTCTTTTTTTCCTTCTGTTTTGCCCCCCTATTTTAACAGATGACTTCCCACAGGGTAACCCTGGTGAGCCAGAGCTGTTTTTCTTCCCACTGGTATCATGGAAATATGCCCTAGAGGCAATAATAAAGTTGTTATTTATATTTCCTCATATCATGATAAATGTTTATTATTCATGCTAGAATTGTATTAACCGGAAACTTAATACATGTGTGAATACATAGGCAAACAGAGTGTCACTAGTATGCCTCTACTTGACTAGCTCGTTAATCAAAGATGGTTAAAGTTTCCTAGCCATAGAGATGAGTTGTCATTTGATGAACGGGATCACATCATTAGAGAATGATGTGATTGACAAGACCCATCCGTTAGCTTAGCACGATGATCGTTTAGTTTGTTGCTATTGCTTTCTTCATGACTTATACAAGTTCCTATGACTATGAGATTATGCAACTCCCGAATACCAGAGGAACACTTAGTGTGCTATCAAACGTCACAACGTAACTGGGTGATTATAAAGATGCTCTACAGGTGTCTCCGATGGTGTTTGTTGAGTTGGCATAGATCAAAATTAGGATTTGTCACTCCGATTGTCCGAGAGGTATATCTGGGCCCTCTCGGTAATGCACATCATATGAAGCCTTGCAAGCAATGTGACTAATGAGTTAGTTACGGGATGATGCATTACGGAACGAGTAAAGAGACTTGCCGGTAACGAGATTGAACTAGGTATGATGATACCGACGATCGAATCTCGGGCAAGTAACATACCGATGACAAAGGGAACAACGTATGTTGTTATGCGGTTTGACCGATAAAGATCTTCGTAGAATATGTGGGAGCCAATATGAGCATCCAGGTTCCGCTATTGATTATTGACCGGAGATGAGTCTCGGTCATGTCTACATAGTTCTCGAACCCGTAGGGTCCGCACGCTTAACGTTCGATGACGATCGGTATTATGAGTTTATGTGTTTTGATGTACCGAAGGTAGTTCGGAGTCCCGGATGAGATCACGGACATGACGAGGAGTCTCGAAATGGTCGAGACATGAAGATTGATATATTGGAAGACTATGTTTGGACATCGGAATGGTTCTGGGTGAGTTCGGGCATTTACCGGAGTACCGGAGGGTTACCGGAACCCCCCGGGGAGTCTATGGGCCTTATTGGGCCTTAGTGGGAGAGAGGAGGAGGCAGCCAAGGTGGGGGCGCGCCCCCCAAGCCCAATCCGAATTAGGGTGGGGGGCCGGCCCCCCTTTCCTTCTCCCTCTCTCCTCCTTCCATCCTCTCCTACTCCAACTAGGGAAAGGGGAATCCTACTCCCACCGGGAGTAGAACTCCCCCCTTGGGCGCGCCATGAGAGGGCCGGCCCTCCCCTCCTCCACTCCTTTATATACGGAGGAGGGGGGCACCCCAGACACACAAGTTGATTGTTTTTAGCCGTGTACGGTGCCCCCCTCCACAGATTTCCACCTCGGTCATATTTTCGGAGAGCTTAGGAGAAGCCCTGCCGGAATCCCTTCATCATCACCGTCACCACGCCGTCGTGCTGACGAAACTCTCCCTCGGCCTCAACTGGATCAAGAGTTCGAGGGACGTCACCGAGCTGAACGTGTGCAGATCGCGGAGGTGCTGTACGTTCGGTACTTGGATCGGTTGGATCGCGAAGACGTTCGACTACATCAACCGCGTTACTAAACGCTTCCGCTTTCGGACTACGAGGGTACATGGACACACTCTCCCCGCTCGTTGCTATGCTTCTCCTAGATAGATCTTGCGTGATCGTAGGAAGTTTTTTGAAATACTACGTTCCCCAACAGTGGCATCAGAGCCAGGTCTATGCGTAGATGTTATATACACGAGTAGAACACAAAGAGTTGTGGGCGATAATAGTCATACTGCTTACCAGCATGTCATACTTTGATTTGGCGGTATTGTTGGATGAAGCGGCTCAGACCGACATTACGCGTACGCTTACGCGAGACTGGTTCTACCGACGTGCTTCGCACACAGGTGGCTGGTGGGTGTCAGTTTCTCCAACTTTAGTTGAATCGAGTGTGACTACGCCCGGTCCTTGTTGAAGGTTAAAACAGCACACTTGACGAAAAATCGTTGTGGTTTTGATTTGTAGGTAAGAACGGTTCTTGCTCAGCCTGTAGCAGCCACGTAAAACTTGCAACAACAAAGTAGAGGACATCTAACTTGTTTTTGCAGGGCATGCTGTGATATGATATGGTCAAGACATGATGCTATATTTTATTGTATGAGATGATCATGTTTTGTAACAGAGTTATCGGCAACTGGCAGGAGCCATATGGTTGTCGCTTTATTGTATGCAATGCAATCGCCATGTAATTGTTTTTACTTTATCACTAAGCGGTAGCGATAGTCGTAGAAGCAATAGTTGGTAAGACGACAACGATACTACGATGGAGATCAAGGTGTCGCGCCGGTGACGATGGTGATCATGACGGTGCTTTGGAGATGGAGATCAAAGGCACAAGATGATGATGACCATATCATATCACTTATATTGAATTGCAAGTGATGTTAATCCTTTTATGCATCTTATTTTGCTTAGTACGGCGGTAGCATTATAAGATGATCTCTCACTAAATTTCAAGGTATAAGTGTTCTCCCTGAGTATGCACCATTGCGAAAGTTCTTCGTGCTGAGACACCACGTGATGATCGGGTGTGATAGAATCTACGTTCAAATACAACGGGTGCAAGCCAGTTTTGCACACGCAGAATACTCGGGTTAAACTTGACGAGCCTAGCATATGCAGATATGGCCTCGGAACACTGAGACCGAAAGGTCAAGCATGAATCATATAGTAGATATGATCAACATAGTGATGTTCACCAATGAAAACTACTCCATCTCACGTGATGATCGGACATGGTTTAGTTGATTTGGATCACGTGATCACTTAGATGATTAGAGGGATGTCTATCTAAGTGGGAGTTCTTAAGTAATATGATTAATTGAACTTTAATTTATCATGAACTTAGTACCTGATAGTATTTTGCATGTCTATGTTGTTGTAGATCAATGGCCCGTGCTACTGTTCCTTTGAATTTTAATGCGTTCCTAGAGAAAGCTAAGTTGAAAGATGATGGTAGCAACTACACGGACTGGGTCCGTAACTTGAGGATTATCCTCATTGCTGCACAGAAGAATTACGTCCTGGAAGCACCGCTAGGTGCTAGGCCTGCTGCAGACGCTACTGATGACGTTAAGAACGTCTGGCAGAGCAAAGCTGATGACTACTCGATAGTTCAGTGTGCCATGCTTTACGGCTTAGAACCGGGACTTCAACGACCTTTTGAACGTCATGGAGCATATGAGATGTTCCAGGAGTTGAAGTTAATATTTCAAGCAAATGCCCGGATTGAGAGATATGAAGTCTCCAATAAGTTCTATAGCTGCAAAATGGAGGAAAATAGTTCTGTCAGTGAGCATATACTCAAAATGTCTGGGTATCATAATCACTTGACTCAGCTGGGAGTTAATCTTCCGGTTGATAGTGTCATTGAGAGAGTTCTTCAATCACTGCCACCAAGCTACAAGAGCTTCGTGATGAACTATAATATGCAAGGGATGGATAAGACAATTCCCGAGCTCTTCGCAATGCTAAAGGCTGCGGAGGTAGAAATAAAAAAGGAGCATCAAGTGTTGATGGTCAACAAGACCACCGGTTTCAAGAAAAAGGGTAAAGGGAAGAAGGGGAACTTCAAGAAGAACGGCAAGCAAGTTGCTGCTCAAGTGAAGAAGCCCAAGTCTGGACCTAAGCCTAAGACTGAGTGCTTCTACTGCAAAGGGACTGGTCACTGGAAGCGGAATTGCCCCAAGTATTTGGCGGATAAGAAGGATGGCAAGGTGAACAAAGGTATATGTGATATACATGTTATTGATGTGTACCTTACTAATGCTCGCAGTAGTACCTGGGTATTTGATACTGGTTCTGTTGCTAATATTTGCAACTCGAAACAGGGACTACGGATTAAGCGAAGATTGGCTAAGGACGAGGTGACGATGCGTGTGGGAAATGGTTCCAAAGTCGATGTGATCGCTGTCGGCACGCTACCTCTACATCTACCTTCGGGATTAGTTTTAGACCTGAATAATTGTTATTTGGTGCCAGCGTTAAGCATGAACATTATATCTGGATCTTGTTTGATGCGAGACGGTTATTCATTTAAATCTGAGAATAATGGTTGTTCTATTTATATGAGTAATATCTTTTATGGTCATGCACCCTTGAAGAGTGGTCTATTTTTGTTAAATCTCGATAGTAGTGATACGCATATTCATAATATTGAAACCAAAAGATGCAGAGTTGATAATGATAGTGCAACTTATTTGTGACACTGCCGTTTGGGTCATATTGGTGTAAAGCACATGAAGAAACTCCATACTGATGGACTTTTGGAATCACTTGGTACTTGCGAACCATGCCTCATGGGCAAGATGACTAAAACTCCATTCTCCGGAATAATGGAGCGAGCAACGGATTTATTGGAAATAATACATACTGATGTATGCGGTCCGATGAATATTGAGGCTCGTGGCGGGTATCGTTATTTTCTGACCTTCACAGATGATTTGAGCAGATATGGGTATATCTACTTGATGAAACATAAGTCTGAAACATTTGAAAAGTTCAAAGAATTTCAGAGTGAAGTGGAAAATCATTGTAACAAGAAAATAAAGTTTCTGCGATCCGATCGTGGAGGAGAATATTTGAGTTACGAGTTTGGTCTTCATTTGAAACAATGAGGAATAGTTTCGCAACTCACGCCACCCGGAACACCACAGCGTAATGGTGTGTCCGAACGTCGTAACCGCACTTTATTAGATATGGTGCGATCTATGATGTCTCTTACTGATTTACCGCTATCGTTTTGGGGTTATGCTTTAGAGACGGCTGCATTCACGTTAAATAGGGCACCATCTAAATCCGTTGAGATGACACCTTATGAACTGTGGTTTGGCAAGAAACCCAAGTTGTCGTTTCTTAAAGTTTGGGGCTGCGATGCTTATGTGAAAAAGCTTCAAACTGATAAGCTCGAACCCAAATCGGAGAAATGTGTCTTCATAGGATACCCAAAGGAGACTGTTGGGTACACCTTCTATCACATATCCGAAGGCAAGACATTCGTTGCTAAGAATGGATCCTTTCTAGAGAAGGAGTTTCTCTTGAAAGAAGTGAGTGGGAGGAAAGTAGAACTTGATGAGGTAACTGTACCTGCTCCCTTATTGGAAAGTAGTTCATCACAGAAATCAGTTCCTGTGACTCCTACACCAATTAGTGAGGAAGCTAATGATGATGATCATGTAACTTCAGATCAAGTTACTACCGAACCTCGTAGGTCAACCAGAGTAAGATCCGCACTAGAGTGGTACGGTAATCCTGTTCTGGAGGTCATGTTACTTGACCATGACGAACCTACGAACTATGAGGAAGCGATGATGAGCCCAGATTCCGCAAAATGGCTTGAGGCCATGAAATCTGAGATGGGATCCATGTATGAGAACAAAGGATACCTGAAAAGGACTAAGGATATGTTTCTCATTTATGGAGGTGACAAAGAGCTCATCGTAAGTGGTTACGTCGATGCAAGTTTTGACACTGATCCGGATGACTCTAAGTCACAAACCGGATACGTATTTATATTGAACGGTGGAGCTATCAGTTGGTGCAGTTCTAAGCAAAGCGTCGTGGCGGGATCTACGTGTGAAGCGGAGTACATAGCTGCTTCGGAAGCAGCGAATGAAGGAGTCTGGATGAAGGAGTTCATATCCGATCTAGGTGTCATACCTAGTGCATCGGGTCCAATAAAAATCTTTTGTGACAATACTGGAGCAATTGCCTTGGCAAAAGAATCCAGATTTCACAAGACAACCAAACACATCAAGAGACGCTTCAATTCCACCCGCGATCAAGTCAAGGAGGGAGACATAGAGATTTGCAAGATACATATGGATCTGAATGTTGCAGACCCGTTGACTAAGCCTCTCTCACGAGAAAAACATGATCAGCACCAAGACTCCATGGGTGTTAGAATCATTACTGTGTAATCTAGATTATTGACTCTAGTGCAAGTGGGAGACTGAAGGAAATATGCCCTAGAGGCAATAATAAAGTTGTTATTTATATTTCCTTATATCATGATAAATGTTTATTATTCATGCTAGAATTGTATTAACCGGAAACTTAATACATGTGTGAATACATAGACAAACAGAGTGTCACTAGTATGCCTCTACTTGACTAGCTTGTTAATCAAAGATGGTTAAAGTTTCCTTGCCATAGACATGAGTTGTCATTTGATGAACGGGATCACATCATTAGAGATTGATGTGATTGACAAGACCCATCCGTTAGCTTAGCATGATGATCGTTTAGTTTGTTGCTATTGCTTTCTTCATGACTTATACAAGTTCCTATGACTATGAGATTATGCAACTCTCGAATACCGGAGGAATACTTAGTGTGCTATCAAACGTCACAACATAACTGGGTGATTATAAAGATGCTCTACAGGTGTCTCCGATGATGTTTGTTGAGTTGGCATAGATCGAAATTAGGATTTGTCACTCCGATTGTCGGAGAGGTATCTCTGGGCCCTCTCGGTAATGCACATCATATGAAGCCTTGCAAGCAATGTGACTAATGAGTTAGTTACGGGATGATGCATTACGGAACAAGTAAAGAGACTTGCCGGTAACGAGATTGAACTAGGTATGATGATACCGACGATCGAATCTCGGGCAAGTAACATACCGATGACAAAGGGAACAACGTATGTTGTTATGCGGTTTGACCGATAAAGATCTTCGTCGAATATGTGGGAGCCAATATGAGCATCCAGGTTCCGCTATTGGTTATTGACCGGAGATGAGTCTCGGTCATGTCTACATAGTTCTCGAACCCGTAGGGTCTGCACGCTTAACGTTCGATGACGATCGGTATTACGAGTTTATGTGTTTTGATGTACCGAAGGTAGTTCAGAGTCCCGGATGAGATCACGGACATGACGAGGAGTCTCTAAATTGTCGAGACATGAAGATTGATATATTGGAAGACTATGTTTGGACATCGGAATGGTTCCAGGTGAGTTCGGGCATTTACCGGAGTACCGGAGGGTTACCGGAACCCCCCAGGGAGTCTATGGGCCTTATTGGGCCTTAGTGGGAGAGAGGAGGAGGCAGCCAAGGTGGGGACACGCCCCCCCAAGCCCAATCCGAATTGGGGTGGGGGGCCGGCCCCCCTTTCCTTCTCCCTCTCTCCTCCTTCCATCCTCTCCTACTCCAACTAGGGAAAGGGGAATCCTACTCCCACCGGGAGTAGGACTTCCCCCTTGGGCGCACCATGAGAGGGCCGGCCCTCCCCTCCTCCACTCCTTTATATACGGAGGAGGGGGGCACCCCAGACACACAAGTTGATTGTTTTTAGCCGTGTGCGGTGCCCCCCTCCACAGATTTCCACCTCGGTCATATTTTCGGAGAGCTTAGGTGAAGCCTTGCCGGAATCACTTCATCATCACTGTCACCACGCCATCGTGCTGACGAAACTCTCCCTCGGCCTCAACTGGATCAAGAGTTCGAGGGACGTCACCGAGCTGAACGTGTGCAGATCGCGGAGGTGTCGTACGTTCGGTACTTGGATCGGTTGGATCGCGAAAACGTTCGACTACATCAACCGTGTTACTAAACGCTTCCGCTTTCGGTCTACGAGGGTACGTGGACACACTCTCCCCGCTCGTTGCTATGCTTCTCCTAGATAGATCTTGCGTGATCGTAGGAATTTTTTTGAAATACTACGTTCCCCAACATGGTAAATATGTTTTTGAGATGTGAGAAGTAATCCATCTCCAAAGCAGAATCAGAGTGATCATCATCAGAACATAGTTCCTTGAGATCAATATCACCTATATCAATTAGTTCTATATTGTTCTCATTCTTGGGATCATTCCCCTTGTTCATTTTTTGATTATAAAAGTCTTGTCTACTCTGTTCTTCGTGTTTGTTATTATCAGCTTCTTTTGTCTCATTGTCAGTGATCTCCTCCAATTCTTTCTCTCTAGCTTCCCAGAATTCAATTTTGCTCACACATGTGTTGATCATAGCTTGTTGTTTGGTCACCAACTCCAGTAAGTGTTTTCTTTCTTTTTCAAGCTCAACAATCTTTAATTCCTCCTTTGCTTTTAGGGCATTCTGTCTAGCTCTCTCTTCTTCCATCTCTTGCAACTTGAGGAAAACCAGACCTATATCAGCTTCTACTTTTTTCCTGGCTTCAATTTCTTTTATGTGTTCTCTCTGAACAACTTTCATTTCTTCAGTACTCTTTTTAATCTCCTCATATTGACTAAGGTTCAAACTGCCCAAACTGATTATCTCTCTTGTACCCTCCTCCTGATTGTGTGTTCCTTTATGCCTTTTCCTCATTTTTTCTTCCTGACAGCCCAACTCATTATCTTCCATGCCATGTTTTTTTTTGTTCACCATACCATCCAACTTCCACAACCATCTCTAATTCTGTCTTACTCTATATATCATCAAATTTTTGTCTGTGATCTCTGTGTAGGCTGGTATTTTCTCATGATCTCTAACTCCAACCTTGGCTCTGATTTTGTCTTGTGTTATGGTGTTCATATCAATTTCCAAAACTGGTCCCAGGGTAGCAGCCACTTCACACATCCCGAAGAAGTGCGTGAAGCATTCAGGAACTTTATCAAACTTAACCCACACAGTGTGGAGCTTGCCAATAGCTTGTGCCTCAAACCCCCAATTGCTGACATTGATGATAGCCCCAGAGCTCAACAGATTAAAATACTTGCACTGTATCAGCTCCACTAATCTCCCTTTGCTTGGAAATCTCACCAGAAAAGTGTTTTCACTTTGTCTCCTGCACCTCCATTGCCAATTCCAGTTGAACATGTAGTGCATCCTGTCAATTAACTGAGTTTCATTCACCTCTCTTGAAACCACTGTCACTAGTGCCATGGGGTTAGGGTTTTCAACATCAAGGACCTCTTTTGAACTTTGTACCAGAAGCACCCCTAGCCCTTTTGCAGCATATCCCACAAATTTTGGCACTGGTTTCATCCGTTTCAACCAATTGCAGTCATCAGTTGTGTGGTTTTTCTTCCCACAGATCACACAGTGCCCTAACATACAATCTTTGGTAGCATGTCCAGGGTTCTTGCATTTATTGCAGATATTGCTTGCATTCCCTCCCACTGCATTTCTCACACCATCCATGCTTGCCCTTGAGTAGGTATTGTCTCTGTCCTGCCCACTTCTCTGAAAACCTTCCACTTTGTTGACAGGATTGGCTTGAATCCCCTTCATCCCTGCATTCAGACTTGGTTCCCCTCTAGCAGAAAGGTCTTCTCTCTTCTGTTGGCTTTCCTCTGTCTAGTCGGTTCTGAGAATTGCTTCCCTCAGCCCTATTTTTTCCATCCCCTCCTGAGGCAGCAGAATTCTGAGCAAGTTGGGCTAACAAGTTGCTAAGCCATACCTGTTGTTGTGTCAGATCCACACCTCCAGGTACCTGATTCAGTGCCCCCATCTGGCAATTCTTGGACATTGATCTTTCCTCCCCCTCTTTAGCCCCTTTGGCTATCTCCATACCAGCATCTCCCGTCAAGCCTTTAGGGTCTTGTTTAGTGTTTATGCTTCTAGCATTTCCTGCTTCTGGATCAAACTCAGACTTCTCCTCACCATAGGATTTGCGGTTGTAGTTTTCTCCCCCTTCCTCACGTTTCTTGTATTGCCATCCATCTCTCCCTCCTCTGTTGAATCTTCCCGCTCCCCCTCCAAATCTACCAAAACCTCTATTCATGTGGTCTTCTCTCTCCGGCGGCTCCCCTACGAACCCTAATTTGGATTCTCCTTCACCCTTCCCACACACAGCCAGGGGGAGATGGGTATTTATATCTCGAGGAGGGCTGGATAGCCCATTGGGCTTCTTCGCTCCTTCCCCCAAAAAGGGTATCTCATCAACCTCTGTTGGGCCTGGGTCTAGGGCCCAGTCCTCAACAATCCCATCCCCAATCGTAATTTTCTTTTTAATATCATTTTTCCTCCCCCACGGTTTTTTGCTGTGAAGACCAGCTTTAACCTCACAATTTTCCACCACCAACAAATATGAATCCAGTCCTACATCCGATCAAAAGTCTGGGATGGGCCGGATTGAATTCATTCTTTTTTTCACCTCATCCCCACACATAAAAGATTTTTTGCTCTGATTCTCACTGGCTTTTCGATTATGTTTCGAAAGGATATTAACATAAGAGAAATTTCTATCATTGATATCAATGGTTTTGCCTCTTTTTATGTTGTTATCCTTATATTCCCGCAGTTTCTTTCCTTTGCTATCCTTCACATTTTTCTGGACTTTATCCATATCAGTAAGCAAATACTTGACAGATTTGGGATTTGCCATACTTGAATCTTCTGATGAGTACCCAGCATCCTCATCAGGCTCCTCCCCAGCCAGCAACCAGAAACGATTGCCGGCAGGGGAGCAGCCTATTCCGCCGCCGCGGGGTTGGTGAGGTCGCGGATGCGCGGCGACCGTCGAAGGAAGCGCGGCGACCTATGTGGCACCAGTCCTGACGATGCTTTTTTCCCTTTGCGCTTTGGGATCTCTAGCTCCTCGGCCACCACCATCTCTGCAGCTTCGGTATCCTGCTCCACTTCCTCCTCGCTAGATTCGATCTGAATCGGAACCCAGCAGGTCCCCAGCGCCGGAATCGCCATGACTCCGCCCACCACGAACTCCTCTGGGCCCGCCGGAAAGCGGCGGCGAGAGCGGAAAGCCCACCATTTCTCCTTCTGCTTTAGATCTTCTCCCTCTGTCTCCTCCATCGCCCACACCAGGGCGGCCAACGAGCTCACCGGACCACCTGACGGTGTGGTGAAGCTGTTCGAGGTCAGCCGCTCGTCCTCCTCCACCGTCAGATTTCTGAAGACCGCCTTCGCTGCTCGACGCATCTCCTTCCGAGATGGGAACCAGGAAACGATTTCCTTTGCCTTCTCCATCCTCTCTTCGTCTCCGTTGGCCACCTCGACCATGGCCCTCTCCATCTTCATCCTCCAGTCCGCCATCGCTCACCTTCTCCTCCTTCTTCTCCGACGTATCTGACGAAATCAGAGCGAGATGGGTGGGGGTTTTGGATTCATAGTGCGTCGGCCCAACCAAGGGGTGAGGGGATTTATTGTCCACCTTCCCCCCGTATTCATGGCGGCCGCTCACCTCGAATTCTCCTCCGTGTACCACCGCGCTCGGTACCAACATGTACCCAACGTGCACGACATGGCACGGGAAATCAACCACACAGTGTACCGAAATCGACTCGCCGGGCCGGAATCCGCGGCTATCCATGACCCGCTCGGCGTCATCCAACAGAAGCACTTTGCGCCCCTGCTCGACGACGAATCCTCTCTTGTATCGCAGCAGGCTCGCCTCCGACAGCCGCGAGATGTACAGGGTGGGCCACCTCCTCTGCTCCGGTGAGGACGCCGCAATTTGGTCGCCGGTGACTCCTCCGTCTCCCTGACCCCTCTCCAATCTCCCCCCACTCGCGGTGGGCGCAACCTTGGCTAGATGAGACGGGAATTGAATCACCTGACCCGCCTTGAAGCCGTCGTCGGCACGCCATCCCCGAGCATCCACCGTCCGGTCGTCGAGGTCGAGGAGGGCTAGCCGATGCGCTCGTCGGAGGAGGATTCCTGGCCGGAACTCCAGCCGCGATCCCCCGAGATCAGGCACGAAATCGCACCTGATTCACGTGTCGCCATCGAGCCGTGCAACGCACGCCATCGGATGATCTGAAACACCTGTCATGCAATCGACTAGCTCCTTTTCCCATGGCTCTTCATTTTTCAAATGTTCCATTTCATAGTCGGAACACCTACCCTCTTTCGTGTCGTGCCTACACGTAATTGTATGGAGCGGGCACCTGTCTTTAGTTGTGAACTTGTTCTTGGCTTTGGCTACGCACAAATATCATCCTGAGCTCATTGGAGCTCGGGAGGATAAATGACTTTTCGGCTTTTTAAGTACTATAGTGGCTTAGGGCAACTCTAACCTGTGCATTAAATCAGAGAAACCAAACGCCCGCGGACAACAGACAGCGGACAGAGGGGCAACCATTGATCCAACCTGATGCACCAAATAAAGTTGACACTATCTTTTCCTTAATTAGGATTTTTTTACATAGCAAAAGTAATCGATCCTAGTCTACTCTTTGCTGCACGTGGGCACATCCATGTTATCGAGAAGTATGTAATTCAAATTTCAGACATCAGGCAGCATAAACGTATGGTTTATATTTCAGTTGAAAGAAATTTTCTTAGGGCAATGGATTGGAATAATTATTCTTGGGAATAACTTTCGCCGAAGTTAATGCCCTAGCCCCTGAACTATGATCTAGGCGGTTCTTGGTTTCGCCCGCTCGATCTGATTGGAGCTTGCGAGCATTTTCCTTTCTTTTGGCGCCTCAGTTGTAGGAGTTTACCTCATGTTGTAATGAAAATTACGGGGGCCAATCAAGTTTTGTGCGAGCATTGGTCCATGGGTCAATGACTAGTTCTAATAATAATAATAATAATAATAATAATAATAATAATGCTGAATGGGTCTTAATAATATACAGTACTTCAATGGATATTATTACAAGCCAATAAACAAGCAAATCCGGTGTTCTTAGTGGCACATTATTTCAAATCACTGGAACTGAAAATAGAATTTCTTCACGAGTAGCAGAATACATACAATGCAGCTCAAATTTCAGGGCAAAGTAAGGGCCAGTTCTTTTCGGCGATTCTCCCAGAATCACCCCCCTCCCCAGCTTCTCCCAGAATCGCCACTCCATATTTTTTTTACAATCCTAACTAATTAGACCTTAATTAGCTAGGATTGTAAAAAATATATGAAGTGGCGATTATGGGGGAAGCTGGGGAGGGGGACGATTCTCGGAGAATCACCCAAAAAAACTGGCCCTAACTGTAACAAACATCAAGCAGCATGATGCTGCTTCCATTATTATTGAGAGCAATTACTCGGGCATTAGATAGCGAACAAGAAGGCCCCCCCTACACCGCTGCTGTATACTTTTTTTTTAAACTAGACCGTTGCTGCATACTTGTCCTCCTAAATCGGTGCTCTCTTCGCCTCTTCAGTATCTAGTCGCTGTTCATACTTCTTCTCGTCCACTTGAATTTATCAGCCCGTGGCCACCACCTCCCCGTCCTGTAAGCACATACTAGCAATACCCGCGCGGCGACACGCCGCGCCTTGCTGAAACATTGTATTAAAATCTTGTATGCGATGATGAAAAAGCATATGTGTTATTTCGTTGACTAATTGATTGATTATTACTTGTTTGTTTCATTTTTTGCATTATTGTGTATGTATGAAATCAAGTTGTTTTGTGAAAAGCTTTACTGCATGAATTAGTTGATACATTTCTCAAAAAGGAGATACATTTTGATATTGCATGCTAAACTTGAATCCCTTGTGCTCTTTGGAATTCATATCATCATTGTGCGACCACCTGTTGGATTGGTGCCGATGATGAAATGATGAGCCTGTGCATGATTTTGTGGCGGCTTGGTACCGGTTTCTACCTACACTTTTTCTTGAATTATGCCCATGGAAAGAACCAAGTTCCCAAACATAATTAGCATAAAAATGACTTCAATGAATGCCAAAGCAAATTTAAGATATAGGTGGCAATATTAAATTTCAAATACAGTGCACTTCAAAATTTTCTCCTCACATATTTAAATTATCAAGTCGATAGTAATTGTGTGCTAAAATGAAGTAGATACAATAGGACTCAAAACATTTTGTTAGAAAGATCAAAATTCACCATACATGTTATTTGATTCAAGCAAGCTTTCAATTGCAGGTCACGAAGATACTTTTTGTTAACATGCTATTTGAATTCCAGAATCCCACTATGTATGCTTGTTATTTGACTTGCTTCCTGGCTTGATTAAGAGACAACTGCTGGCTGTGTATTGCTCTCTTCATTTATTGTTTTCTTGAAAGGCAGAGTGGCTCCTATTTGTTGTTTTCTTCCATGATATCACCATGCCCGAATGCAACTATTATTGTCATGGTTACTTCAGTTGGTTTATTCTGCTTCCTGCTTGTGCTATGCCACTCAATTTGGTGTGGAAGGGTCCTTTTGCTGTATTGAAGCATATGCTATTAGTTTATCAATTGGTTGGTGCTAATGTTGTCGTAGGCATGGAACTCTGGGTCAGTGTGTTACCTTTCTCGTTTGTATCTACCTAAATCAGGAAAGGATCTCCAGCGCTTCACAGCGTGAACATACATGACAGAATGAACCCTCAAAATACCTATTATCCTAACCATGACAATCGAGAGGCACCAAAAAAACCGGCTCATAAACCAGATTCTATTTTCTGGTCATGAAGGTTAGTCCATATAGTATCTCTATTACACAACACAAGAGAAGTAGTTGCTCATGTAGAGTTGTTTGTCATTTGATTTACTTTTGCTAAATGGTGAGAACTACAAACAGTTCAAAGGAATTCCAGAAGTCAGCAACCAGACTGGCATTTTAAACCAAAATAGATTTGTGCATTCTGGCCGACAGCACCTTATTTATATCTACTATCAAATTTCTCTTTTGATGTGGGGGGATGATACATCTTGTAAAGAAAAAATGGGACGACATAGAGAAAAGGTACAACGTGTTGCAGTCTAATATAAGAAAGAGATCGTGTCAAAAAACAGAGAAAAGTGCGTCACTAAGTAGGTGTATGCATCGGTACTAACCATGATAATCGACAATGATAAATGGCCCAAACTTGGACTGGAAGCAGAGTAAATTCAGAAAACATATGTATTAACTTGCAATAACAGCGGCACAATGGAAAGCGCTGCATAAAATAAACCAAAAAAGCAACTGATATTCAGTTTCACAAACTGAACTATATTTGCAAAAACTAATAACAGAACTGCCATATCTGTATGAACGGCAACCACTTCACATGAGTTACTCACAGCATTTCCATAATAAAATTGGCATAAGGAATTAGAGCATCTCCACGGAGTTGGCAAGAGTGCACCTCATTCACAAGTTAATAGGCGCATCATGATGAGAAGAGAAAGTTTCAACATTTCTTAACTTTGCAGGCATCAGTATTTGAAGAGAAGTTCCAAACTTGGAATAGTGCAGTCTTAACATTGGTACAATACTTTGTGATTACAATAGTTCAAGAGAAATAATACAAAAATTATGTTCCTCTTCCTTTGTGGCAGAATCAGAGAGAAATAAACAAGAGGTTTAAATGTAATATTACAATATAGTTCAAGAGAAATAATGCATAAATTATGTTCCTCCTCTTTTGTGGTAGAATCAGAGAGGAATTAGCAAGAGGTTTAAATGTCCTCATGGAGATCAGAGTCCAAGTGCACCTGGGCAGGTACTTAGATTTAGTCAGGCTTTAGTTGATACAAATTATGCATTTTTCATAGGAACTCTCTGAAGTGTTACTTTCCTATCAATCTCATATGTCACTTGCAGAGCAGAAATACCATAGGTCCACATATCATACATCATACACCAAAAGATCCATCTAGAGAGCAACCTATAGTTTTTATAACAGCAGCTAATTAAATGGGAAACCCCAAACCTTGTTAAGCATTAAAATTAAAAAAGGTTTTTTCGACACCGCAAAACAAACACACCACTCTGCAAACATAACTACAACTATCCAACTATCGCTGCTACCAAAAAAATGTAAGAGGGTGCCCTCTGCATCAGCCGTGAGACAGGAGGGTGCCAGCAGCCTGGTGGACAGCGAGAGGTCGAGGAACGTACGGCGCCGTACAGCCGGAAGACGCGGGGTCGACCGGCGGAAGCCTCCGGTGGCGCTGAGCGGCAGAGCTGCCGTGGCCTGGGCGGGCTTGACCTCCGGTGGATTGGCAGGCTCGAGGGCACCGGCGCATGGTCCTATGTTGCCCCGAACTGCGCTCATGTCAGGGCGCATGCGCACCCATGATGCTCCTCCTCGGCGAGCTCGAGGCCGCGGGGGCCGTGGGCGTTGCCGGCCATCGACCACCCGCACCACCTCGCCGGCGCCCTCCTGCACCTGGCTCGCGCCACGGCCCGGTCACGATACTCTGCCTCGGCGAGCTCGACGCGGTCGCTCCCTGATGACGTGCGCGAGACATGAAGACCCACCATGCGTCCTCACACGTCCTTTGCCCCCAGGCCTCTGAAATTCATGCAGCAGATGGCGCACCGCGATGCCGATGGCTTCATCTTCGCATCCTACGGCGACGCATGACAGCTGCTTCGGAAGATGGCATACAACGACGCCGGCCGAGGGCATCATCTTCGCAGCCTACGGCGACGCATGACGGCAGCTTCGGATGATATGCACCATCGAGATCGTCCTCCGCCCCCACCATGTCCAGTCCTTCCGCCCCGCCCGCCAGGAAGAGCTCGGCCGCCTCCTCCGCCCCGTCGCCGCGGCATCGGCCTCGTCTTCGCCGGAGAACCTAAGTGAGCACACATTGGCATACGTTGCGGACTCCATGTTGCGCCCCATCGTCGGCACGGGTTCAAGCAGTGGCACACGTACCTGAGGATGCTTCAAGAGGGGCTGGGAAGAGGAGGGAGCCGGGGGCAGAAGCGAGCTCTTGTTCTTGGCGGTGTAAGTGAGCACGGGCTAGTGGTCGGCATCGATGACGGCGGTGTCGGCACATCAGCCGACGAGGCGCCGGGCAGAGAAAGACAGGGGCGACTTCCAAGCTGACTTCTTGGGCATGGCCGACGCCGGAAAGCGGGCCACCGGACCGGACGACGGGCGAGCGACTCCATGGCTGGGGTGGAATAGGGGAGCGTGGTCACCGTCGGAGGGAGCAGAAAAGCGGAGGATAGAAGCTGGGTCGGCTGGGGAGAGGCGGAGGGCAAAGAAGAAGCAAAAACTCACCAGACCCCACACCGGCGGGCGGAACAGCAGACAGGAGACCATCAAACGCGGAAGAACAACCAACAGTAGAAGTGGAACCTACACAAACAAAATGAGAAATTAACCACAGTAGTCAAAACAGAAGGAAGAAACGTACGCAAGCAAACAGAGACACTCGCATATGCAGCAGGAAACCAACTCACTTACCAAAAGTAGAATCAACAGGCCGCTTGCCTAACAAAATCTCTCGACGGCGGCGATCAAGACCACCATTGGGGAAGGGGAACCCATCGGAGGCCAAACGCTGATCATCTACAAAAAGAAGCAACTAAATGAAATGACCGCACTCTGAATAAACCAGTAGACAAACAATCTGAATAAACCTGCGTATACACGAACAGGCTGAATAAACTTACCAACCCGTCCAGACCGCAACGGCCGGCGAACCGCACGGCGGCCGCCCTAAATGAGCTGCAGGCGATTCATCACGGACAACAGCATCTCCCGTTACCGCCGAACGATCCGCAGGAGGTGAACGACTGCCGGCATGGCGCACATGGGCAATAACGGCCGCCCGGATCCCAGGAGGACGCCCCCGGCGACCCCGACCAAACCGGACAGCAGCAGGAGGAACCATTCCTAGATCAATAAATCCTACCACTAATTGCAAGAGAGAGCACGCAACTGACTGCAACCGGAATGGAAGGACGACGCATGGAAGAACCCGTATTTATAGCAGGCGGCCAGGAAGCAGAAGACAACTTGAAAACAGCTGCCGCATGTAATGGAGAAACAACCAGAAGAATGTATAAAAGCGGTAGCGGACTATATGCAAGGCCTGGAAAGCGCGGCCAGAACGGCAGCCGACTCCAAGAAAATGCAGCAGCATGCAAATCGGCCACAACGGCATGGTTCTGCGGCGGCGGCAGGCCCAAGGTCACACATGCAAGTAAGAACAAACGCAAAAGGACAAAACACATTAGAAGAGGAACAGGCAAAGAACGGGGAGAAAGACGTAAACAAATCAACCTCCGGATGCCAACCATGCATGGACACCAATAGAAACTGCAGGTCACGCATGCCCATGCAACCAATAGCAAACTGAATTGTAATTCTCAGCGTCAGTCGCTAGCTGCACACAAGTGTGTACCCCTCCAGATCCCCCACTAAAGCACGTGCCATGCTCTGATTGGCTAACTTTTCACTGATAAGAAAAGGTCAAAAAAACAGGGTAAACTAAACCTGGTCAGGTTTAGTATATTAAGAATGAGTGCATTAAATATTGGATCCTCAAAAGCAATTGACTATAAGTATAAAAAATGTAAAAGGTGAAGTAAAACTCATCTGGAACCATTCGAGGAAACAAAAAATATAACCGGATCAAATATTCCTACAATAATAAGTTACTCCGACATCGTCTGCGGGTCGTCTGTTCCCACGCGGCCACGCCCTTGTCTGCTTTGCAGGCCACACGCTGGATGGCTTGGCACAGCAGGACCGAGCGGCATGAGAGGGGAACACAGCGCGAGATGCAGCGCACTAAGATGAGCGGTAACAAGCTGATGGCAGAGAACATAATTCCCACATAAGAGCATCTATAAGGCATCTAGCTAAATTGGTCTCTCAAACGTCTGGGGACTTGATTCCGCATTTTTTCTGGAAAATAACCACACCCCTTACTTTTTAACCCTCACTTTTTTTTTCTACATGCAACATTTCATCGAACTGATTGTGTGTATTCATCGAACAGATTGTGTGCGACACTGTCGGAGCACGTGAAGAGCACACACAACAGCGACATCACCTCAAGAACACACTGTATCACGCACTTCCGGCCGGAGCACGCACCCATCGGAAGCACACGCTGGCTGGCCGGAGCGCCCACGCAGCGGCAGCGCAGGCTGCCTCGCTGGAGCACGTACGCACATGACACACACAGCAGCAACACCTATGACGTGGACCAGGGTGCTCAGGCGTGTTCGGGCACTTCCGATCACTATCATATTGCCCTCGGATTTGGTCCCGGTCTATGATACGCCGACCAGTCAGGACATTCAAGGAGAAAGTGTCGATCATTTTTATTGGACCGACTGGCAGATGTTTCGTACGTTTAGGGATGAAATAGGAGGTCCGACTGTAGATGCTCTAACATAAGCAGCGGCGAGCACAGACAGTCCATGGGAAAGGACGTGATCATGTAACTGGGATCTGCACAAACCTGCTAGCAGCGGCACTTCAGCAGTTGCTGGCGTTTCTTTACCGTGAACGACTACGCATTTTGCTGTAGTGTAGGGGAATCGAATAATGATGCATGACTTGCTGGGGAAGCCTCACTTTGGCTGCCACCTCGTCGGTGGCAACGGTGTGAGATATACAGTAGGCAGAAAAAAGGAGCAAGATCAAATTAACACAGAGAAAAACACCTTCAATCAGAAGGGTAAAAAATCACAGGTGCAAGCCAACGAAACTTCATTATATTGGGAGAGATTTGCAAACGCCAAGGATTTACGACATCGAACGTATCCTGTACGGCGGGTTACAAGAGGTATATATAGCAGCGGTGACCTAGGTTGAAACGGGGAGGGGGGGGGGGGGGGGGGGTTGGGGGGGGGGGGGGGGGGGGCGGGGGGGGGGGGGGGGGGGGGCGGGGGGGCCGGGGGGGGGGGGGTGGGGGGGGGGGGGGGGGGGGGGGGGGGGGGGGGGGGGGGGGGGGGGGGGGGGGGGGGGGGGGGGGGGTGGGTGTTGGTTTGTGTTTTTGGGTGTGGTTGGGTTTTTTTTTGTGTTCTTTTTTTTTTTGTTTGTTTTTTTTTGTTTTTTTTGTTTTTTTTTTTTTTTTTTGTTTTGTTTTTGTTTTTTTTTTTTTTGTTTTTTTTTTTTTTTTTATTTTGGTTTTGTGGGGGGGGGGAGGCTCCTGGCATCTGCATCCTTGCCAGGCGGTGAGACGTTACGAGCTAAATCAAAAAGTGGAGTACATAGGCGGAGGGGATGGGTGGATTGCATGAATCGGTAAGAGCATCTCTAACCGATCCCTGAAAAACATATAACTCCTCATTTTACTCCTCTAACCGCATCTAACTGATCTCTCAAATCGTTAGAGGTAAAAAATTTAAGAGTCGGCCGCAAAAGGCAGCCCCACTCTTTCAAATATACTTGGTTGCCTCATCTAGAGTAAAACTTTCGCCCCCTCCTTTCCTGCCTGAGAGGCCACCACTTTCCACTGCCGCCGCCCATTATCGCCGCCACCACCACCGATGGACCCCGATTCCGGCCGGAATGGAGCCGCAAGACCCTTCTGCCACCTCGTGGCCACCGTCGTCGGTGTGCCGCATCCGGAAACGAGCCATGCGCCACCGCCCGCACAAAGGTAGAGGTTGAGCACCAAATACTTGCTTCGGGCCACCACACCGGCAACAAAGGCCAGTAGCAAGGTCGGTGGCAATGCCGCAACAGCCTCGGCACCGGCAGGTCGTCCTCCCTCTACTAGCCATCGGTGGTCGCGAGGGCGTCCCGCTGTAGATTCTCTAACATAACCAGCGGCGAGCACGAACAGTCCATGGGAAAGGATGTGATCATGTAACTGGGACCCGCACAAACCTGCTAGCAGCGGCACTTCAGCAGCTGCTGGCGTTTCTTTACCGTGAACGACTACGCATTTTGCTCTAGTGTAGGGGAATCGAATAATGATGCATGACTTGCTGGGGAAGCCTCACTTTGGCTGCCACCCAGTCGGTGGCAGCGGTGTGAGAGATACAGCAAGCAGAAAAAGGAGCAAGATCAAATTAACACAGAGAAAAACTCCTTCAATCAGAAGGGTAAAAAATCACAGGTGCCAGCCAACGAAACTTCATTATATTGGGAGAGGTTTGCAAACGCCAGGGATTTACGACATCGAACGTATCCCGTACGACGGGTTACAAGAGGTATATATAGCAGTGGTGACCTAGGTTGAAATGGGGAGGAGGGGGGTGGGGGGGGGGGGGGGGGGCTCCTGGCATCTGCATCCCTGCCAGGCGGTGAGACGTTACGAGCTAAATCAAAAAGTGGAGTACATAGGCGGAGGGGATGGGTGGATTGCATGAATCGGTAAGAGCATCTCTAACCGATCCCTGAAAAACATATAACTCCTCATTTTACTCCTCTAACCGCATCTAACTGATCTCTCAAATCGTTAGAGGTAAAAAATTTAAGAGTCGGCCGCAAAAGGCAGCCCAACTCTCTCAAATATACTTGGTTGCCTCATCTAGAGTAAAACTTTCGCCCCCTCCTTTCCTGCCTGAGCGGCCACCACTTTCCACTGCCGCCGCCCATTATCGCCGCCACCACCACCGATGAACCCCGATTCCGGCCGGAATGGAGCCGCAAGACCCTTCTGCCACCTCGTGGCCATCGTCGTCGGTGTGCCACATCCGGAAACGAGCCATGCGCCACCGCCCGCACAAAGGAAGAGGTTGGGCACCAAATACTTGCTTCGGGCCACCATGATGACCCACAAGTATAGGGGATCAATCGTAGTCCTTTCGATAAGTAAGAGTGTCGAACCCAACGAGGAGCAGAAGGAAATGACAAGCGGTTTTCAGTAAGGTAATGTTTGCAAGCACTGGAATTGTAAGTAGCGAGTAGTTTAATAGCAAGATAATTTGTAACGAGCAAGTAACAATAGTGTGACGCCCCCGGCTTAATCGTGCACTAATCATACACGCAAATGCACACGATCAAGCCTAAGGACTCATGGGAAGATATCACAACACAACTCTAAAACATAAATAAGGTCATACAAGCTTTATATTACAAGCCAGGGCCTCGAGGGCTCGAATACATAGCTCGATGGCATACAAGCATAAGCGGAAGCATCAGATATCTGAGTACAGATATTAAAAGAGAAACAGAAAGGCCTTTAGAAAGGCAGGGCAAAATAAAACACTACGATCGAAAGGCGCAGGCCTCCTGCCTGGGACCCTCCGGACCTACTCCTGGTCGTCGGCCAGCTCGTAGTAGTAACCACCCTCGGGGTAGAAGTGGTAGCTGAAGTCGTCAACCGGGGCAGCGGTCTCAGGGGCTCTGTCATCTGGTTGCACCAAAAGGATATGGGGGAAAAAGAAAGCAAAGCAACCGTGAGTACTCATCCGAAGTACTCAACAAGTAAGGATCTACACTACATATGCAACATTATCAAAGAGTGGCTGTATATGTGGACTGGGCTGCAGAAATGCCAGAATAGAGAGGAAAGCCTAGTCCTATCGAAGTCTAGCATCTTCAGCGGTCTTGCAGCAATAGAAGAGAGTAGAACAGTACAATATAATGTAGCAGTATCATTAAGTCTCAACCTCACCCAGAGATCCTTTTTCGACTCCCTGCGAGAAAGCAATCCCAGAGCCATACGGTCATCAACCTCGTCCTGAGATCCCTTCTCGACTCCCTACGAGAAGCAATCCCGGAGCCATATATCCAGGTATCATCTCAAGGTCTAGTTGTATCAATCGGGATACAACTCCGAGTGTCCTTTACCGTAGGACCGGCTATCGATAGATGTTTTCTTCCCTACAGGGGTGCACCAACTTACCCACCACACTCGATTAACTCCGGCCGGACACACTTTCCTGGGTCATGCCCGGCCTCGGCCAAACGATACACCGCAACCCTACCTACAGCTCAGCAGAGAGGTCCCCGTCGGTCTATATCCTAAGCGCTCAGGGGTCTTGGGCCATCGCCCTGTGCACTCCGGGTCGGTGTGTGCAGGGTCGGGACGAGCACCACCTCAGTCCTGGATGGTCCTGGCCCGGCCAGGCCAGGCCACGAGGCTGAACTGGACGTCTGACAAAGCTTTCGGCTGATGCATACGATGCAGAGTGCCCATAACTCTTCCCACGTGATGGTTAGTGCTATTAGGCCAGAGGCCTGCTCGGATCAAATATCCAAATTGTTGGCGGACTAGGGGCTTGCGGTAACAAGCAGAGACTCATGATCGATGTGACCCCATCGCCCCGTCTCGAGGACTTGTGGCAAGGGCCAAGAATGCCCGGCCACGCCTCGTATTCATCACTCGGGCACCATCCAGGCAACCCGTCTTCACATCACATGCGGGTACCCCTCAGGGTCGACCCGCCTTTCCAAGTAACAGTGTAAACTCCAAGTATCCGTGTGTCCATAACATCAAGGGAATCCGAGGTATCACCCTCGATGGATACCCACTCGATGTAACTGTCAAGGTGAACGTAGGAGGAATCACCATCGATGGGTTCACACTTGATGTGTTGCACGACAGGGTCGTATCGAAAGTGGAGAAGGAGGAATCACCCTCGATGACCACGACCAAATAGCTACTCTACAGAGTTAACATCTGAAGTGCTACACGAGGTATCATCCTCGGCACTCGATAGTAACGCTGCAGTGTCGTTACAACTAAGGGGATGAAGTGCGGTGCCGGGGCCTGTCTTCAATCCCGTCGATCGGGTCTTCTGTTAATCCAGCGGGGCAATCGGAACAAGTGAGGTCACTGATAGGTCTCTACCTAGCCTATACTAGACAGTTTAGGATAAGCAGATAAGGTTTCAATAGCAGGTTACAATAAACAGGCTATGCATCAGAATAGGTAAAGCAGCAGCAGCAGCAATTCTAATGCAAGCATGAGAAAATAGAATGGGCGATATCAGGATGATCAAAAAGGGGGGGGGGGGCTTGCCTGGTTGCTCGGCGGCAAAGGCAAAGACGTCAACGGTGTCGTCAATCTCCGGAGCTGCGTCGGCCTCGGGGACGACGTCGGTGTCGGGGTCTACCGAGAGAGAAGAGGGGGAAGAAACAGTAAATATAAAGCAAACAAGAGCATGACATGACAATACGTAGAGCTAGGGGTGTTCTGATGCGGTGCTACACGATATAGGTGAAGAGGGAAAACATTCGGGAATGTTTTCCCAAAGCTTGGCATTTTCGAACAGATGGAACGAAGGGGGACGGTTGCATGCTCGCTATGCTAGGGACGTGTGGCGGACGAACGGACCGCGTATTCGAATTCGTCTCATCGTTCTGAGCAATTTTCATGTATAAATTTTTTTGATCTGAGCTACGGATTATTTTATATGAATTTCTAAAGATTTAAACAATTTCTGGAATTATTTTAACTATTTAAATCAACATTATCCAGAACAGTGCGGGGGTGACGTCAGCATGACCTCAAGATGACATCAGCAGGTCAACTGACCGGCCGGCCAGGTCAAACCTGGCATGTGGGGTCACTGGGACCCACATGTCAGCCTCTGTTAGCATTAAACAGAGTTAAATTTAATATAACTACTTAATTAGGTGGTGGGCCCTACTAGTCAGTGACTGATTAGTATACTAGTTAACTGATTAACTAATTAACATATTTAGTTATTTATAAAAATCATTTTAAATGGCGGGACCCACATGTCAGTGACATGGGGCCAGCCCAGTCAGCGTTGATTGGGTCAACAGGTCAACGGGACCCACCCGTCAGCGACACAGGGGGTCCCACACATCAGGCCATGTCAGCGGTGGCCGGCGACTCGCCGGAACCACGCCGGCGAGCGCGTTTCGCGGCGGCGCGGCTCGGGAGGTTGTCGGGATTCGCCCCCCGGCCACCATTTCACGCGTGGTTAGTTGCGTTGGATCGGCCGCAGCGCGGCGCGTCCATCGGTGGTGGTGGCGCGGCTGGGGATGGTGTGTAGCGACGGCGGCGAGCACATCGGTGGCGACCGGTCTCGGGTGGCGATGGCAAACGGCGATGCGGTCGCGCTCGAGCCGAATGAATGGGCTAGGAGGCACCTACGCGCACGTGTGAGTTCAACGGGCATAGGCACGGGGCCCAATGGTCGCCGTGGCTACGCTGGCGATGAGCTCGCGCGGTGACGGGATCGAGCACGACGGGGAACGGCGGCTAGGGAACGACCGAGAGAGAGAGAGGAGAGGGGAGAGGTAGGGGTGCTCACAGGGAGCCTGCAGGTGTGCGTAATGGGCTCGGGGGAGGCTCGAGGTCGCCGGAATCGGCGACGGCATGCGGCGGCGATCCGGGGAGGAAGAAGGGCTCGGGGAGGCGCTGCGGTGGCTCCTGGCTTTGGTTCATAGGCGCGGTCGAAGAAGGCGACGTCGGCGAGCACGGTGGGCACGTCGGGGAGGCGAGCAGGGCACGGTGGCCGCGCAGCTCAGCCGCAGCCGTCCATGGCGGCTCTCGGGTGCGGTGGGGAGACGACGAAGAGGGAGAGGGAGGCGGCTAGGGTTCGTCCGAGGGGTCGAGGGGGGGGGGTCCTTGTAGGCATTCGCAGCGGCAGCAGCGCGCGTTGTCGAGCAGAGGCGAGGGTGGGGGGGGGGGCGGTGCGCGGCGTGCGGGCGCGGCAACAGCAGCGCAGGAGGAGCAGTGCGGAGGTGGGAGGCGACAGGCGGTGGGCTGGGCCGCACTGTGCCACTTAGGCCCAGGCGCATAGGCCTTTTTCCTTTTTTTCTTTTTGCTTTCTGTTTTCTCTTTTCTTTTCTGTTTACAAAAATGTTAGGCCACTTATGGACTTTTGTAAATTATGTGACCTAACCCAAATACTGCAGTGCATTAATACCTTCCACCAAAAACTAGTTTGGGGAAAATATGACTTCATTTGGAGTTTTATTAAATGAAATGGGATTAAATGGGTGTTGTTTGTTGCTGTTCTAGGCTGTTTGAGTCACATAATTAATCTAGTAAATGTTGATGATAATTTTAGAATAGTCTCTGGAGTATTTACAACCTTATGAACATTTTAGTTATTGGATTTGAACAACTTTTATTTGCACTTTGAAATTTAATTGAAGTTTGAATTTCCATTTGAATTTGAACTAAAAGGGATATGATCCAAATGATGTTTAAGCACTGATGATTATGATGACATGGCATTATCAAAGGGGATTACTGTAGCTTAATACATGGGGTGTTACAAATCTCCTCCACTAACAAGAATTCTCGTCCCGAGAATTAAGAGGTAGAAGGGAATAGATCGGGGTATTCAGCACGGAAGTTATCCTCGCGTTCCCAAGTGGCTTCATCTTCAGTATGATTTGACCACTGCACTTTGAGGAACTTGGTAACCTTCTGACGGGTTTGACATTCAGCTTCATCGAGAATGCGGATCAGATGCACCTTATAAGAAAGATCATCTTGCAATTCGAGCATGTCGTGATCCACTGCGCGGTGCGGGGTTTCCTTGAAGCATTTACGAAGTTGCGACACATGGAAGACGTCGTGGATATGAGAGAATTGCGGTGGCAAATCCAATTTATATGCCACCTGACCACGTCTAGCAATAATGCGGAAAGGACCAATGTAGCGCAGAGCGAGCTTGCCCTTGATTCCAAAGCGGTGAGTGCCCTTCATAGGAGTGACTCGCAAATAAGCTTGATCACTAGGTTGATAAGTTAAACCCCATCGTTTGCGATCATAATTGCTCTTCTGACGGTCCTGAGCCGCCTTGAGATTTTCTCGAACGATATGGACTTGTTCTTCGGCGTGTTGAATAATATCCGGACCCACGAGCGGTTGTTCCCCAGTTTCTGACCAATTCAGAGGGGTTCGACACTTACGTCCATAAAGTACTTCGAAGGGGGCCATTTTCAAGCTGGCTTGATAGCTATTGTTATAAGAGAATTCGGCACACGGAAGAGATTCTTCCCACTTCTTGCCGAAAGAAATAACGCAAGCTCGCAGCATGTCTTCAAGCAGTTGATTTACTCGTTCGACTTGGCCTTGGGACTGGGGGTGATATGCTGAACTCCAGGTGATATGAGTTCCCATAGCTTCTTGGAAACTTTCCCAGAACTTTGAGGTGAAAAGACCACCACAGTCCGAACTGATCTCCTTCGGAATGCTGTGGAGTGAAACAATTGTGGGGATATATAATTCTGCTAACTGACTAGCAGTGATCGTCTCCTTGACAGGCAGAAAGTGTGCAACTTTAGAAAATTGGTCGACGACTACAAGAATAGCATCGTGACCCTTCTGTGACTTGGGAAGGCCAGTAATGAAATCCATTTGAACCTTATCCCATTTCCATAGAGGAATAGGAAGTGGTTGCAAAATTCCAGCAGGCTTCTGATGTTCTGCTTTAACACGATGGCACACATCACATTCAGCTACATATCGAGCAATGTCCTGCTTCATTCTAGACCACCAGTACCTTTGACGGAGATCACGATACATCTTGGTGCTACCCGGATGAATAGACAGCGGGGTATCATGTGCCTCCTTCATGACCTTGTCAGTCATGAGTTCGAAGCGAGGTACGACAATGCGGTTTCTGAAATACAAGGTTCCATCCTCAGACAGCGAGAAATCCCTGTACTTTTCAAGGTGAAGATCTTTCTTCATCAGATCAACTTCAGCATCTTTAGCTTGTGCATTCTTAACAACTTTCTCAAGATCTGGTTGTATCACAAGGTTATTAAGAGAACCCTGTGGAACAATACGCAGATTCAGCTTGCGCAGTTCTTCAAAAAGACGAGGTTGAGCTCGCCTAACCATGAGGTTGTCGCAATAGGACTTGCGGCTTAAGGCATCAGCCATCACGTTAGCCTTGCCAGGGGTATAGGAAATACCCAAATCATAGTCCGCAATGGCCTCCATCCATCTTTGCTGACGGAGGTTTAGAGATGGCTGAGTGAACAAGTACTTCAGACTTTTATGGTCCGTGTAGATCTCGCAACGATTACCGAGGAGGTAATGTCGCCACAACTGCAATGCATAGATGACAGCAGCTAGTTCTAGATCATGTACGGGATAGTTCTCTTCATGCGGGCGCAACTGTCGAGAGCCATAAGCAATCACTTTACGCTCTTGCATTCGGACACAGCCTAATCCTTCACGGGATGCGTCACAATAAATCACGAAGTCTTTGCGAGAATCTGGAGGAGCAAGTACTGGGGCAGATGTCAGCTTGTCTTTGAGTGTTTGAAAACTTTCCTGACATTTTTCTGTCCATTCAAACTTAACGCCCTTGTGAAGCAGATCAGTCAAAGGCTTAGCAATCTTTGAAAAATTCTCGACAAAACGACGGCAATAACTTGCAAGGCCGAGAAAACTTCTCACTTGCTTGACGTTCTTCGGAGGAGTCCAGTCAAGAATAGCCTGAACCCGCTCCGGGTTAACAGCAATTCCATCCTTGGAAATCACATGCCCGAGGTAGGTTACTTCAGAAAACCAGAATTCGCATTTGGAATACTTGGCATACAACTGGTGTTCTCGGAGCCTTTCCAGCACCAGACGGAGGTGTTCAGCATGTTCTTCTTCATTCTTAGAATAAACCAGAATATCATCCAGATATACCACGACGAATTTGTCAAGATAATCCATGAAGATGTAATTCATTAACCGGGAGAAGGTAGGTGGAGCATTAGTCAAGCCGAAAGACATGACGGTGTACTCATAAGAGCCATAACGAGTAACGAAGGCTGTCTTCGGAATATCCTCTTCACGAACTCGGATCTGGTGGTATCCCAATCTCAAATCAAGCTTAGAGAATACTGAGGAACCAGCAAGTTGATCATACAAATCGTTGATTCTGGGAAGCGGATACTTGTTCTGAATTGTTACTTGGTTAATGGGCCGATAATCCTGAACCAATCGGTTAGTTCCATCCTTCTTCTTAACGAAGAATGAAGGTGCTCCCCAAGCAGAGGAACTGGGGCGGATGAAACCCTTCTTAAGTGACTTGTCGATTTCCTCCTTAAGCTCGAGAAGGTGGTGCGGAGGCATTTTATAAGGATGCTTTGCAATAGGAGTCGTGCCTGGTTTCAAGTCGATGACAAACTTGATAGCTCTAGCAGGGGGTATTCCTGGAAGTTCTTCTGGAAAGACATCTTGAAAATCACGAACAACTGGAACGTTCTCGATGCCTTCGAGAGGTGAGGCGTTCAAAGCATTTCGAGCATAAATCTGGCTCTCGGCATTATGTATTATCTTGGCTGAGTAGTTGATCACCTGACCAGAAGGGTGTGTGAGCTGGACTGTCTTAGTAGCACAGTCAATCAAAGCATTATGGGATGTCAACCAGTCCATACCGAGAATGATGTCTATGTCAGAAGGTCCAAGAGCAATAAGGGAAGCAGAGAACATCAACCCTTCAATTTTGATCTGATTGTTGTGACTTACCATCTTGGTTTGCCACCTGGAACGGGGAGTGATAATCTCTAATGGTGTGGGTAACAACTCTAGATGTAATTCATGCAGCTGAGCAAATTGTTGAGACACAAAGGAATGTGATGCTCCCGAGTCAAAAAGGACAGAAGCTGCAACTGAATTAATCGGGAGGGTACCCATCACAATGGTCGGTTCTTTCTAAGCCTCTTATGTATTGACATGGTTAGCATGGCCCAGTACAACAGCAGAAGGTCTGGCATTGGGATTCCTGGGCTGACGAGCTCGGGCATTTCGATTTTGGTTCGGGCGGCAATTGGTAGCACGGTGCCCTGGCTGACCACACTTGAAGCAATTCCCATCATTATGGGGTGGAGCTACAACATTGGACTGTCCACCCTGAGTCATTAGCTGTCTCGGCGGCGGAGGCAGACGAGGTGCAACATAAGACGGCCTTGGTGTTGGAGCAGGTCGATGATGAACATTGTGTGGGATCCAGACTCGATGTTTCTGAACAGGCTGACCCGAGGATGAGCCCACATCACGAGTGCACTTGAGCGATTCCTGGTGTTTAATCAGAGCAGTTTCAACTTGGAAAGATTGGCTGACATGCGTTGCGAAGTCTGTGCAATCATGGACAACAAGTGCAAGGTTTATATCAGTACGCAGTCCTTCACGGAATTTCTCCTCCTTGTGTGCGTCAGTGCAGACGCCATCTTCAGCATAGTGGGACAATTCAAGGAATTTCCTCTGATATTCATCTACAGTCATTTTACCCTGAGAGAGTTTGCGGAACTCCTGCTTCTTCTGGTCCATCAGACCTTGAGGAATGTACCGTGCACAAAAAGCTGACTGAAATTCCTGCCAAGTGGTTACTGTTTCAGCAGGCAACATACCCTTGTGGCTTTCCCACCATTGGGCAGCTGGACCCTTCAGGTGGAATGGCGCAAAGGTGACGTAACTGTCAGGAGCAACATTAGCTGACTCCATTTCAAACAGGATGTCACGAAGCCAATCATCAGCATCCATAGGGTTGGTGGAGTTGCGGAAAACGGATGGATTGAGGCGCACAAATTCTGGCAGAGTTATTGGAGCAGTCTATTGCTGGGCATTCTGATTAGGGAACTGGGCCAATATCCCGATCATAACCTGATGGTTCAGTTCAAACTGCTGCATCATTGCAGCAATATAAGGTGGAGGTGGGGGATCGTCAGCCATCCTGCCAAATCAACAGGGGCAGTTTAGCAAGAAAAACTACAGGTGTATGGAGTTATTCATGATGTAACACGGGAAATGAACAGGAAAGGCATTAGATATATGATAGTAGTCGTTAAAGACATACCTATCCATGCACAGAGTTAGATTCAAACGGATAGTACGAGCCCGGGAACGCTCGCAGCTAGACAAACTAGGCGGCGCGCATGCACGCGGTAAGGAAGCACACAACGAGACATAGCAAAGGCTACATCCACGTCGGAGAAAACTGCTGGGGCGAGGAGTCTGCAAGTGACAACACAGGGTGCCCTCGATAAAAGGATCCTGTAAGCAGAACCTGGCCCGCAATCTTGAAGGAAGGGGGAAATTTCAGAACACCGGGTGGATGTGATCACGAGAACCTAATGTTGGAGTTAGTAAAATTTTAACCCGAATAGAAGAGAGATCAGAGTCCCAGAGTATAGACGAGAAATAAAAGATCCTAATACCACCCAGTTGGCGACGTGGGCCCGTAAGCCACACAGCCAAGTTAGTAAAACAGTTTTCGGTTACTAGACTCAACTTTGGCCAAGGAGTTGGAAAGGGGGATTCGTAGAGGCAGTCGGCTCTGATACCAACTTGTGACGCCCCCGGCTTAATCGTGCACTAATCATACACGCAAATGCACATGATCAAGCCTAAGGACTCACGGGAAGATATCACAACACGACTCTAAAACATAAATAAAGTCATACAAGCTTTATATTAAAAGCCAGGGCCTCGAGGGCTCGAATACATAGCTCAATGGCATACAAGTGTCAGCGGAAGCATCAGATATCTTTATTTGCACTTTGAAATTTAATTGAAGTTTGAATTTCCATTTGAATTTGAACTAAAAGGGATATGATCCAAATGATGTTTAAGCACTGATGATTATGATGACATGGCATTATCAAAGGGGATTACTGTAGCTTAATACATGGGGTGTTACAAATAGTAGTAACAAAAGTGCAGCAAGGTAGCCCAATCCTTTTGAGGCAAAGGACAGGCCAAAACGGTCTCTTATGATAAGCAAAGTGTTCTTGAGGGTACACGGGAATTTCATCTAGTCACTTTCATCATGTTGGTTCGATTCGTGTTCGCTACTTTGATAATTTGGTATGTGGGTGGACCGGTGCTTAGGTGCTGTTCTTACTTGAAAAAACTTCCTACTTATGATTAACCCCCTCGCAAGCATCCGCAACTACGAGAAAAGTATTAAGAATAAATTCTAACCATAGCATTAAACTTTTGGATTCGGTCCCTTACGGAATAGCGCATAAACTAGGGTTTAAGCTTCTGTCACTCTCGCAACCCATCATCTAATAACTACTCCACAATGCATTCCCTTAGGCCCAAATATGGTGAAGTGTCATGTAGTTGCCGTTCACATGACACCACTAAGGGAATCACAACATACATATCATCAAAATATCGAACAGATATCAAGTTCACATGATTACTTGCAACATGATTTCTCCCGTGACCTCAAGAACAAAAGTAACTACTCACAAATGATAATCATGCTCAAGATCAGAGGGGTATTAAATAGCATAATGGATCTGAACATATAATCTTTCACCAAATAAACCATATAGTAATCAACTACAAGATGTAATCAACACTACTAGTCACCCACAAGTACCAATCTATAGTTCTGGTACAAAGATTGAACACGGGAGATGAACTAGGGTTTGAGAGGAGATGGTGCTGTTGAAGATGTTGATGGAGATGGCCCTCCCCAAGATGGGAGAGTTGTTGGTGATGATGATGACGATGATTTCCCCCTCCAGGAGGGAAGTTCCCCCGGTGGAATCACTCCGTCGGAGGGAAAAAGTGCTCCTGCCCAAGTTCCGCCTCGATACGGCGGCGCTTCATCCCAAAAGTCCTCTCCTCATTTTTTCTAGGTCAAAATGACTTATATACCAGAAGATGGGCACCGGAGGTGGGCTGGGCTGAGCACAACCCACCAGGGCGCGCCTGGGGGGCCTGGCGCGCCCTGGTGTCTTGTGCTCACCAGGTGGCCCCCCTCCGGTAGTTATTTGCTCCAGTATTTCTTATTTATTCCATAAAAAATCCTCGTGAAGTTTCAGCTCATTTGGAGTTGTGCAGAATAGGTAGCCTGACGTAGCTTTTTCAGGTCCAGATTTCCAGCTGCCGGAATTCTCTCTCTTTGTGTATACCTTGCATATTATGAGAGAAAAGGCATTAGAATTACTCCAAAAAGCATTATTAAGCATAAAAACATTATAAATAACAGTATGTAAACATGATATAAAATGGACGTATCAACTCCCCCAAGCTTAGACCTCGTTTGTCCTCAAGCGAAAACCGAAATCAAAAAACATGTCCACATGCTTAGAGAGAGAGGTGTCGGTAAAAACAAAATACGGACATAGAAGCATCATGTAATTTATTATAACAACAACAAGCTTTAACATGAAACTTTCATCATAAAACTTTTATCATAGACTTCTCATGAATAAGTAACAATTCATCACAACATCAAAGTATAAAGCATAAACTTTATTGGAAACCAACAAACTATGTTCTCAGTCAACTTTGCAACTACAATTCATCATCTTTCCAGGAAGGGTCACGTATCGGAGCCTTTTAGGCAAGCCCATATACTCAACCATCATATAGTCTTCTATGATTGCTAACACTCACTGCGTACACATGAGCAAACGTTTCAACCGGACACATAGAAAGATATGGGCTTATAGTTTCGCCTCCCAACGTATTCACCTCAAGGGTGATGTCAACAATAATAACTCATGCTACCCATATTCAACTGGATATATGTGCCTAGATCTTTCCTCACCACATGATGCTTGCCAAAAGAGAAAGTCAAAAGGAATAGAGAGAAAAACTTTGACTCTTGCATGAAAGTAAATACATAAAAGTAAAAGGTAGGCCCTTCGTAGAGGGAAGCAGAGGTTGCCATGCGCTTTTTCTTTGTATGTTCAATCCCTTAGTGCAAGAGAATGTCACGTTATATTGCCCCTTGTGATAGCAACCTTTATTATGCAGTCTGTCGCTTTTATTCTTCGCCATCACAAGTTCGTACAATGCTTAATTTTCTCTTACACTAAATGATCCAACACTTTAAGAAGCAATTTTTATTGCCTTATTGCACCGATGACAACTTACTTGAAAGATCTTACTCAATCCATAGGTAGGTATGGTGGACTCTCAAAACAAGATTTGGGTTTAAGGGTTTTTGGATGCACAAGTAGTATCTCTACTTGGTGCGGAATTTTTGACTAGCAAAGATAGGGGGCAAGCACCACATGTTGAAGGATCTATGGCAATATAACTTCTATGTGAATATAAACAAACATAAATCATTACGTTGTCTTCCTTGTCCAACGTCAACAATTTTGGCATATAATATTTTGATGGGTGCTCACAATCACAAAAGATTTCCAAGATAGTGTATTTGCATGTGAATCTTCTCTTCCCTTATTAATTCTTTCATGAATTGCTTCATTGACCAATACTATGTTTGTCAATCTACAATAAAATTTTCTACTTATACTCTTCCTTCTGTGATGTCATTACTTACCATAAGATTAGCATATGATCTTTTTCATTTATTTCCTTTCTTTTTATTGAAACATGAAAGTAAAGAAAGTAAAACTCAAACTAAACTTTATTATATATCTCACACACGATTACAAGGATAGATCACTAAGCAAACTCTCGAAAAGAAAGGATCGAACTAAACTTTTATTCATCTAAAGCAAAAGATAACCATGGATCGAACAAAGAAAAGTAAAGGAAAAAGATAGTGGAGGTGATACGATACCGGGGCACCTCCCCCAAGCTTGGCGAAAGCCAAGGGGAGTGCCCATACCCGATCTTCAATTTTCTTTTGGTGATGAAGAAGGAGGTGGTGATGATGAAGTGGTAGCGATCCTATCCTTCATGATCAAGAGATTCTCCAATCTACGGATGACGCTCCGGAGGAAGATGATGCGCTCTTGATGCAGAATATTTTCACGAGTGAGATATTTATTTTGCACATGAACCGTTTCAATGATCCGAAATGCTTCAATCTCAGTAGGGGTAAGATGAGCATAGTAAGGTTTAAGGATATATTCTTCTTCCTCCTCGGCAGGCAGTGCTTGCTCGATCACCGGCGTTTGATCTCCGGTAGCCTCCTTGCCCTTGTCCTCCTTGGTGGCTCCAACTGGCTCTTCCATCTTCAGCTCGATCTTCATCAACCAAGCATCCTCTTCCACATTGTTGGAGGAAGAAGAAGACATGATGCCTGGCTTAACAGATCTGACAGAAAACAGCAAGGAAAAGAAAATAGGAGATTTCTCCGCGATATGGAGGTCAATAGGTTCGGGGGGTATATAAAGATTTTTTATCTTGGGAAACAAGCAAACGGAAGAAAAACGGAGTCCGGAAGGTACCCGTGGTGGGCACAACCCACCTGGGCGCCCTGGTGTCTTGTGCCCATCAGGGTCACCTTCCTGGTAGTTTCTTATTTTCCTAATTTTCTAAATATTCCAAAACTGACAAAAAATATTTTTACGGATTTTTCGGAGTCCGTTTACTTACCGTATCACGTACCTCCCTTTTTCACGATTCTGGAGTGTTCCGAAAGGTTTCTTTTATGTGTTCTTCCGGTGTCATGGTTTGGATAACATTACTTTGAACATTAATGGGCGTACCTGAGATATAATGTTTTATTCGTTGCCCATTAACAACCTTTGGGTTAGTACCTTCGGCATTATTTATTTTGATAGCTCCAGATCAATAAACCTCCTCGATAACATAGGGTCCTTCCCATTTGGAGAGGAGTTTTCCTGCAAAGAATCTGAAACGAGAGTTGTACAAAAGAACATATTCTCCAACTTCGAACTCACGCTTTTGGATTCTTTTATCGTGCCATCTTTTAACTTTTTCTTTAAATAACTTGGCATTTTCATAAGCTTGGGTTCTCCATTCATCTAATGAGCTAATATCAAATAACCTCTTTTCACCAGCAAGTTTGAAATCATAGTTGAGTTCTTTAATTGCCCAATATGCTTTATGTTCTAACTCAAGAGGCAAATGACAAGCTTTTCCATAAACCATTTTATAAGGAGACATACCCATAGGATTTTTATATGCTGTTCTATAAGCCCAAAGTGCATCATCTAATTTCTTAGACCAATTCTTCCGGGACCTATTGACAGTCTTTTGTAAGATTAATTTTATTTCTCTATTGCTAAGTTCAACTTGACCACTAGACTGAGGATGATAGGGTGATGCAATTCTATGGTTAACATCATACTTGGCAAGCATTTTACGGAAAGCACCATGAATAAAGTGTGAACCACCATCAGTCATTAAATATCTAGGGACTCCAAACCTTGGGAAAATAACTTCCTTAAGCATTTTAATAGAGGTGTTGTGATCAGCACTACTAGTTGGAATAGCTTCTACCCACTTAGTAACATAATCAACATCAACCAAAATATGAGTATACCCATTAGAGGAAGGAAAAGGTCCCATGTAATCAAATCCCCAAACATCAAATGGTTCAACAGCAAGAGAATAATTCATAGGCATTTCTTGATGCTTATCAATATTACCTATTCTTTGACATTCATCACAAGATAAGACGAACTTATGGGCATCCTTGAAGAGAGTAGGCCAATAAAACCCAGCTTGCAATACCTTATGAGCAGTTCTGTCTCCCGCATGATGTCCTCCATAAGCTTCGGAGTGACATTTCCGTAGGATTTGTTCCTGTTCATGCTCAGGTACACAACGTCTAATAATACCATCTACCCCTTCTTTATAAAGATGGGAGTCATCCCAAAAGTAATGTCTTAAATCATAGAAGAATTATTTCTTTTGTTGGTATGTGAAGCTAGGTGGTATGTATTTAGCAACAATATAATTAGCATAGTTAGCATACCAAGGAGTGTTATGAGAAACATTTATTGAAGCTAACTGTTCATTAGGAAAGCTATCATTAATAGGTTGTGGGTCATGAAGAATATTTTCAAGCCTAGACAGGTTATCAGCTACGGGGTTCTCAACTCCCCTTTTATCAGTGATATGTAAGTCAAATTCTTGTAGCAAGAGAACCCACCTAATGAGTCTAGGTTTTAGCATCTTTCTTTTCCATAAGATATTTTATAGCAGCATGATCGGTGTGAACAGTCACTTTAGAATCAACAATGTAGGATCTAAATTTATCACAAGCAAACACAACTGCTAAAAATTCTTTTTCAGTAGTAGCATAATTTCGTTGGGCACTGTCTAGAGTTTTACTAGCATAATGGATAACATTTAGTTTCTTATCAACTCTTTGTCCGAGAACAGCACCAACAGCATAATCACTAGCATCACACATAATTTCAAAAGGCAAGTTCCAATCAGGTGGTTGAATAATAGGTGCAGTAATTAAGGCTTTCTTGAGTGTTTCGAAGGCTTCTAAACAATCATCATAAAAAACAAAAGGAATATCCTTTTGCAAAAGGTTTGTAAGAGGCCTAAATTTTTTAGAAAAGTCTTTGATAAATCTCCTATAGAAACCAGCATGACCAAGGAAACTACGAATACCTTTGATATCTTTAGGACATGGCATTTTCTCAATTGCATCAACCTTGGCTTTGTCCACCTCAATACCTCTTTCAGAAATTTTATGGCCCAAAACAATACCTTCATTAACCATAAAATGGCACTTCTCCGAATTCAAGACAAGATTTGTTTGCTCACATCTCTTCAAAACTCGATCAAGATTGCTTAAACAATCATCAAAAGACTTCCCATAAACAGAAAAGTCATCCATGAAAACCTCAATAATCTTTTCACAAAAATCAGAGAATATAGTAGTCATACATCTTTGAAAGGTAGTAGGTGCATTGCATAAACCAAAAGGCATACGTCTATAAGCATAAGCTCCAAAAGGACAAGTAAAAGTGGTCTTTTCTTGATCAGATTGAGAAATAGGTATTTGTGAAAAGCCAGAATATCCATCAAGGAAGCAAAAATGTGTGTCCTTAGATAATCTTTCTAGCATTTGATCAATAAAAGGCAGAGGATAATGATCTTTTCTAGTTGCTTTGTTTAATTTTCTAAAATCAATTACCATTCTATAGCCTGTGACAATTCTTTGTGGAATAAGTTCATTCTTATCATTAGGAACAAAGTAATACCTCCCTTCTTAGGGACACAATGAACATGACTTGCCCATCTACTATCAGCTATATGATAGATTATACCTGCTTTCAGGAGTTTCAATATTTCTGTTCTTACCACTTCTTTCATCTTCGGATTTAACCGACGTTGGTGATCAACAACGGGTTTAGCATCAGGTTCCATATTAATTTTGTGTTGACATAGAGTGGGACTAATGCCCTTAAGATCATCAAGAGTATATCCAATAGCAGCTCGATGCTTCCTTAGAACTTTTAATAATCTTTCTTCTTTATGTTCTGAAAGGTTAGCACTAATAATAACAGGATATATCTTTTTCTCATCAAGATAAGCATATTTCAAAGTGTCTGGCAATTGTTTTAATTCAAACACAGGATCACCTTTAGGTGGAGGAGGACCTCCTAGAGTTTCAATAAGCAGATTGTGTTTAAGCAGAGGTTGTTGTTCGAACAAGATTCTATCTATTTCATTTCTTTCATGCATATGCAAATCATTTTCATGATCTAGCAAATATTGCTCTAAAGGATCAGTAGGAGGTACAGCAATAGAAGCAAGACCAATAATTTCATCCTTACTAGGCAAATCTTTCTTATGAGGTTTTCTACTAAACTTAGAAAAATTAAACTCATGAGACTCATCACCAAAGCTAACACCGACAGTTTGTTTCTCACAATCTATTTTAGCATTAACGGTGTTCAAGAAAGGTCTACCAAAGATGATGGGACAAAAGTCATCTTGTGGGGAACCAAGAACAAGAAAATCAGTAGGGTATTTTACTTTCCCACACAAGACTTCAACATCTCTAACAATCCCAAGTGGTGTGATGGTGTCTCTATTAGCAAGTTTAATAGTAACATCTATGTCTTCTATCTCAGCGGGTGCTATGTCATTCATAATTTCTTGATATAAGGTAAAAGGAATGGCACTTACGCTAGCACCTATGTCACATAAACCATGATAACAGTGATCTCCTATTTTAACTGAGACAACAGGCATGCCAACAACGGGTCTATGTTTATCTTTCCCATCGGGTTTGGCAATTCTAGCAGCTTCACCAACGAAGTAAATAACATGCCCATCAATATTATCGACCAAGAGATCCTTAACCATAGCAACACTAGGTTCTACCTTGATTTGTTTAGCTGGTTTAGGTGTTCTAATATAACTTTTATTAACCACAATTGAGACTTTAGCATGTTCCTTCATCCTGACAGGGAAAGGTGGTTTTTCAATATAAGCAGTAGGAACAACTGGGTCAACATTGTAGATTATTGTTTCATCTTTAGCTATTACCGGTTCTTTAATTTCTTCTTTAATAGGTGGGTGATATTTAAACCACTTCTCCTTAGGGAGATCAACATGAGTAGCAAAAGATTCATAAAAGGAGGCTACTATCTCAGAGTCAAGTCCATATTTAGTGCTAAACTTTTGAAAAGCATCGATATTCATAAAAGATTTAACACAATCAAACTTAAGCTCAATACCTGACTCTTTACCTTCGTCGAGTTCCCAATCTTCAGAGTTTTGTTTAATTCTTTCTAAAAGATCCCACCGGAATTCAATAGTCTTCTTCATAAAGGAACCAGTACAAGAAGTATCGAGCATGGATTGATCATTACGAGAAAGCCGAGCATAAAAATTCTGAATAATAATTTCTCTTGAGAGCTCATGGTTGGGGCATGAATATAACATTGACTTAAGCCTCCCCCAAGCTAGAGCGATACTTTCTCCTTCACGAGGCCACAAATTATATATATAATTCCGATCACGATGAACTAGATGCATAGGATAATTTTTTTGATGGAATTCCAATTTCAACCGATTCCAATTCCAAGATCCAATATCATCGCATAGCCTATACCATGTCAATGCTTTTCCCTTCAAAGATAAAGGGAAAACCTTCTTCTTAGCTTCATCTCCGGGTAAACCTGCAAGCTTAAACAATCCACAAATTTCATCCACATATATCAAGTGCATATCAGGATGTTCGGTTCCATCTCCTGCATAAGGATTAGCTAGCAGTTGTTCTATCATACCCGAAGGAATTTTATATTCAATATTTTCAGTAGGTGCAGTAGGTTGAGGGAAATCTAATTGTGGTTCCGGTCGAGGTTAAGATACCCCGAACAAACCCCTCAAAGGATTGCTCTCCATAGTAACAAGTGACAATAAATTTCAGCACGTAGTAATAATTTTTCCTTACCAATTTCCACTTACCAAGAGCGCTTCACTCCCCGGCAACGGCGCCAGAAAAGAGCCTTGATGACCCACAAGTATAGGGGATCAATTGTAGTCCTTTCGATAAGTAAGAGTGTCGAACCCAACGAGGAGTAGAAGGAAATGACAAGCGGTTTTCAGTAAGGTAATGTCTGCAAGCACTGAAATTGTAAGTAGCGAGTAGTTTAATAGCAAGATAATTTGTAACGAGCAAGTAACAATAGTAGTAACAAAAGTGCAGCAAGGTAGCCCAATCCTTTTGAGGCAAAGGACAGGCCAAAATGGTCTCTTATGATAAGCAAAGTGTTCTTGAGGGTACACGGGAATTTCATCTAGTCACTTTCATCATGTTGGTTCGATTCGTGTTCGCTACTTTGATAATTTGGTATGTGGGTGGACCGGTGGTTAGGTGCTATTCTTACTTGAACAAACCTCCTACTTATGATTAACCCCCTCGCAAGCATCCGCAACTACGAGAAAAGTATTAAGAATAATTTCTAACCATAGCATTAAACTTTTGGATCCAATCGGTCCCTTACGGAATAGCGCATAAACTAGGGTTTAAGCTTCTGTCATTCTCGCAACCCATCATCAAATAACTACTCCACAATGCATTCCCTTAGGCACAAATATGGTGAAGTGTCATGTAGTCGACGTTCACATGACACCACTAAGGGAATCACAGCATACATTTCATCAAAATATCGAACACATATCAAGTTCACATGATTACTTGCAACATGATTTCTCCCGTGACCTCAAGAACAAAAGTAACTACTCACAATTGATAATCATGCTCAAGATCAAAGGGGTATTAAATAGCATAATGGATCTGAACATATAATCTTCCACCAAATAAACCATATAGTAATCAACTATAAGATGTAATCAACACTACTAGTCACCCACAAATACCAATCTATAGTTCCGGTACAAAGATTGAACATGGGAGATGAACTAGGGTTTGATAGGAGATGGTGCTGTTGAAGATGTTGATGGAGATTGCCCTCCCCAAGATGGAAGAGTTGTTGGTGATGATGATGACGATGATTTCCCCCTCCGGGAGGGAAGTTCCCCCGACGGAATCGCTCCGCCGGAGGGCAAAAGTGCTCCTGCCCAAGTTCCGCCTCGAGACGGCAGCGCTTCATCCCAAAAGTCCTCCTCTCATTTTTTCTAGGTCAAAATGACTTATATACCAGAAGATGGGCACCGGAGGTGGGCTAGGCTGAGCACAACCCACCAGGGCGCGCCCTGGTGTCTTGTGCTCACCAGGTGGCCCCCCTCCGGTAGTTATTTGCTCCAGTATTTCTTATTTATTCCATAAAAAATCCTCGTGAAGTTTCAGCTCATTTGGAGTTGTGCATAATAGGTAGCCTGACGTAGCTTTTTCAGGTCCAGATTTCCAGTTGCCGGAATTCTCTCTCTTTGTGTATACCTTGCATATTATGAGAGAAAAGGCATTAGAATTACTCCAAAAAGCATTATTATGCATAAAAACATTATAAATAACAGTAGGTAAACATGATGCAAAATGGACGTATCACACCACACCGGCAACAAAGGCCAGTAGCAAGGTCGGTGGCGATGCCGCAACAGCCTCGGTGCCGGCAGGTCGTCCTCCCTCTGTTAGCCGCCGGTGGTCGCAAGGGCGTCCGGCGAGGAGAAGGCGAATAATAATAATAATAATAATAATAATAGTAATAATAGTAGTAGTAATAATAATAATAATAATAATAATAATAATAATAATAATAAGAATAAGAAGAATAAGAAGAAGAAGAAGAAGAAGAAGAAGAAGAAGAAGAAGAAGAAGACTCCGAAGCCTCGTCCTTGTCCGGCGGCTCGTACCCCGTGTCCGATCACCCCTGCGCCCACTCGCCCGGTGCGTCCAGCTGCCGCAGACGGCGCCAAGTTCTGTGGTTTACAAGTGGTCGATGAAATGCCATCAAGTTAAATTTTTGTGTCTTTTCTTTTCGGCCGATGCATTAGTGATTTCTCGTGGCTATGACTGAGACCAAAAAATCATTGACGTCCGAGCGCAAAGAAAAGAAGGCGGCAAGGTGGAATGAGCTCAGGTCTTTGGAGGACAAGAAATGAAGGTCCAAATTGGCGGTCAGAGAGAGGAAGTTTAAGGCGGAGGAGTGTAGGCTCGCACTCGAGGAGGAGAGGCATGTGAAAGAGAAGAAGGCCGAAGAACAATGCTATCATGTTATGAACCTAGCCATGATGGATGCCACGGCAAAAAGATTTTGGGAGCTCACTCGTGTAGAGATCATGAACCAAATAAAGGTCTCTCTTCAGAATGGTGGTGGTGGTAATGGGGATGGTGGTGGACTTGGAGATGGTGATGGTGGAGGTCTTGGAGGTGGTGACGATTTCCTTGATTGTGATGGTGCCTGAATTCGTATTGCATGCCTTGGTTGAGCCGAATCCACAACATAAAACATGCTGTGTTGTGGTGATTTTGGATCAAACTTGATCGGTGTGGTGACTTTTGGATGAACTCTATGCATGTTTTACTTTGAATTGCTTGATCCATGCAACTATATGCATGCTCATGATTGATTTGTTGTGTATGTTTAGTTTGAATCATTCAAATAACTGATGAAATAGTGTGCAATTGTTTGAAATCTATGTGAGTTTATCTTAGAAAGCGCGCCATGTCTTTGACGGGGTCCCATACCCAGGGAACCTGATGTGAGGGAGCCCGGCCTCAACCTTGAACAAGTCCCACCAGGCCCAAGAGATATTATGGAGCCCTAGGGAGGCAGAGGCGATGTGCGTGTTCCCCAAGATGGAGGGCGGCGGCCGAACTAATCTCACCTACCCTCTCATGTAAACCCTAGGCCTCTTCTGCCTATATAAAGGGAGGCCTAGGACCTTATTAAGGATCCAATCTGACATCCAACTCTCGGTAGATATCCTGTACACCATTGTAATCCTCTTCACAAGGTATCCCCTCACCGTGAATAACAAGAAGAAGTAGGATGTAGGGTATTACTCTTCGGAGACCCGAACCTGGGTAAATTGTGTGTGCAGACTTCGTCCCGGTACTTACGATCTTGTCATGAACCCTACCTAGAGATCTGACGAGAATTTGCTCCATCAGTTGGCGCGCCAGGCACGGGCGACGTTGATTGGAGAACGAACCCGGCACTGAGAATCATCAGAGGCCGGCGATCTCTCGCTAGGCCATTGCCTCACATTTAGCTCTTTCGAGCTGGTCGCTGATGGATCAGGGCAGTTCCTTGACATCTTGCCTTTAAGCTTCGTCAAACGCGTGTATAATAAACAAGGGCGGGCCCAAGGGGTCTACGATCGTCCCAATCACCTCGCATGGAGATGCATCATACGACCTCCGCGGTGCTACAAGACCACACGCGGGACCTCCGTGAACATGATATTCACGGTGGCAGACACGCGCCGAAACCGGATACTCGCAAGACGCATGATCTACGCAACGGAGGACGTAACCAGCGAGCGACTGGGGTCCCAAGAAATGGTGACCTTCGACGTCGGCGATCACCCAAAGACGTCATATAGCCGAGCAAGCATATGCCCTAGTACTAGATCCGATCATAGGGGGCTGCCACCTCTCACGTGTCCTAATGGACGAAGGCAGCGGCCTCTACATCATCTTCACCGACACCTTGGAAAAGATGAAGATCTCACTGTTCGGACTATGAAGGTTGGGCATAGGCTTCCACGGGGTGGTACCAGGCCGCCCGGCCCGTCCCTTGGAGCGGATCGAACTCGAGGTCGTCTTTGGAGAGGAACTTAATTACCGAAGTGAGGCCATCCAATTCGAGAGGTCACCCCTTTCAGAGCGGCTACCACGCGATCTTGGGCAGACCCACATACGTGAAGTTCATGGAAGTCCTGTCCTACGCCTACTTGCAACTAAAAATGCCAGGCCCGAATGGTACAATAACCATACGGGGAAGCACGGAGAAGGCCTACAAGGCCTAAGTGACAAATGTGGAGCTTGCCAAGGCCGCCTTGGCCTCTGCTGAGCTCACCTAGATAAGAAAGCAAATAGGGCCATCAAAGACCGAGCACCCGCAGAAGACGAGGCCTGGGCCCGTTTTCCAGCTGGCCAAACAGACCAAAAATTTCTAGATGCACTCGGAAGATCCTAGAAAAATGGTAACCATCGGCGGAGACCTGTCGGATAGCCAGGAGGCGGAGCTCCTCGCTTTTCTTTGAGCGAACTAGAACATATTTGCGTGGAAGCCCACCGACATGGCCGGGGTACCGGCAGAAAAAGGCGAACACTGCCTGAATGTTTGCAAGGATGGAAAGCCGGTAAAACAGGCCTTACGACGCTTCGCTACAGAAAAGCAGATGGCGATAGGAGAGGAGATAGTGCACCTACTTGTAGCCAAATTCATAAGGGAGGTCACGCACCCGGAGTGGCTGGCAAACCCAATGATGGTACTGAATAAAAACAACACGTGCGCATGTGTGTGGACTACACGGACCTCAACAAGGCATGCCCCCAGGACCCTTTCCCACTACCTAGGATCGATCAGATCATCGATTCCACAACAAGATGTGAGCGCATGTGTTTCCTGGATTCGTACTCCGGATATCACCAGATACGAATGAAGGAGTCCGACCAAGAGATGACCTCCTTCATCACACCGTATGGGCCTTTCTGCTACATCATGGTGCCATTCGGCCTAAAAAATGCGGGGGCTACGTATCAGCGGACGATGCAGAAGTGTTTCAACAAACAGGTCAGAGTAAACATGGAGGTCTACATCAACGACATTGTAGTCAAATCCAAGCAAGGCTCAAGCCTCCTTACCGACCTCCAGCAGACCTTCGACAACCTCTCCAATTTTGGCATGAAGCTAAATCCCGACAAGTGCGTCTTCGGGGTCCCCGCTGGGCAGTTATTGGGATTCATCATATCCCAACGAGGAATAGAGGCAAGCCCAGAAAAAAATCCAAGCCATAGTGGACCTCGAGCCCCGGGAGACAGTATGTGACGTCTAGAAGCTTGCAGCGTGCATTGCGGCCTTGAGCAGATTCATCTCGCGGTTAGGCGAAAAGGCCTTGACACTCTATCACCTTCTAGAAAAGGGTGAAAAGTTTTACTGGAGCGACGAAACCAAGCAAGCATTCGTCGACCTCAAGAAACTACTACAATCGAACCCACTCCTGGTCTCCCCAGACCAATCAGAGCCCATGTTGTTGTACATTGCAGCAACCACCCAGGTGGTCAGTGTGGTCATCGCCTTGGAACGAGAGGAGGCCGGAAAAGTGCATCGAGTTCAACACCCAATGTACTACGTCAGTGAACTACTGACACCTTGCAAGACAAGATACCCACATTATCAGAAGATAACCTAATGGGTGTTCATGTCCGCCAGGAAACTGTGGCATTACTTTCAAACCAACCCAATAACAGTGGCCAGCCATGCACCGCTCTCCGACATCATCAACAACAAGGACGCCATAGGCCGCGTGGCAAAGTGGGTGATCGAGCTCCTACCGTTTGAGCTCTCATACAAACCACGTACGGCAGTCAAATCAGAAGCCATTGCCGACTTCCTGGTGGAATGGACAGAAGCCCAGTAGGCCCCCAAGAACATCGACCTCAAGTACTAGACTATGTACTTCGACGAGTCGATAACGGTGCAAGGACTAGGGGCTGGGGTGGTCCTTGTTTCTCCCAGAGGTAACAAAATGAATTACGTCCTCCAACTCCATTTTGGGACTCCAACAATGTAGCAGAATATGAAGCCCTCCTCCACGGGCTCCGAATAGCGGCCTCCATGGGCATTCAACGCCTCGTCTGCCGGGGCGACTCCGACCTCGTGGTCCAGCAGGTCATGAAAATGTTCGACACTAAAGATCCAACGATGGTAGTATATTGCACTACCGTCCGGGCACTAGAAGGGAAGTTTGACGGACTAGAGCTACACCATGTCAAAAGAAGTGATAACATCGCAGCAGATAACCTAGCGCGCGTCAGGTCATCAAGGGAGCCTATGACGGACAAGACCTTCCTGGAGATACTACACAAGCCATCCATCAAGATCCAAGGCCTCAATGAAGCCATAACAGGCCCCGGCACATCTGAAACTGCAGCAGTGAAGGACACCCCGCCACCCACAGACACGTCGGAGGAGGCCATAATGGTAGTCCTTAGCCAAGGCTGGACCCAACTACTACACGCCTATATGACCAAGGACAAGCTCCCTTAGGACAAAATGGAGACCCGACGCATCGTCTGTCGCTCCAAGGCCTACACAATAATCAATGGCGAGCTCTACAAGAGCAACCAAGTGGGCATTTTCCAACACTGCTTCACAGAGGAGGAGGGCAAGAAGCTCCACCAAGAAATACACGTGGGGGCTTGCGGGCATCACGCAGCCCCCAGAACAATTGCAGCAAAGGCCTTCCACCATGGTTTATGCCGGCCTCGGCAATGAAAACAATCCCTTTAACATGGCTATTCGCGGTGTGGGGGCTAGACATGGTTGGCAAACTCATGCCCTCTCCAGGAGGACACAAATTCTTGCTGGTCGCAATCAAAAAATTCACCAAGTGGATTGAGGCCAAACAAGTAACAAATGCGGAGGCCGACACGACAGTGAAATTCGTCTCCGGCCTCATCCACTGCTTCGGCGTCCCACACATCATGATCACGGACAACGGGTCCAACTTCACCACCTCGTTATTCAAAGACTTCTGTCACCAGCGATGGATCCACATAGGCTACGCGTTTGTGGCACACCCTCAGTCCAACGGACAGGTCGAACGGGTTAATGGGCTGATCATGCAAGGCCTCAAGCCACGACTCATCACAACTCTCGTTTGGGCAAAGGGCAACTAGGTGGAAGAACTCCCCTCTGTCCTATGGAGCTTGCGCACGACGCCAAATAAATCCATCGGTTACACACCCTTCTTCATGATATACGGGGCGGAGGCGGTTCTCCCATCAGACATCGAATACGACTCGCCACGAGTCCGAGCATACGACGAGGAGGTCGCGTAGAGAACAGGAAAGCCGACGTCACCGTGAAGGAAGAAGTACACCTCCTCGCCATCAAGCGCACCAGCATCTACCAACAAAAGCTGTGACAATATCAAGGCCGGCGCGTCTAGGCACGTGAATTCAACATCGACGACCTCGTCTTTCGCCTCAAGCAGAAACCACACAAGAATAAGATGTCTTCCCCATGGGAAGGCCCCTTCGTCTCTCACGAGGTCCTCAACAAAGGGGCGTACTACTTTCGCAACAAAAAAACAGGTCGGATCACATCACGACCCTGGAATGCCGAGCATCTCCGCCTATTTTATGCATAGACACCTAAGTATGACGTACTTTTCTGCATAACTTTGCAAAATCTACATTTTCATGTACCTTTAGCTCAAATAAAAGTAGGATGGAAAATAAGGAGGTCGCAATGACCTTCCACACTTTTTCATTTCCCTTCTATAGTTTGCTAAATGTAACACGACACACCGCTATTCAGCACAAAACACATTCTTGAACCCCTTGGGATAGACAAATCGTGGAAGAACAAATGAATCTCTTTATTGACGGACTCGAGGGTTGCATCGCTATAAGTGGACCCCCCTGCAGCTCCACTCGAAGGCTGCATCGTACATTCTTTCTTTTTGTTTCGGACCCTTGTGCATGCTTCTTCTGCCGACCTCCCTCACCCTCGTGCTCCGGAGCTACATGGACACAATTTTATTAGTAGTCCTTCCTTTGAGGAGAGCAACCATCGAGGATGTCAGACGACTAAATCAAGCATTCTGGTCACGCCGAGCCCCACTAAATACGCCTACGGTGTCAACATGCACCAAAGGGGATCTCTGCTCCTAACCCGGGCAAAGGCACTTCACCGCCTCTATGGCATAAAAAATATATACACACCTCATTTTTCAAGCAAACAAAAGCACGTCAATGAGGTTATATTAATAAGTTTCGCAAAGAAAGTTGCAAATTGCTTTGTTTTCACGCTAACAATTCAGGCCTCCCGATGACTACACTCGGCAGCAAACGCCGCAGTCGACTCCACGTCTCCGTAGAAGCTCTGCGTCGGCCGGGCCTACGACTCCGTGGTAACTACGCCATCAATAGACCACTCAGGACGGCACACCTGTAGCCTCGCCAGCACATACTGAGCGCCTGCCGTAGCCGCGACCTCCTGAAGATCCATCAGGCGTTGGGCCACCTCCGGCATATGCGCGATGCGCCGGAGTAGGTAGGCATTCTCGGCCTCTCCGGCCCACAGAGCCCCCGTGGCCTGGGTCAAAGCCTCGGACATCCTGTCGAGGGTAGATGCCACAACGCCAAGCCGCGCCGAGCCCGGCGGACAGATCAAGTTCGGCAGCACAACTGCACGGAGAACAGGAACCAGAATACGCGGTCAGCAACAAGATATGTTGGAACCGAAGCCCTCTAGCTACCTCTCCTCTCACTCGAACGGAGGTGGAAGAAGAAGAACAGTGGACACAAGATTTTTCCGGCCGGCGCATGAACGCCGCCGTGGGCGCACGCACGCCCCAATCTTTTCTTTGTATTCTCAGGCTACATGCTCGGCAACTTCGTACATCAACGATGAGTACACAGGAGCTTTATACTGGGCAGAGCACAGGTGCACGCATGCACGTTCTCCACCTCGCTCACGACTCACACACACGATGCCCAGCTCGCACGATCTGCTCGCTCTGGCGCGCACAACGCGGCAAACATCTACAGATCACAACGACTCCCGCTACCCTCGCCAACGATTCCGACGCGGCCACACACACGCACGCCACAACGCACACACCCGCACACACGCACCACGGCCGTGCACGCACACATGACTTATGGCTAACATTCTCCCCCTAAGCCATGACTGCGCCGCCCATCTTGACGTACAGGACACCGGCTCCTCGTCGACGCGGGGAACGCCCTTCTTCATCTCCGGCGACACACGCCGCAGCTTCTCTTCCCGGCGCACTGACGCCGCCGGCCGCAACTACGGCCGATTTCCTCAAGCACGAACTCGAGCCACACTTGTTACAACGCATACGGGGGGTTCTTATACCCTGGGGCACGCCAGGGCACGTACCCCATGCCCCAGTCCACGCCGAGCGCCTGGTCCGGCCCGCTCTGCCCACTCCCGCGACATGCACGCACACGTCCGGGTCGTGCGAGCCCGCCTAGGACCAACTCCACGCTCCCCCCGATCTCGCCAACAGAACGCACACACGCTGCACTCGTGCACGGACACGCCCGTGCACACCACACGCACGCACACACACGACTCGCCGTGGACCCGACGCGCCCAGCGCGCCTGGCGCGCGCCCATACACGCGCCCGACGCGACAAGCTCGTCGCCATGGTTGCTGCTGCCCGACGCCACCGTGTGTTTCCAGCACGAGCCGCCGCAGATGCCGTGCAACACGACCACCTCGCCGGCCGCTGTCGCGCACCGCCGCCGATGCAGCTACCGTCGCGCTGCGCCCCGTCGAGCGCCACTCGCTGCCGCTGCCGAAACCCGCAGCTCCGTGCGCCGCCGTGCCGCGTCTCCGTGCCTCGCGCCACTGCGCTCTCCGCGCGACGCAGCCTCCATGTCCGCTGCGCGCTCCGCGGACGCCGCCGCGCGCCACGGCCGTCCCTCGAACTTGGCTCTGAATACCAATCGTTGGAACCGAAGCCCTCTAGCTACCTCTCCTCTCACTCGAACGGAGGTGGAAGAAGAAGAACAGTGGACACAAGATTTTTCCGGCCGGCGCACGAACGCCGCCGTGGGCGCACGCACGCCCCAATCTTTTCTTTGTATTCTCAGGCTACATGCTCGGCAAATTCGTACATCAACGATGAGTACACAGGAGCTTTATACTGGGCAGAGCACAGGTGCACGCACGCACGTTCTCCACCTCGCTCACGACTCACACACACGATGCCCAGCTTGCACGATCTGCTCGCTCTGACGCGCACAACGCGGCCAACATCTACAGATCACAACGACTCCCGCTACCCTCGCCAACGACTCGGACGCGGCCACACACACGCACGCCACAACGCACACACCCGCACACACGCGTCACGGCCGTGCACGCACACATGGCTTATGGCTAACAAGATAGAAGGGACTAATCACAAAACAAAAAAAAGGCTTACTGCTCGTGGCGACCTCCAATCGTCTTTGGCGTGCACAGTGCACCTAGACATCTCGTGATGCACGCGGTCCAGCCTCCGCCAAGGCTGCCTCTCGCATCTTGCAGCCCTCCAAGAGGGCTCACGCGTCCGCGGAGTGACCTCCAGCCGTCGTCGAAGGTCGGCCTTCATCTCCCTACTCTCCCTCAATTGAGAGCGGCGACCCTCGGTGATACCACGATTATTATCAAGTACATTGTTATCTGCCCTCAATAGCCCCTGACAGGAGCGGGGTTCCGTGCTCTTGGCATTGGAAACATCTTGCGCATGGCTCGCGGCCTTGCGATCGGCGTCCACTTGAGCCTGCAGCTACTAGAGTTGCTCGGAGGCTGTAATTAGATGCAACACCGAAGAGGTCAGCAAAAGAACTATTGCGCAAACAACCATGTACGAAATACATGATTTACAGTAGACGTCCACCAGCGACCCGCTCCTCCTCCACCGTGACCTGCTGCTTCAGTTCCTAGGCCCGCTGGTCCAGTTCCATCGCGTGGCTTGCTGGGGCCTACAAAGATATGAAAAGAACCTCAAGCACATTGCGACCCAATCTTCTCAAGGCTTGGGGGCTACTGGGAGGGACAAAGTCCGCTCAGCTTGGTCCTGACCTCCATCGCATGGCGAAGGTCCGAAAGCAAGGCCTGCAGAGTTTGATTTTAGGCCTCCCCCAGTCGAAGGGCAGCTTCCAGACGACAGAGTGCTGGAGGGCCACCCAGCGTGGCCCCAAGGGGCGCGGTCGACGAATCTGGAGCACCGCTTGCATTATTCCCACCAGAGGAGGACTCACGATGCGACCCCGAAAAGTCGCATGACCATTCCCCTAGGGGAAGCGGGATCGCAGGCGACGAGGACGCCCGACGACCTGCAGCCTTCTTTCAGGCCATGACCTTTGGCCTTTGCGCGGGGATATCCACGGGCTCCACCTCCATGGGACCCATAAGAAGCAGCAGCTCCCCACCAGGAGTCTCGGGCGGATTCGACGAAGGCGTTGGGGCAACGGAGCCCAGGCCGCCCCCGTCGGACGCATCAGCCTCTCCGGGTGGAACAGAAGCTGAGCTTAAAAGCAATTGTGCAGCCTTCGTCGCCGGGGCGCCGCCCAACGGCTCGCCCGGTCTTTTTCCCTTTTCCCCTTCCTTCACTGCGACCTCCATGGGTACGGCCATGGGACGATCCCCAGGGACCACACCGCTTGGAGCCCCGACCGCGGCAGGTCCGTAACTGGACCCCAAAACACACTCGTGTTGCATGGCATACAGCGCCGCGGCAGGACCTCGTGGCTGAGGAGGATTAGACATGAGGCCGTCGAAAGTCTGCAGTTGAGCACATTTAAAGAAGATCCGAGGAGCACAATGGCCAAAGAGAGATATAAGAAGGACCGGTCGGCTCAGTGCCTTCCGATGACCGGGGTTCCCAAACTGAAGGGCTCAAAGGTGACCCCATGTGTATCTCTCCGAGGGGGAGGCCGGTCACCAAGTGCATACGGGGCCCGACTTCGCTCTCGGGGAGCTCCCTCCGAAGTAGGCGGTCTGGGTCGACCCCTGTATTCGAACATGAAGGATATCCTGGAGCAAAGAGGGGGAACGTTCCTCTCCATCCATGTCTTCACAAGCTGGATGCCCGCCAAGTCCCTCTCGTAAATCTTGAAGACTGCTTGGATCAGGGAACCAGTCTCGGACTTGAATTCCGTCTTCGAGCTCCACTCTAGCCCTGGTTGGCATCGGACGTCAGAGAAGACGGGCATCACGACCTCATGGTGGCCCTGGGCAATGTCGATGGTGTAAAACCACCTGCACTCCCATGACTCAGGGCCGTCATCGACTGGGATCTTGAAGAAGCCGGAGTCCGGCCGGGGTCGGAGCTCTGCGCTGCCACATGAGGGTATCTTGCCTCCTTTCAGACAAGGGACTACCTCGAAGAAATATATGAAGAGATCAAAATGGGGTGGAATCCCTAAGAAGCACTCGCAGAAAGTCACAAAACATGACGCCCCGCTCGGGGTCAGGTGATCTAGAGCCCGTAGTGGGTAAGGACTACACGAACGAACGCACTCAAAGGGAATGGAAGCCTGCGGAAGAGGAATGCCTCATGAACCACCAGGATTCAAAGCAATGGATGCGGGACCTTCTCCCCTACATCGGGCGCCATCCATGGCATCGAGGATTTCTTCGACAGCCATCCCGACTCAACCAAACGCTCTAGGTCACCCCTAGTGATCGGGGAGTTTCTCCAATCGCTGGCCCACTCCGGCGCGGCGCCAAGATAGACCGGCTGCTGGTCAGCCAGGCGATTTTCTCTGCGGCGGCTGGTGGAGGCGACGCTGGCCATCAGAGTTGGATGCCCTAGGCGCAAGATGGCGATGGTAGACGGCGAGAAGCTAGGAGAAGAACCACCCTTTAGGGTCATCGTTCCCCCTTCCCCTATTTTAAAGCGGGTGGCACGCGAGCCTTGCCCAAGACGGCACCCACGCAAGTAGTGAGCCGACCCACGGTGCTTTGGGCCCTATTATCTACTCCCTCCGTCCCAAATATAAGTCTTTCTAGAGATTTCAACAAGTGACTACGTATAGAGCAAAATGAGTGAATCTACACTTTAAAATATGCTACATACATCCGTATGTTGTTGTCCATTTGAAATGTCTAAAAAGACTTATATTTAGGAACGGAGGGAGTAGAAAAAACAACGACGCTACTGAAGAAAGAAGAAATCCGCTTCACGAGGAGTTGGGAAGGTCGGACGCACGAAGAAAGGAGCCCGACGGAGGCCTCGGAGCCCGGATGCCCGCGACCTCCGCCACGCTCGGGGGCTACTGACGGGTCCCATACCCGGGGTACCAACCTCAACCTTGAATAGGGCCCACCAGGCCCAAGAGATATCATGGAGCTCCAGGGAGGCAAAGGCAATGTGCGTGTTCCCCAATATGGAGGGAGGCAGCCGAACTAATCTCACCTACCCTCTCGTGTAAACCCAAGGCCTCTCCTGTCTATATAAAGGGAGGCCTAGGACCTTGTTCAGGATCCAGTCTGACATCAAACACTCGGTAGGCATCCGTACACCAATGTAATCCTTTGCACGAGGTATCTCCTCACCATGAATACAAGAAGAAGCAGGATATAGGGTATTACTCTTCGAAGGCCCGAACCTGGGTAAATTGTGTGTGCAGACTCCGTCCCGGTACTTCTGATCTCGTCTTCAACCCTACCGACGGATCTTATGGGAATTTGCTCCGTCAGTCTTCCTCCTCTCGTTTGTATTGCGCTCTCCCCCTTCGCTGGAGTGTCGATTCTCGGTCACAGCAACCCAACCATTGTAGCACGGGCGATGATCCATCGTAGCGCCCCTGCGGCCTAGCAATGCTGCGTTGAAGCACCGACGGCTCGATGATGCTTCATGGCAACACCGGCTGCCCCCCGCGATGGTCCAATGAAGCACCGACGGCTCAATGATTCTTCGCAACACTAGCGGGCTCAACGATACTCCATGAAAGCACCGGCGGCTCGATGATGCTTTGTCGCAACACCGGCGGCCCTGGTGATGCTCCATCACAACACCGTCGATGCTACATCCCAGCATCGACGACCCGATGATGCTTCATCGTAACACCAGTGCCCTGGCGATGCTCCATCGCAGCACGGGCGACCCAACCGCCATATGAAGCAGCGCCTTTGCACCCTTTGTAGCACGCAACTGAAGGAAATAAGCCCTAGAGGCAATAATAAAGTTATTATTTATTTCCTTATTTCATGATAAATGTCTATTATTCATGCTAGAATTGTATTAACCGAAAACTTAGTACATGTGTGAATACATAGACAAACAGAGTGTCCCTAGTATGCCTCTACTTGACTAGCTCATTAATCAAAGATGGTTAAGTTTCCTAGCCATGGACATGTGTTGTCATTTGATGAACGGGATCACATCATTAGGAGAATGATGTGATGGACAAGACCCATCCGTTAGATTAGCATAATGATTGTTAAGTTTATTGCTATTGCTTTCTTCATGACTTATACATGTTCCTATGACTATGAGACTATGCAACTCCCGAATATCGGAGGAACACTTAGTGTGCTATCAAACGTCACAACGTAACTGGGTGATTATAAAGATGCTCTACAGGTGTCTCCGATGGTGTTTGTTGAGTTGGCATAGATCGAGATTAGGATTTGTCACTCCGATTGTCGGAGAGGTATCTCTGGGCCCTCTCGGTAATGCACATCATATGAAGCCTTACAAGCAATGTGACTAATGAGTTAGTTACGGGATGATGCATTACAGAACGAGTAAAGAGGCTTGCCAGTAACGAGATTGAACTAGGTATGATGATACCGACGATCGAATCTCGGGCAAGTAACATACCGATGACAAAGGGAACAACATATGTTGTTATGCGGTTTGACCGATAAAGATCTTCATAGAATATGTAGGAGCCAATATGAGCATCCAGGTTCCGCTATTGGTTATTGACCGGAGATGTGTCTCGGTCATGTCTACATAGTTCTCGAACCCGTAGGGTCCGCACGCTTAACGTTCGATGACGATTTATATTATGAGTTATGTGATTTGATGACCGAATTTTGTTCAGAGTCCCGGATGAGATCGGGGACATGACGAGGAGTCTCGAAATGGTCGAGAGGTAAAGATTCATATATTGGAAGGCTATATTCGGACATCGGAAAGGTTCCGAGTGATTCGGGTATTTTCGGAATACCGGGGAGTTACGGGAATTCACCGGGAGAAGTAATGGGCCTTATTGGGCCATACGGGAAAAGAGGAGGCAGTCCAAGGGGTGGCTGCGCGCCCCCCCATGGCAAGTCCGAATTGGACTAGGGAGGGGGCGGCGCCCCCCTCTTTCCTTCTCCCTCTCTCTCCTTCCCTCTCTCCCCCTCTTGGAAAAGGAAGGGGAGTCCTACTAGGATTGGGAATCCTAATAGGACTCCCCCTTGGTGCGCCTCCCCCTTAGGTAGGCCACCTCCTCCCTCCCTCCTTTATATACGGGGGCGGGGGGCACCCCAAAGGCACACCAAGATTTGTCTTAGCCGTGTGCGGTGCCCTCCTCCACAGATTTCCACCTCGGTCATATTTTCGGAGAGCTTAGGCGAAGCCCTGCCGGAATCACTTCATCATCACCGTCACCACGCCGTCGTGCTGACGAAACTCTCCTTCGGCCACAACTGGATCAAGAGTTCAAGGGACGTCACCGAGCTGAACGTGTGCAGATCGCGGAGGTGCCGTACGTTCGGTACTTGGATCGGTTGGATCACGAAGACGTTCGACTACATCAACCGCGTTACTAAACGCTTCCACTTTCGGTCTACGAGGGTACGTGGACACACTCTTCCCGCTCGTTGCTATGCTTCTCCTAGACAGATCTTGCATGATCGTAGGAATTTTTTTAAAATACTACGTTCCTCAACAGTGGCATCCGAGCCAGGTCTATGCGTAGATGTTATTTGCACGAGTAGAACACAAAGGAGTTGTGGGCGTGGGTGTATACATATTGCTTGCCGTTACTAGTTGTTACTTGGTTCAGCGGTATTGTGAGATGAAGCGGCCCGGACCGACATTACGCGTACGCTTACGCGAGACTGGTTTCACCGCTACGAGCACTCGTTGCTTAAAGGTGACTGGCGGGTGTCTGTCTCTCTCACTTTAGTTTAACCGGTTTCAATGAAGAGGGTTCTTTTAGAAGATCAAAAAGCAATCACTACACCACGTTGTGGTTTTGATGCGTAGGTAAGAACGGTTCTTGCTAGAAGCCCGTAGCAGCCACGTAAAACTTGCAACAACAAAGTAGAGGACGTCTAACTTGTTTTTGCAGGGCATGTTGTGATGTGATATGGTCAAGACATGATGTGTTATAATTTGTTGTATGAGATGATCATGTTTTGTAACAGAGTTATCGACAACTGGCAGGAGCCATATGGTTGTCGCTTTATTGTATGCAATGCAATCGCCATGTAATTGTTTTACTTTATCACTAAGCAGTAGCGATAGTCGTAGAAGCAATAAGTTGGCGAGACGACAACGATGCTACGATGGAGATCAAGGTGTCGCGCCGGTGACGATGGAGATCATGACGATGCTTCGGTGATGGAGATCATGAGCACAAGATGATGATGGCCATATCATGTCACATATTTTGATTGCATGTGATGTTTATCTTTTATGCATCTTATTTTGCTTAGTTCGGCGGTAGCATTATAAGATGACCCCTCACTAAATTTCAAGGTATAAGTGTTCTCCCTGAGTATGCACCGTTGCGAAAATTCTTCGTGCTGAGACACCACGTGATGATCGGGTGTGATAGGCTCTACGTTCAAATACAACGGGTGCAAGAAAGTTTTGCACATGCGGAATACTCGGGTTAAACTTGACGAGCCTAGCATATGCAGATATGGCCTCGGAACACTGAGACCGAAAGGTCGAATGTGAATCATATAGTAGATATGATCAACATAGAGATGTTCACCATTGAAAACTACTCCATCTCACGTGATGATCGGACATGGTTTAGTTGATATGGATCACGTGATCATTTAGAGGACTAGAGGGATGTCTATCTAAGTGGGAGTTCTTAAGTAATATGATTAATTGAACTTTAATTTATCATGAAATTAGTCCTGGTAGTATTTGCAAATTATGTTGTAGATCAATAGCTCGCGTATAGCTCCCCTGTTTTATTTTTGATATGTTCCTGGAGAAAACTAAGTTGAAAGATGATAATAGCAATGATGCAGACTGGTTCCGAGATCTGAGGATTATCCTCATTGCTGCACAAAAGAATTATGTCCTTGATGCACCGCTAGGTGACAGACCTATTGCAGGAGCAGATGCAAACGTTATGAACGTTTAGCAAGCTCGATATAATGACTACTTGATAGTTTAGTGCGCCATGATTTACGGCTTAGAACTGGGACTTCAAAAATGTTTTGAACGCCACGGAGCATATGAGATGTTCCAAGAGCTGAAATCGGTATTTCACACTCATGCCCTTGTCGAGAGGTATGAGATCTCTGACAAATACTTTGCCTACAAGATGGAGGAGAATAACTCAACCAGTGAGCATATGCTCAGAATGTCTGGGTACTACAATCGCTTGAATCAAGTGGGAGTTAATCTTCCAGATAAAATAGTGATTGACAGAGTTCTCTAGTCACTATCACCAAGTTACTAGAACTTCGTGATGAACTATAATATGCAAGGGATGAATAAGACAATTCCCGAGCTCTTCACGATGCTAAAGGCTGCGGAGGTAGAGATCAAAAAGGGAGCATCAAGTGTTGATGGTTAACAAGACCACTAGTTTCAAGAAAAAGGACAAAGGGAAGAAGGGGAACTTCAAGAAGAATAGCAAGCAAGTTGCTACTCCCGGGAAGAAGCCCAAGTCTGGACCTAAGCCTGAAACTGAGTGCTTCTACTGTAAAGGGACTGGTCACTGGAAGCGGAACTGCCCCAAGTATTTGGCGGATAAGAAGGATGGCAAAGTGAACAAAGGTATATTTGATATACATGTTATTGATGTGTATTTTACTAGTGTTCATAGTAGCCCCTGGGTATTTGATACTGGTTCAGTTGCTAACATTAGTAACTCGAAACAGGAGTTGCAAAATGAACAGAGACTAGTTAATGACGAGGTGACGATGTGTGTTGGAAGTGATTCCAAGGTTGATAAGATCACCATCGCACACTCCCTCTACCTTCGGGATTAGTGTTGGACCTAAATAAATGTTATTTGGTGTTTGCGTTGAGCATGAATATGATTGGATCATGTTTATTGCAATACGGTTATCCATTTAAGTCAGAGAATAATTGTTGTTCTGTTTAAATGAATAAAACCTTCTATGGTCATACACTCAATATAAATGGTTTATTGAATCTCGATCGTAGTGGTACACATATTCATAATATTGAAGCCAAAAGATACAAAGTTAATAATGATAGTGCAACTTATTTGTGGCACTGCCGTTTAGGTCATATTGGTGTAAAGCGCATGAAGAAACTCCATGCTGATGGGCTTTTGGAATCACTTGATTGTGAATCACTTGATACTTGAGAACCATGCCTTGTGGGCAAGATGACTAAAACTCCGTTCTCCGGAACAATGGAACGAGCAACTGACTTATTGGAAATAATACATACTGATGTATGCGGTCCGATGAGTGTTGAGGCTAGCGGCGGGTATCGTTATTTTCTGACCTTCACAGATAATTTGAGCAGATATGGGTATATCTACTTAATCAAACATAAGTCTGAAACATTTGAAAAGTTCAAAGAATTTCAGAGTGAAGTAGAAAATCATCGTAACAAGAAAATAAAGTTTCTGCGATCTGATCGTGGAGGTGAATATTTGAGTTATGAGTTTGGTCTTCATTTAAAACAATGTGGAATAATTTCGCAACTCACGCCACCTGAAACACCACAGCGTAATGGTGTGTCCGAACGTCGTAACCGTACTTTATTAGATATGGTGCGATCTATGATGCCTCTTACCGATTTACCACTATCGTTTTGGGGTTATGCATTAGAGACAGCTGCATTCACGTTAAATAGGGCACCATCTAAATCCGTTGAGACGACACCATCTGAACTGTGGTTTGGCAAAAATCCTAAGCTGTCGTTTCTTAAAGTTTGGGATTGCAATGCTTATGTGAAAAAGTTTCAACCTGATAAGCTCGAACCCAAATCCGAGAAATGCGTCTTCATAGGATACCCAAAGGAAACTGTTGGGTACACCCTCTATCACAGATCCGAAGGCAAGATATTTGTTGCTAAAAATGGATTCTTTCTAGAGAAGGAGTTTCTCTCGAAAGAAGTGAGTGGGAGGAAAGTAAAACTTGATGAGGTAATTGTACCTTCTCCCGAATTGGAAAGTAGTTCATCACAGAAATCAGTTCCAGTGATGCCTACACCAATTAGTGAAGAAGTTAATGATGATGATCATGAAACTTCGGATCAAGTTACTACCGAACCTCGTAGGTCAACCAGAGTACATTCCGCACCAGAGTGGTACGGTAATCCTGTTCTGGAAGTCATGTTACTAGACCATGACGAACCTACGAACTATGAGGAAGCGATGATGAGCCCAGATTCCGCGAAATGGCTTGAGGCCATGAAATCTGAGATGGGATCCATGTATGAGAACAAAGTGTGGACTTTGGTTAACTTGCCCGATGATCGGCAAGCCATAGAGAATAAATGGATCTTCAAGAGGAAGACGGACGCTGGTGGTAGTGTTACTATCTACAAAGCTCGACTTGTCACAAAAGGTTTTCGACAAGTTCAAGGTGTTGACTACAATGAGATTTTCTCACTCGTAGCGATGCTTAAGTCTGTCCGAATCATGTTAGCAGTTGCCACATTTTATGAAATCTGGCAAATGGATGTCAAAAACTACATTCCTTAATGGAATTTTTAAAGAAGAAGTTGTATATGATGCAACCAGAAGGTTTTGTCAATCCTAAAGGTGCTAACAAAATGTGCAAGCTCCAGCGATCCATCTATGGACTGGTGCAAGCATCTCGGAGTTGGAATATATGCTTTGATGAAGTGATCAAAGCATATGGTTTTATACAGACTTACGGTGAAGCCTGTATTTACAAGAAAGTGAGTGGGAGCTCTGTAGCATTTCTGATATTATATGTGGATGACATATTGTTGATTGGAAATGATATAGAATTTCTGGATAGCATAAAAGGATACTTGAATAAGAATTTTTCAATAAAAAGGACCTCGGTGAAGCTGCTTAAGTATTGAGCATCAAGATCTATAGGGATAGATCGAGACGCTTAATAGGACTTTCACAAAGCACATACCTTGACAAGATTTTGAAGAAGTTCAAAATGGATCAGTCAAAGAAGGAGTTCTTGCCTGTGTTACAAGGTGTAAAATTGAGTAAGACTAAAAACCCGACCCCGGTAGAAGATAGAAAGAGAATGAAAGTCATTCCCTATGCCTCAGTCATAGGTTCTATAAAGTATGCATGCTATGTACCAGACCAGTTGTGTGCCTTGCTATGAGTTTAGCAAGGAGGTACGATAGTGATCCAGGGATAGATCACTGGATAGCGGTCAAAGTTATCCTTAGTTACCTAAGAGGACTAAGAAAATATTTCTCGGTTATGGAGGTGATAAAAGAGTTCGTCGTAAAATGTTACGTCGATGCAAGCTTTTACACCGATCCAGATGACTCAAAGTCTCAATCTGGATACATATTGAAAGTGGGAGCAATTATCTAGAGTAGCTCCGTGCAGAGCATTGTAGACATAGAAATTTGCAAAATACATACGGATCTGAATGTGGGAGACCCGTTGACTAAACTTCTCTCACAAGCAAAACTTGATCACACCTTAGTACTCTTTGGGTGTTAATCACATGGCGATGTGAACTAGATTATTGACTCTAGTAAACCTTTTGAGTGTTGGTCACATAAGCGATGTGAACTATGGGTGTTAATCACATGGTGATGTGAACTATTGGTGTTAAATCACATGACGATGTGAACTAGATTATTGACTCTAGTGCAAGTGGGAGACTGAAGGAAATAAGCCCTAGAGGCAATAATAAAGTTATTATTTATTTCCTTATTTCATGATAAATGTTTATTATTCATGCTAGAATTGTATTAACCGGAAACTTAGTACATGTGTGAATACATAGACAAACAGAGTGTCCCTAGTATGCCTCTACTTGACTAGCTCGTTAATCAAAGATGGTTAAGTTTTCTAGCCATGGACATGTGTTGTCATTTGATGAACGGGATCACATCATTAGGAGAATGATGTGATGGACAAGACCCATCCGTTAGCTTAGCATAATGATCGTTAAGTTTATTGCTATTGCTTTCTTCATGACTTATACATGTTCCTATGACTATGAGACTATGCAACTCCCAAATATCGGAGGAACACTTAGTGTGCTATCAAACGTCACAACGTAACTGGGTGATTATAAAGATGCTCTACAGGTGTCTTCGATGGTGTTTGTTGAGTTGGCATAGATCGAGATTAGGATTTGTCACTCCGATTGTCGGAGAGGTATCTCTGGGCCCTCTCGGTAATGCACATCATATGAAGCCTTACAAGCAATGTGACTAATGAGTTAGTTACGGTATGATGCATTACGGAACGAGTAAAGAGACTTGCCAGTAACGAGATTGAACTAGGTATGATGATACCGACGATCGAATCTCGGGCAAGTAACATACCGATGACAAAGGGAACAACGTATGTTGTTATGCGGTTTGACCGATAAAGATCTTCATAGAATATGTAGGAGCCAATATGAGCATCCAGGTTCCGCTATTGGTTATTGACCGGAGATGTGTCTCGGTCATGTCTACATAGTTCTCGAACCCGTAGGGTCCGCACGCTTAACGTTCGATGATGATTTGTATTATGAGTTATGTGATTTGATGACCGAAGTTTATTCGGAGTCCCGGATGAGATCGGGGACATGACGAGGAGTCTCGAAATGGTCGAGAGGTAAAGATTCATATATTGGAAGGCTATATTCGGACATCGGAAAGGTTCCGAGTGATTCGGGTATTTTTCGGAATACCGGGGAGTTACGGGAATTCACCGGGAGAAGTAATGGGCCTTATTGGGCCATACGGGAAAAGAGGAGGCAGTCCAAGGGATGGCTGCGCGCCCCCCCATGGCAAGTCCGAATTGGACTAGGGAGGGGGCGGCGCCCCCCTCTTTCCTTCTCCCTTTCTCTCCTTCCCTCTCTCCCCCTCTTGGAAAAGGAAGGGGAGTCCTACTAGGATTGGGAATCCTAATAGGACTCCCCCTTGGTGCGCCTCCCCCTTAGGCCGGCCACCTCCTCCCTCCCTCCTTTATATACGGGGGCGGGGGGCACCCCAAAGGCACACCAAGATTTGTCTTAGCCGTGTGCGGTGCCCCCCTTCACAGATTTCCACCTCGGTCATATTTTCGGAGAGCTTAGGCGAAGCCCTGCCGGAATCACTTCATCATCACCGTCACCACGCCGTCGTGCTGACGAAACTCTCCTTCGGCCTCAACTGGATCAAGAGTTCAAGGGACGTCACCGAGCTGAACGTGTGCAGATCGCGGAGGTGCCGTACGTTCGGTACTTGGATCGGTTGGATCGCAAAGACGTTCGACTACATCAACCGCGTTACTAAACGCTTCCGCTTTCGGTCTACGAGGGTACGTGGACACACTCTCCCCGCTCGTTGCTATGCTTCTCCTAGACAGATCTTGCATGATCGTAGAATTTTTTTTGAAATACTACGTTCCCCAACAGCAACCCCCTCCAGAGTTGCATTGCGATAGGCATCGTCGGCGAGCTCGCTCCACCGCTCGTAGCGATGTCGGACGTTGTGGCGAGGGGATGCAACAATGATGTTGGCGCCAAGATCTCGTCGCCGCCATACCTTCGGCGCTTGCATCACTTCACCCTTTGCAAGCACGTGACTTCCTCCCGTGTTGCTTTGAAGCAGGTGTCGCCGGCGAGTACGTCCCGCTGCTCGCAGCGACGATGGATGCAACAACAATTTTGCACCGTCCCTTGAAAAATCAGGCTCTTCAACAGCCGCACTGGCAGAAATAGCATCCTCGTAGTGCGGTGGCCGGAGACAGGTGCAACATCGGTGCTAATTTTGGCAGTGTCGGCGGGCGGTGGAGGAGAAAACGAACAAATCACTGGGTGGGGGGGGGGGGGGGGGGAGGGCTCGGCGAGAATGTGTTGACAGGCCTCGCGAACGAAGAGATAAGGATAGATAGTTGGCGACAGCGGTGTGCAGACCCACACAGGAACACGCGCCGATCGCTGGAGGTGGATGATGACGTCGAGAGATCAGGGGGGCAAAAACAAGTGTTTTCCAAATGAAAAATGCATTTATTTCAACCCAAAGTAGAAACAAGTATAATTGAATAGAAGGAAAACATTTTTTTTTCATGTAATCATCCTGTTTTTGAGTTAATTTTCCTACGATTTTTTCCTTAAATTTAAATACAACCTCGAATTGATGGAGTGGTTATAATCTTAGGTGGACTTTATAAATAGTAAATAGTTCATCTACAAATACGTCATGCACTTGCAAATTACCCAAACTAAAATCTATATGTTCGCTTGTGATCACTGTTTAAGCCCATCGGGATTAATTTATACATCCTGTTTATTATGTATAATAATTAAAATAAGCTAGATAGGCAGTAGTAGTAGTGTAGACCCGCTCCAAAAAAAAAAGTAGTGTAGACATATGCGCACATCTGCACCTGACGGACTAGGGTTGCCAGATATAAATGTTGATGAGCTGAAAGATGTAAATCTATTTTTGTGAGGAGCGACATTTACAGCTATCTCAGGATATATATTGTAAAGAACAAATGAGGTGCATAATAAAGAAATTAAATTCCCTGTCATTATACGTACCCGCGTTCGAGTGGCTGTTGTATCTCCGTGAGGTTGGGACACTCGGTTATACCAACATTCATTATTTCAGCAATAGCTGCTTCACCACCATTGGACCTGAGGCTTGGACAGCCCGCAATGCTAAGTACCTTCAGTGCTGAAGAACTCCCAGACTGGCTATTGCCGAGGTCGATGAATTCTATGCCGTCAGAACCACGTAAGTCGAGCTGCTTAAGAGAGGATGGCACTGACAATATTCTCCAGCGGTGGCAACGTCCAATTTCCAGGTTCTCCAGGCCGTCGATCCTGTTGACAGACACGGATGTCAACGCTTCACAGTTTGTAACAGAAATCGTCTTCACGGCAGGTAGATAGTCTGGCGTCAGGAATTCATCAAGGCTCAATAATGTGCGACATGCGTAAAATTTTATCTTAGCAAGAGCTGAGAATCCTTTAACACCGCTGCTGCTGCTTGCTCCAGAGGCGCTTATTGATGCAAGGCCGTAGCACTCCATAATTGATAGATCCTCCAGGGATGGAAGGTTGCTACTCCACACATCGAGGGGGATAGATGTCAGTGTGCCAAACCATATTTCCAAATGAGTGAGGGAGGTGAGGTCTGGGAAGCAGCTCACAAGGTTATCCATGGAATAGCCTGAGGACGAAAGTGTTAGCTTCCTAAGAGAAGTAGGTAAGACTATCGAGCCTTGCCAATTGATTTCATAACAACCACTCACAACTAACTCTTCAAGACGATTAAGGTTGTCTGGTCCTTCTGCATTATCATGTGACTCCTCTGACGGGACAAAAAACGGTATGCTCTTGATTTTGCCACAGCTACTAAATTTAAGCGAGCGTAACCCTGGCAGGAGCTTGGGCATGAGTCAGCTAGGACAAGATTCACCTTTGTAATTCTCTACATGCAAATGTTGGATATTCCAGTGAGGTAATACTTCCATCTGGTTTTCCTTCATTCCCACCGTCTCACTACTAGGTGCTCCAACCTCAATAATGGACCATTTTAGGCAGAGTTTGTCAGATTGGTCCCTGTCATAAGTGAACCCCTTTGAATTAATTCTCTGCAAGCTGATGAGGTCACTGAAGCCTGGCGGAAACCTTTTAATGACACCACCGGCACGCTCTATAATTCTGAGCTTATGCAGACGACAAACCGATGAAGGAAGGGTGCCGAAGTTGGAAGGCCCCAGTAAACAAAAGTAACGCAGATGCTTTGAGTTGCCCATGCTCTCGGGTAACTTCCTTACTTTGCCAACTCTAAACTTCAGTACACGGATTTTCAACAGTTCCTTGAACCAACAGTCAATCACGCCCGCAAAATCTGCTCCGCTGTTATATTTATCATCACATACCAGGGTCCTTATTTTTTTGCTGTTGCATATTTTCTTCAGTTCAGAACAATCTATATCTCCGTTTCCAAATATTGACAGATGACGGACAGTTGAAGGGACTCTATCTATGTCACGCGGATGCTTTATGATGAAGCACTCATCCTTTGAGACAAGCTGTGCCGTATCATGCATCAGATCATGAATTACATACATATAACTGTGTGGAGATGCTTGCTGAAAGAATGACCGATTTGCAGGGGCATTAAAGTAGAGTGATACTTTTTGGGGATTCTCCGCATATCCATGTGCAGTCCAAATATCAGCTAAAAAACCCATCTCAAATTTGTGATCCTTGGGATACATTGCACAAATTGAGAAGCATCTTTTCAGGTTCTGAGGTAGGTACATATAGCTCAGTCGAAGGGCTGGCAAAATGTCATTCTCCGTTTGTTCTACTTGCCAGAGTTCACTTTCCATTATATTTTCCCAATGTGTTGTACTTAGGTCCATCCTCAACAAACGTCCAATAGTCTTGGCAGCCAATGGGTTGCCCTTCAACTTTGGAAGTATATTCTTACCAATGCACTCTAGTGACTCACGGTTGTTTCCAGAACTCGTGGATCCAAATGCACATAATTTGAAGAATTCCCAGAATACGTCACCTTTTAAGCAAGGTAACTCATAGTGATACATGGGGCTAACTACTTTAGCAACCTCGGGAGATCTAGTGGTGACCAAAATCCTACTTCCTTCAGAACCAGTTTGCAGAGGTGCACAAAACTCCCTCCATCCCGCCCCATCATCCTTCAAGATATCATCCCACATGTCATCAACAACAAGAACTTTTTGGACCTGACACAATCTTGTAGTTTTGTCATAAGAAAATTCAGGTTATTGGATGATGTATCTTGTCCCAGGTGTTCTAGAATCTCTTTGGTTAATCTTTTTTTGTCAAAATCATCTGAAGCACATGTCCAAATTATGAGACTAAAGTGCTTCTTCACCTTTGAATCATTGCAGATTTGTTGGGCCATTGTCTCATTAACGAAAGAACTTGTTTCTGGCCTAACTGATTTATCAAACCTCAGCTCTGCTTTGTGCAAGCCCATATCTTTGGACTGTTGATTCAGATGATCTAGTCTTTCTTGAATATCATTGACTTTCGTGGTGTAATTATTGGGCTCATCACTATCTATAGTGTTTAAGAATTCCATGAAGGCATTGTGCAAGTGATCTTGCCCCAAATTTTTGTTGCTCTCAACCTTCAACTTGAGCGCATAATAATCAAACTCATCAAGCAGATCCTCTGCATCGTACACTGCATCCTTGATCTCCGGGAGTAGAACAGTGGCTTGTTCCTTATGGCTTTGCCACTCAACCCTGTCAATGAGGTCAAGCATCTTGGGCATAGTTGTCTTCAGCTTCCAAAGACGAGTCTTCAGCCTCCCAAGCTTATCGTCTAGCTGCTCAATTTTCTCTTGAATCTGGCGTTGTGCAGCTGTGTTCTCTTCATCTGGTGACCGTGGAATGTTCCGTGCATAACGTATGGCCGCTTTCATGTGTGGTGTCGCCCAGCCGACGAATTCGTTCAAAGCATTGACACTGGAAATTACCTCAACAGCTACAGTAAGGGTATTTTATAAAAAACAGGCAATCATTTAGAATGGGGAGAGTCGCAACATGGAGACGTCGCTTTACCTTCTTTCCTTGTGGGTGGACGAATGCTTCTTGTTTTCACTTGGGTGGAAACAGAGGCAACAACAGACCCTGCTTATCTCTTACGCCTTCAGGTTTTACCTGGTCATCAAGGGCAAACTTATTATCTCTGAATTAATAAGTACACATGACACATGTAAACCAGCTAGTAGATGCACCAGATATGGATTTTGAACTTGCTTTTTAACGGCGACTTCAACCTAATCTACGAAGCGCGAGACAAGAACAACAGCAACATAAACTGTAGGATCATGGGCAAGTTTCGGGCTGCGATCGACATGGCGGGGCTCAAGGAGATCAAATGCAAAAATAGAAGGTTCACGTGGAGCAACGAGCGCGCGTCTCCAACCCTAGTTAGCATAGACAAGTTTTTTTGCAATGTAGCTTGGAACTCCTTGTTCCCGTCCTACCTCCTTCACGCAGCGTCCACATCGTGCTCAGACCACTGCCCTTTGCTGCTGTCGGAGGCAGCCGCGCCTCGCCGCGCGGCCCGTTTCCGCTTCGAGTCCTTCTGGCCGCGCTTCCCTCGGTTCCACATCACGGTCCAGTGTGCGTGGGATCGTCCGGTCGCCTCCAACTGCGCATTCCAATGTCTCAACATAAAGCTTGCTAGAGCGGCCAAGGACCTGAAGATTTGGGCAAAAGGGTTCTTCAGCGAGACAAAGCTCAGATGCACATTGCAAACGAGATCATCCTGCGTCTCGACATCGCCCAGGAGAGCAGGCAACTGTCGCACGGCGAGTTCCAGCTGCGGAAGCAGCTCAAGCTACGTGTCCTCGGCCTCGCTGCGATCGAGAGAGCTCGGAAGCAGCAAGCGTCGCGCGTCACCTGCTCCGCGCGGGCGACGCCAAGACGGCGTTCTTTCAGGCAAAGATCAACTCCAGGCGCCAAAAGAACTTCATCCATGCCCTCTACGCCCGAGACTCCATTGCCACCTCCCACAACGAACTCCACGCCGGGGACGACGACGCCTCGTAGCTGCACCATAGATTGGGACTCCATCCATTTGCCGACCCTGCCCGCGGCCGGCCTCCACAACCCATTCACCGAGGAGGAGGTTTGGGCGGCGATCTGCAAATCTCCGCAGGAGAAATCTCCAGGGCCGGACGGCTTCAACGGCACTTTCTTCCGATCGTGCTGGCCCATCATCAAGGCGGACGTCATGGAGGCCTTTCACCAGTTCTACCACCTCGCGGGGGGAGACATGTCGATGATCAACAACGCGGCAATCGTCCTTCTGCCAAAAAAGGACGGGGCGACAGAGATCACAGACTACAGGCCCATTAGTTTGATCCACTCGACCGCAAAGCTCATCTCCAAGGTCCTCTCCATTAGGTTAGCATCCGTCATCAGCTCCATCATCTCACCAGCGCAAACGGCATTCCTGAAGACAAAATGCATCCACGACAGCTTCCTCTTCGTGCAAAACTCCATCCGTGCCCTTCATCGCCGCAAGACACCGTGCCTCCTAATGAAACTCGACATAGCAAAAGCGTTCGACACCGTGTCGTGGGAATACCTCTTGGAGCTGCTCCAGAAGCTAGGGTTTAGCGCGCGGTGGCGTGACTGGGTGGCTCGCCTTCTCGCCACGGCATCCTCTTCGGTCTCCCTCAACGGCACGGTGGGCCCTAGTATCCTCCACCACCGTGGGCTGCGGCAGGGCGACCCGCTGTCCCCTTCCTCTTCATCCTAGCCATCGATCCGCTGCACCACCTCATCGCGGCAGCGGTGGAACAGCAGCTCCTGCACCGCCTCCCAGGGTGTGACCTGGCGCTCCGAGTGAGCCTCTACGCCGACGACGCCGTCATCTTCATAAACCCTAATCGAGAGGAGGTCGACTCCCTGCTGCGCATCCTTGGCGACTTTGGTAGGGCGACAGGGCTTTGCATCAACCTGGCCAAGTCTACGGTCTCGCTGATCCGATGCGAGGATATCAACGTCACAGAGGTACTGCAGGGTTTTGCGGGCTCCATTGCCCCCTTCCCCATTAGATACCTAGGGTTGCCGGTTTCAACGGGCCGCCTTCGCCTAGTCCACCTCCAGTTCATCATCGATAGAATCAAGGCGAGGTTAGCAGGCTGGAAAGGCAAACTGATGCCGCTGGCGGGACGCCGGGTGCTCGTCCGCTGCGTGCTGAGCGCCATGCCCACTTTCGTGCTCACCGTCCTCCGAGTCCCAAAGAAGATACTTAAGGAAATCGACAAGTGCAGGCGGCGCTTCCTTTGGCGGCAAGACGAGGAGATTTCTGGTGCCAGCTGCAAGGTCAACTGGCCGGTGGTGTGCGCTCCGACGGAGCAGGGGGGCCTGGGCATCCCCGACCTCCAGCGTTTCGGCAGGGCGCTCCGGCTGCGCTGGCTCTGGATTGCCTGGCACCACCCGGAGCGGCCATGGGTTGGCACCGAGCTGCCGTGCGACGAGGCGGACAAAGCCCTCTTCACGGCCTCTACAAATGTGGCGATCGGGGATGGGGCTCGGGCCTCCTTCTGGCTCTCTCCCTGGCTTGGACATGGCAGCCTCTCGCAACAATTCCCAAGGCTCTTCAACCACTCTCGACAAAAGCACAGATCAGTACAAGAGGCCCTCAATGAAGACACTTGGATCCGCGACCTTGCCCATGGAAGCAACCAGCACCTCCTCGCGGACGTCCTGGCCCTGCACCGTGTGCTGCAGGGGACGGATGCGCACCTGCGGCCAGGTGTGCCGGACGCTCTCACCTGGAACAGAGCGAGCTCAGGAAAGTGCTCGGCCAGGTCTGCCTACCAGGTGCAGTTCAGGGCCGGACGGCGACCAACTTCGACCACACCTGGTCTGGAAAGCTTGGGCGCCCGGGAAGATCAAGATCTTTGCCTGGCTGCTACTTCAAGATCGGCTTTGGTGCAATGACAGACTGTAGTGGCGAGGCTGGACAAACGCCTATTTCTGCCAACTTTGTGTCAGGAACCTGGAGTCCTCGCGCCATCTGTTCTTGAACTGCACGGAGTCCGGGCGGGTTTGGGCCGAGCTCGGGCAATGGCACGGCTGCTCTGCGCTCTCCCCAATGGATAGCTGGCGTCAAGAAAGCACCACCATGATCGTCCAGAGTATCTTGGAGCGAACTGCCCCCCAATGGCGAAAGGGGGCGCGAACAATCTTACTGCTGGCATGCTGGGAAATCTGGCAAGAGAGAAACCACTGCACCTTCCGGCAGCACCTGCCGTGCGTGAGAAGCATCATCAGGCGCATCAGGGACAGCATCGAGTTCTGGAGGATCACAGGAGCAACGTGCATTGAGAGCCCCTTCGGGGAACCTCCATGAAACATAAACCTTTTTTGATCTAGGGTTTTTGGCCGTGTGTGGCAAACCCTATGTTCTGATCCTAGGATCTTCACCACCATTGTTGTTTTCCCGCTGCTTTCTGCTATGATCAATGAAAATCCCAGCAATTGCTGGATCTTTCAAAAAAAAAACTTGCTTTTTTAGACCTCCTCTTCATCTTTTTTGGCTAAACAAATGACTTTAAATATATATTTCAGCTCTTTTTGAGAATTACAAATACATGTTGTGAAAAAAACCAAAAAAAATATCCATGGGCAAGCAACCAGGACATATTTTTATAGAAGAATCCCACCCCGGTGAGATCGCGCAAATTCGCTCCTGACGGGAGTCAGGGATGAAGCTAGGAATGTTGGTAGAGGGGAACCAATAGGAGAGGTAAAATGTTGTAGGGGGCCAGACATATAAATTTAGAACGTCTTGAGCTAAAAATATTAGGGTTCTTTCAGAAAATTTTCTATCATGGGGAGCCATGGGCCCATGGCCCCTGTACGCCTACCCCTGGCTTCGCCCCTGACTGGAGTCAAACCCTGGTCTGCAAGGTCATTATTATTAGGATGAAAATGAGTGTGCATATTAAACAGAGTACCAACCCTCTCCAATAGTTTATGTGCGCATCTTGTATAAGACTGCTAATTCATATGGTCCGAGGTACACAATATTTTTCTAGTAAGCTATCCTCTAATAATAATCTATTTGCTACTAAGCGAGCTAGCTCACCACTTCTTGCAACAGTAAACTCCCTCTTCCATTCCCCTCTTTGCTCCATGTCTCCAGTGATCTTATGTGGCATATACCTCCCGACATCTGTTTCCTCGACCGCACACAACCATTACTACAATATCTAAGCTCACTCGAATATAAGCGCTAAGAGCGCTCCGGGGCTGGGAGGGTCTTTTTTAGAAGAACCGCTTAGTTTTTCTTAGGAAAACCACGGTCTTTTACTAGATGAGTAGGTATTGTTTTTTTTAACATAGTATAATCAAAGTCGCTCACATACATTCACCTCTATGATTGCACGCACGCACACTTTAGCCCTATGAGCATCTCTGAGACTGAGACGGCACACCATCTTGAGATTGACGAAGTCGTCATAGACGCCTTCGTAGTTGATGGGAACGTCTCCTCCCACTAAAGCACATCGCCGAATAAATCCATCACCAGTGCCAAGTCTGGGACTTGAACTCTGGTGGGCAAGGGATTACCAATGTTCTCTTAACCATCCAACAGTAGGTATTGTTTACTGTTTGGGTCAACCATCCAACTATGTATGTCCAACACTTGATGGATTAGGTGTCGCTTACTCCCTGAACTAAAACCACGACATTTATTTTAGATCAGAGGGACTACTTTTTTGCGAGAAAAAAAGGGTTGCATGTCTCTCATGTACATCGGGTATGAGGGAAATTAATGATGCGGCCAACTATATCCATGCCTACGAAAGTGATGTATCATCGCACAATCACACGGTCACCGCCAGCTTGGCTCATCACCGCCTCCTCTGCGTCACATGGTTGCATGGGCGCCGTCGGTCCACCACGCCGCAGCATGCCCCTCCCATCTCTCCATATTTCTCCCCTTCTCTCATGGCGGTACATCGAGCCATCACTGCCTCCTCCGCACCACACGGTTGCACAGGCACCCGGCCCATCACCTGCTCCTCCGCGTAATATGTTTGCACGGGCGCCGGCAGTCCATCACCGCCTCCTCCGTACCACACGGTTGCACGGGCGCCCAGCCCACACCGCCTCCTCCGCACCACAAGGCTGCACCGGCTTTGCATGTCCACCACCATGCCGCACACCCCGCCCATCACTCCATCTTTCTCCCTTTCTTTTGTGTGGTAATTAACTTCCAACAACGGCGACGCTCGGGGCCTAGAGGAGTAGGCAACAAGTTAGGCCGCCACGGCTAGCAACGGCGCTGGACAGGGATGACTATCGTCGTCGGAACTTGGTCGCCCTCATTGACATGCCATGGTCCGTCTACAGTACAACTCCCGATGCCTCCTTCCTCTCCCTATGTCATCCTTTCTTTGGTAGCCTGATTCAAATTCAATCTCGCTCGCTCTGGGGGCTAAACAAGTAGTAGATTATACCAGGATTTTATCTCACCGTGTAAGGTTTCAATCTGAAAGCCTCATGCTTCACTGCTTGAGTACCATGTCCGTGCTTGTGGATTAACAACCTCAGGCATTTTATACATGGCATGCTTTATGCTGCCTTTGTTCCACAATGCAGTGCATATTAGTTTTTTCAAAAGTCAAGGATGCCCATGTTTGACCAAGTTTCTATATAAACTATCAATATCTGAAGTACTAAATAAATAAACTATCAAAGTACATGTGGATGTTGATTTTTTTTAAACTTGGTCAAATATTGATATGCTTGACTTTTCAAAACAAAGTATGTACTATATTTTAGAATGGAGGGAGTATTAATTAGCATATGTTTCCGCACCTAAGGAGCGTGGTCTCTAACCGAACTTAATTGGCACTAAAACAATAAGACAAGATGATAACTAGGTTTTTCTGTGAAGATAATTTGGTTAATTATTGTCACCGGGTCGCTATGTACACAGTTGATTAGGCCTTATTAATGCATCAATAATGTTACAATCAAATGAAAACTGAGATCAATCACTTGTACTATTATCTCTGTCACTTGTACTATTATCTCTTGATCCTCCCATTTGCGTCTCTTCCTCTTAGAGGCCGCTATAAACATGCTTTATTCCCTTTCATGTCGTTAGTCAGCGCAAAGCATTGCTTTTATTTCAAATATGCTCTTTCTATTATGATTCTAACTACGCATCTAAATGATCAATATTGAAAACCAGAAGCCATATACTTTGGTGCAGTGCTGCAACTTCCAAGTATTTCTCACCTCCACTACCCTTTTACCATTATTGTTGGTGTTTTGTATTATTTGTATGTGACCAAGGTAAGTTATGAAATATTGGTTGGTCAAATCATAGAGCTGTATGATTGCTGTAGATGAATACTACAATCAGAAGCCTCACTTGCGCATATCATAGTTTTGAATTAGTTTTGCAGATGAATATTATCATGTCCATCCAGTACGACGGTTTAACCCTGCAGGTCCGGGACATGCGTGACGCCAACCACTACTTTGGATATGTTTTTGGCAGTGCTGCTAACATATCATTTTTGTGAAGAACAATAGTTGTAAAAAAATTGAGTAATATCTTACCAAGTAAATGATGATGTGCCTTAGACTCTGGACATATCGTGCAATGCAATAAAGTGTGTTCTCACCCCAAAACTATGGAAGCCAAAACACAGAAGGCCCATGAAATGAACAACAACCCCCGACCCGTAAATAGAGCAGCAAGGAATCTATTCGTGAATTAACAATCAAACAAATAAATGGTAGAAAAGTAGAACGACACAGCAAGGCACGCGCATGCTTCTAGTATCCTATTAAAGTTGATGCAAGGCACACCGCAAGCACGAGGAGGCTCGTGTGTTGGTGGTTCGGTGCATGGTATGTGCACTTGGCAAAATAATAAAAACTAGGCAAAATCATCATCATGAAGAGTACAAGGCGTAGAATACTATGACAAAACTATTACAAGATAAGAAAAAACAACTACGACTAAGTCGACTTCTTATGCAACAATCACCTTTAAGAAGGGACATCACACTCATGCGCCATCACCACGTCCAACCAGAGACGACCAGGACAAGGATTTTCATCCTGGGTGCCAAGGTCAATCAATGAAAGCCAGAACATCGGCAAGGAGATGGCATCTTCAACAGTATAGCGATGCAAGTTCATTGTTGCTGAGACCAACAAATGAAGACCAGAACAAGAGTTTTCAACCTAGACATGAAGTGGTGTTCTAAGAACCATATCATACAAATATTCTGATAGTTGTGCCAACTAGTACTCCATGTAGAACCACATTGGCATCCAATGAAGGAGGCCCATGCCTCTCCTGGAACCCCATGCAACCATGCACCAAAGTAGTGCAAGCAACCTAACCAACCACCGGCCAAGGAGGAGACTCCCGCAACCACTGATGGCGATGAGAGGAGGTAGTGGCACTAATGGATGAGTGAGACTCATTGAAGGTCACCCATGTGGTCATCGAGGAGCCTCCATACTCGTGCCATAGATCTAGCAGCAGCCATCGAAGCTCAAATAATCCTTGCCCATGCCAATGGCTTGCCTCCACACCGAACCAATCAGCCTAAGACAACACATGTGTTGGGCACCCAATGCATCGTAGCCAACACAGGGTCGCCGAGCTCCAGAGCTAGCGTGAGTGCCACTACCATCTTGGATAGATCTAGCTACAAGGTGGCGCCCACTGCCACCATCACCATCTGCAACTATGCCTGACACCCCTGACATAGGAATTGTCCACCATCAGCCACATCTAAGCAAGCATGTCAAAATTCATCGCCACCCATCGCCGTGGACAGGCACATACCCTTGCAACCACAACAATGCAGGACATGGCGATGCCATCTAGGGATGCCGCATTGGGGTCATAGACCCACCGTACGCACTTACTGTTCATGGCTAGCTTCATACGCAGACCTATCAACACCCCACAGTGACAGGAGATAGAGGAGAGAGGTGACGAGGGTTGTGATAGCGGTTTGGGTTTCCCCTAAGATGCATCTAGAGTAACGTGGGCATTATAGTAGCTAGCATGTATTAAATGCTATAATAGTTGATGTATTTTTTTAAAAGAGAAGGGACATTTGCAAAAGGTGGTGCCAACCCTAGCCCCTTGGTGCCTGTTGCTGACAAAGCGGCTACTCTGCATCACATTCATTTGGATTGTGCTTTTCCTACCTAGTGGAGGTAGATGAGATGGCAGGCACGAAAGTGCAATGTCCTAGCAAGAACATGGTGAAGCAATGCATCATAGATTTCGGGTGCATGTAGGAGCCACTAGAGAAGACGTGAATGTCGTTGATCACGAAGAACAAGTTCAGGGAATGATTTCTGGTTAGATATATGGTTCCCAACACTGGCATCACATCACTGGGAGCACTACATGGCTGAGTTGTCTTGCCAGGTCACCGTCCACAAAAGTAAAATTTTCTCGTTCACTCTCTATAGAGATGGGAGGCCAGTGCAGTGATGCCTTTGATTGGAAATGCCATGCCTTCCTCCTCACCATCTTAGTCACCGGTGGAGGAAAAAGGTCACACTGACGTGTGGGCATCAAGCCTTGGGCTCTCCTTCCTCAGCCCCAGATTACACACTACTCGTGGCCGAGGAGTTTCTCGAGCCGATGTGCATGAAAATGCATGCGAAAGTCTCTAGCCCATCGGCATCGACATCGTCTACACTTTCATTGCCCTAGACCCGAGGTCAAGGAATTTTCAAGTTGAGATAAAAGCTATGCATTGGTCCACATGGGACGCGATTCATTCAAATTATTCACCTCAACACATGGATTTTAGGCATCTCTTGTGGACTATGTGGTCACAATGAGTGGAAGGAAACCCTCAATAGATCCAACTAGATCCATCTCCTCCATGGTGCTCCTGAACCATCACTTGAATCCTCTGATCCATGTTGCCTACCAACATGGATGAAAGTGCACCTCCTCATGTTCCTTGTGTCGGTTCAAGTTTGCCTCCTGCACTAGCTGCATGTGCTTTGCAAACCTCAACCATCTGCGTCGATGCTCCCAGACACCCTGCTGTTGGCAGCATGACCTCCAGTGTCGTTGGTAGTGCGTTTGTGTTGCTGCCTTTTTATGCATTGATAGGCCACCATCGAGAGCACCCTCTAGAGTTGTGGTAACAATGCCACTAACCTTTGCGGCTATGCATGTGCCAGTGTAATGTCCAATGGGTAGCTTCCACCCTTTGGCGGGACCTAGGCCATCTCCATCAATCGGGGTGTAGTCCTTTGGTACCTCCCCAAGCATGGCAAGCGGCTAGCGAGGGGACATGGGAAGGGTTGATGGGTGATATTTTTGTGCTCACCCCCCTTTCTCTCTCTCTCTCTCTCTCTCTCAGATGTCTGCCCCTCCTTTCCTCTCCCTCTCCTTCACGGCTATGGCTACAATGTTTCGCAAGCCATCGACTAACTACATCAGCTCCAACAAGTGTATCTTCGAGGGTGGCATTGACGTTGGGGGTGAATCATTGCGCTATGAGGTGGAGCTACGACAAAAGTTACGACGCGAGCAAGAGGCTCACAACCCCGTGGACTATGAGCAGGGGAGGTGGGGCTCGCCGTCGGCTTGTAAGGTGGCAGCACCCTCCCAAGCGATGGGGGCCACGCCATCCACCCATGGCATCGACCACGGATCTAGCCCAAGCAACTTAAAAAATACCAGATATAGCAGCTTCTCCAACAACCTCACCTCAAGCAACTGTGGATCTGGCTACAACTACAACTTCAAAAGATCATGCGGGTACAACATCAACAACCCTAGCTTCCACAACAACTCCAGACCTGGCGGCTAGAATAACCACGACAACAACAACAATGCTTATGGTAATGCTTCAAAGATCCATAAATTCAAACTATGGGATGGGAATTAGGGCCAAGGCCCCTTCCTCCTTCTCCTCCTTCGTTGTGTAATGGAACTGTAGTAGAGGGAGCCGGTGGTTGTGGTGTGACACATTTTGTCTGCCACTGTACAAGCCATTTCCATGTTGCTAGCACACTCTCTCTCCACTGTGCTTAATATAGGCTTATTTCTAATATGTATGGCTATGCAAATATCTGGTTGTGGTTTCTTTGTTCTGGAAGACATGGGCGGTGGCGAGGGGGGGGGGGGGTTTGTGGACCCCCCTTCAGTTCTCTATGATGTTGTCCTCAGGGTGCTCTTAGCTAAAGTTTCTACCCATCTCATACACGATGAGGATAGGGAGTGGGCTATTGGAATGCTCAGATTGGCAGGTTTGCCAAGTCTGTGCCTTGGATTTTGTGGTCGCATTTCCTTCTAAAGAGAGTTCATCAATTTGCATGAAAAGCACGAGTTTTACCCTTCCGCTGGATTATATGGTTCTCAAGGTGGTCGAGCCACTGGGAAGACCTTGTTTTTCCTCCTCTCATCGTCACTTGGGTTCACCCTGATGGGGTTATGTCTACCATGCATAATGCTTCAGAGATGATGGTCTTTGCTTAACTATTTGGGAAGAAAATTACTTTGGATGAGAGCTATCTTGGTTGCCTTGGGCCGTTTGTGTGCATGTTTGGTGCTGCACACTTAGTCACCTCAAAGGATTTCTTGAGGTGTGACTAGACTCTGAGGGGCACCGCATTAATATCTTGGTTAAGATAAGAATGATAGGGTTTGTGCCCTAAGATGAAAGGCTTACACTCTCACGATGCTCCTCTTTGTAGTGCGGCCAATGATGACAATATATTGTAGTATGGTTCCAGTCTAGGGAATGGTGATGCCCTCCACTCGGTGCTCCAATGTTCCAGCCATGAAGGCCTCGCCCTTTCTCTCCGACATCGTCGATTTGCCATTACATGAGCATTCCCCTACCACCATCGCTCACCCATTGTCTTCTTTTGATGTGGGGCCACTCTCGCTATCCTCCAGTGCGGAGATGAGCTGGGTTAGCTCAGATAACTAGGAGTTCTTGGCCAACAAGATCAAGAAGAGGGCAGAGAATGCCGAGCACTTCTAGGGCAAATGCACGCTGTAATTTTTCAGGGTGCTAGGTTGGCTAGGGTGGGCTATAGGGAGGGGGGCGCCGCATCCTTTTTTTCTTCTTCTTTTTTTTTCTTTTCTTTTGTTGCTTCCTTCGGCACTTGGCTGTGTATGGGGGTAGTGAAGGTGCAAATGTGTTCCTCGAGGGGTCTTTGGAGGCGCCTAACCCGACCACGACATGCTCCATGGGTGTTTGGTCGCCGGAGGGGGATCCTCCCTTCTTCAAATATATTTTGTCGGTGTAGTTTTCTTCACGAGGGGCGAGGCTTGTGTTCCCCTTGTCTCCGTGTTCCGATGTAGTACTCGAGCTGGGACCAACTTCCCTGCTCGTGGGTTGGTGCATTTTTTGTCCATGTGGACGGAGAGGGTCACACTTGCCCATACTAGCGCTCCGACGCGGATCTTGGGATGAGCACCATCTCGTTGCTCGCTTTCTTGGTGTATATTTTTTTCATGCGGGTGGCGAGGATCATGCTTCCCCATGCTCGCGCCACATCAGGGGTCTTGAGCTGAGCACCATCTCGTCGCCAGCTTGCTATTTCTGCCTTGTTCTTATTGTTCCTGGTTTTTGGCTTGTGCCCAAACTTGATGTAGTTTTCTTGTGGTAGGTGAGGCAGCCGATGATGATGCACCTTGACTCTAGGTACAAAAGACTGTTTTGAGGTGCGAGTGAAGTCATACCACTCAGGCCGTCCTTGGAAGAAGATTTGCACGAGCGAGGCCGATGAGAGCTCGAGGGCTAAGGGAGCATGAGTTGTCTGCGGAGGCGATCTTGTAGGGATGGAGGAGTTGGAGTCGAGGACTAACTCGCCCTTTGAGCTCAAGGGCCCTATGACGATGGATGCTAACAGTTGGAGTCCTTCGTGGAGGCGGGATACTTTTCCCATGAGATGGGGACACTGCCTCCCTGGGCGAGTAGTGTTTCACTATGTGGACATTTGTGGGATTTCGAGGGAGGTGTTTGGGTCGTGGTTTCATGTTGGCTTGTTTGTGTGCCAGTGAACCTGCTTCTTCTGGAATTTCTCGAAAAGGCGGGTCTCGAGCTGGCGCACCTCACCCTTCAACAATCCTCTAGCTCAAGATCTTCCGTTGGCTGTGTGAGACAGCTGCTGGAAGCCCTCCTACCATAGAACTCTTGTTCCAGTTCTACAAGAGCTCTATGTATTCATCTTCTATGCATTTTTGTTTGTGTTTGTGATGCATAATGCTTGCGGTTTTAGGCTTAATTTTGAACTTGAATTTGGAATGTTGTGGATTTGAACTTGAAATTAAATGTTGCTAATTATGTGTCGTGTGATGTTGGAAAGTTTTAATTATCATATCATGGGAATTTTAGTTTGTTTGAATTATCTATGCATTTGTGGAGTAGAAAAGAAGAAGCTCAAAATATGAGTACCAAAATATGGGTATGTTGTAAAAGCAAAAAATTGTTTGGTTGCCTCTATCTATAAAAAAAATTAGGTAAACAGAATATGAACCCCAATAGCCAGTGAATGTTCACTGGGAGAGGTGACGTTTGTTGGCAGTTTCTACAGACGCATGGCAGTTTTTCAGGGAAGCATGACAATTTCTAAAAAGAAGAACATTTTGCGGTAAAAACAAGCAGAAATTGCCATCTGCTACCACCTAAAAATGCTATAAAACGTTCGTTTGCCATTCCTCTTTGAGAGGATGTTTGCCAGTTTGTATTTCCACAAAATATAAATATGCTCTCCCTTCATTATGTTCTGTCCGCCGCCTCGTCCCTCGCCCACTTGCTTTCTCATCAGCAACAATACTAAAGTTGTGTAACAAATCGAAGATCTTTGACGACTGAGACCACGTGTTTACCGTCACCTGAAAAGCATGGACGAAGCTACATGGGTGCTTGGGTGTACAAATGTACATCCATTATTTTTGCAAGAATGTTGACTACCTATGTATCATACACATATATGTATCAAATAAATTAGAAACTCTAGTAAAACAGTGATTTTGGGTAAAATTCTCCTGCTTCCCCTCCCCTCGCTGCTGCCAGACGGACTCCACCGGGCAAAGCCCCCACGGATCCAGCGGCGGTGGGGGTTTGGCGTCCTGGGCGGCTTTCCATGAGCGGGGGCTCGTGTTCTGGCGGCCGGCTCGGCGCTCCTCCACGCATGCTGCGGGTGCTTGGTGGTGGTCTGGCAGGGGTAGTTGGCGGTGGAGGTGGGCGACCTGGAGGTGCAGGGCGTGCACGGTGAGCAGACGACGCCTGCGTGCTCTCCTCTGCCACGGATCTAGATGGGGGCTGGCCCAGGGCACGCGCCGGGCTGGTCCTGGCTCCTTGGTTGCTTGTGCGGCGTGGGGTGTTGGCCGATGCAGGTTCTACTGCCCTAGACTATTGTCTCGAGGCCGCAGGCCCAGAACCGCCCAGATCTCACTGTCTTAGGCGGCTCTGCTTGTCTGTGATGGTCGGGGCAAGCTGGCGGCGGCTATTCAGCAGCGAGGTGGCGGTTCGCTCTGAGTGCTTGGCCCAGGTTGGTGGTGGTGGTGGAGGTGTACTGGCAGTGGGTGGTGGTGATGAATGGAGGTCGGTTGCTATTGGCTCTGGTGATTTCTACTGGAGGTGTCGAGGCACGCTGGCCCAGGACCGCCCAGATCTGGTTCTTGCTGGCTCGGGCTGGCCATGGCGACCAGTGGGGCGATGTGGTGGTTCCTGCCCGGTGGCATGGTGGCGGCTTGCTGCCGGGAGCATGGCTGGGCATGGCAGGAGGGTGGAGGTTGGTGGATGTGGGACCGGCTGGTGTGATCAGTGGTGTGGGAGATGATGCCGGGCAAAAGTCTGTCTCTGGCTATTGTCGGAGCCAGCAGCGACGACGCCCGTTAGCGTCGCTACCTTCTTGAAGGCGCTGTTGTGGTGATTCACTCCTCTCCCTTACTGTCCCTTGCTCCAAGTGAAAACTTAGATCCATGCTCTCTCGGATTGGATGATGGCGGTGGCTGGCGTCGTATCCCTCTTGGGGGCATCATTTTGGAGTAGAGACTGGCCGGACTGACTAGTGTGGGTTTATCGGTTGTGTTGGTTTGCTAGTGTTCTTTAGGGGTTCGACGGCGGTACCTTTGTCTCATCCCTATTGCCGTGCAAGCTCAAGACCCTCCCATGGCTGCCGTTTTGTTGTGGCGAGCTTCGTGCTCCTGGTATTGTCTCGGTTCATCTTTGCTCAATGACGCGCAAGAAGCCTCCCCAACTTGCTAATCGTCCTGAATTTCACTGGCGGAGCTCCCAGTCAAGGTCCGTGTGTTGCACTCGTTGATTGTGGTGCTCCTGTGTTGCGCCGCGGGTTCGGTAAGCACGCTGGTGTGGTGCGTTAGGTCACTCATAAGTCTTAGTATTGTGGTCCCTCGATGATACCCCACAACTACTTGTGTTTTTCGTGGTGATGGTCCTTTTAGTCTGCTAGCTATGTCCTGCGTTATGTTGGGCGTCATGTTCTTCTCTTCTTCTTGTTACCTTGTTACTTGTACGGTTCTTGGCTTGGTTTTCCTTATAAACCGGTCAACTTGTTTAGGTTTTCGATCCAGTTTATTTAGCTTTTCGATCTGGTTTCCCTTATAAACTGGACCACTCTCCTGGCATTATGGCCCCTTTGAGTAATATGTTCAGGTGGAGGGACTCCTCCCCCGGTGATTCTTAAAAAAAACTCCACCACTCCTGAGAAGGGGCTCTTTGCTACCTGGTGGTTCCTTGTGCTTGTGAACAGTCGGATACGTTTTGCCGAGAGTACAGGTTGTACCGATTCAGACACCCGTAGACTTACGTGGGTTGGCTCCCCAATATGCACATTCGTTAAAAAATGACCCCTTAGAGCAATTTATAGCCGGACGTCCTAAACCCGCCTCAAACGTCTAGGCAGACGGCCGGTCACTGACCAGTCACGAAAATGCGATCCAGACGGGCGTCTCAAACGAGCCTCAAACGCCCGTGTTGATCGGCACCCCTCATATCCAGCCCAAATATGGGGCGCTGGGCGTGTCCGCCACGTCGGACCCGGTCCACGCTGACCCACCAGACCCCACATAAATTCCTTGCCATCTTCTCGCTGGACCAAACCCTAGCCACTTCACTTCACTTCACTCCCATCCGCCACCCAAGCTCCCATCCGGTGAGTTTCGGCCTTCTTCGGCGTGGCCAGCAGCGGATTTGACTCCGACCAGTCCGGATCCATCGACTGGGGTGTCATCCCGTGCGGGTTGGAGGAGGCAATGGCCGTCCACATTGCACTCCGCCGCTCCCGGGAGGACAACGTCCGTCCGACGGTAGGATCTGTCCGACGCGACTACATAGCGTCGGCGCATCGGGCGCTTGGATCCTCCGGGGCTAGGTCATCGCTGTCCTGGGAGCTTTCAAATCTCACCTTCCCCATCACCGCCCCGGCGGAGTATGAGTCCCACCGGGACTGGTGTGCCTGCCGTGGGAAGGAGAGGATAAGGGTGGTGGAGGCCCGCCTCGTTGCCGACATGGCGGCGGCGAAGGCGACTGATGCGGCGGCGTGGGCGGCCGAAGAGGACTACGCCATCCGTGCCCACATTGTAAAGAAGCGGCAACGGAGGAACACCCGCGCCCTCGCCCGAGAACAGAAATCGGGCGGTCCGGGCCATGGCCGGACTGCCATCCAAGGAGGAGAAGGAGGACAGCCACGGATCGGACAGCTCCAACAACGAATAGATCCGGCTCGATCCCTACTACGTCTTCAACCAGTGCTTCCACGAGAAGGACGACAAGGGAGCCGGGAAGGGCAAAAGCAGCCTTGGATGATCTTCTCCACAATAGACAAATATGTCAAATTTTATCGTTCGTCGGGGCCCCACGCGTTGGAAGAACACGAGGGACGACGGCCGTTCGTCGCCAAGGGCCGGCTCACTCCGGAGGTCATGTCCCAATTAATGCAATCACCGTTAGTTGCCGAAATGAAATTGCTGATGGCTGATCGCAGAGAGAAGAGAAACAGTACGGGTTGAGTAGTGCAAGCAGAAGTAGGGATGGCAATGGGTACCCATTACCCGCATACCCAGCGGGTAAAAACCCTATTAGGGCAATGTATGGGATAAAAGATTACCCATGGATATATAAATAGAAAAATATTAAACTCATCGGGTATAGTGGGTACGGGCATGGGATATCATAACCCATACCCGTGTACCCATAGACCAAAAAAATATGTTAAGTGGGCCTTCACTATTCATTTATCTAATTTAATTTGCCACAAAATGAGTCTAATCCCATAGGCATTGACTACATGAGTAGCCCACGTTGGCAATAGGTACATGGTAACATGGAAAGGAAACATGTAATGGCAGAACGACTCCCATAAATCTCTTCTTCTCTCCTAGATTAGCGTGATTAGGTGATGGTGAATAATGAATACGTGATCACATCCCAACGCTAGTCGCCGCCGCCAGCGCCTCCAGCTGCTCACTGCCTCGCCGTTGCTAGCACCTCCAGTCACTCGGACGCCATGGACCTTGCGGATGAGGACCACGACTTGCGGAGGACGGCGACCGGGAGAAGCAGATGCAGCTCACACTCATGCGGATTTAGTCAGAGGGCGGCGACCACCAGTCCACCACGGCCAGGAGCATGGCATGACAACCCCGATCTCGTCGATGGATGGAGCATTGATCTTGTAGTTTTTTTATATGGATGAGGTGATGCATTCGTGCATATAAGCATTGATTTCTGCTTATACATGATGTATACAGTATATAGCTATTGTGATGAATATGATTTTTCTATATATAGAAGATATTCGATATGTAGAGATGTTATATAAGTACAAGATTTCACCACGTAGTGTATTATGTATATATGAGCATCGTAATTTCAGTGATCATTAAGAATCAAGTATTATATTCAGTAGACTATATATATGAATTCGATGTCTATTTTGTTATTTATGCTCCTTTTGCAGTCATACAAGCTCAGCAGCCAAGTACATGTTCCTTGTGAATATGCCAATGATACATCTGCCCCAATGGATGAAGATGGAGATCATGTCGTTCTTTCCGATGATTAAGATGTACAGGAGGAGGTGGAAAAGGTCAATGAAGTATGCAAGCAGAAGATAATTTCTAAAGTTTGGCTAGAAATGAAACGAAAGAGGTCAATGATATCTTGTCGATTATGACTACTTGTTGCTCAAGTTGATGTGTGCACACGGGTATTTTTACCCGTGGGTACCCGTTTACCCTGTCGGGTGATGAATATGAGAAAAAATTATACCCGTTGACGGGTATGAATACGGGTAATGGGTAAGCTCAAAAAGAATGGGCAAAGGTATGGGATAACTCTATCCGTACCCAAACCCAGCGGGTGTCATCCCTAAGCAGAAGCCTTCCCGCGTCTCCCGTGGATAGCACCAGAGGGTGTTACATAAGGTGTTGATACATCTTCTTATCCTTTGGTGTGAGGACTAAGGAGTGGAGGGGCTTCACCGAAGACTTGCCAAGAACCTTCGGAGTATATCACACGAAAGTTGGACCTCGTTACCATCTAGATTCTCACGTTGATAAGTTCGTTCTCGGCCAAATTTCCCATTGCTCAATTAATTTCCACTTCCTTGTTCACTTCCAGTCGGTCAGTCAACCTCATTTCTTCTCAGACAACTTTCTATGTTTTGTCTTTTTTTTTTTGCGAGAGAAAATTTTAATCTATTCATCTGTCATATCGGTACATAGAACACTAGAAGTAACAAAAATACAACTAGGTCCGTGGACCATCTAGCGACAACTACAAGCCCTGCAGCGAGCCAAAGGCGCGTCGCCGTCATCACCCCTTCCTCGCAGAAGCCGAGCAAACGTTGTTGTAGCAGACAACCAAAAAGTCGTCGTGCTAAGGCGCCAAAGAATTAACACATCAGAACAGCATCCTCCGTCGATGAAGAGAAGCGTAGATTTTTTTCTCTTAACTTGGCAAAATGCGAGGGACTTCGAACTTGTCAAGAACCTTCGTTTGATTTGTACTAAGATTCACTTCATTGGTTGCCTAAATTATTAATTACCTTAAAATAGTTTCTTCCCAACCTTCCCGCGAAAAAAAAGGTTTCTTCCCAACCAATTCCTACCGCTCACGGCTAAAAAAAGAAAATTTCCTACCGTTGAAGCAATCAACGCGTCACTTCACTATGGCCTACCAACCTTTGTTTGGTTATACGAATATTTTGCTAAACTAGTTTCCTCTAGACGAGCTTACGGTTCTTAATTAACTAAAAGCCTGTTTGATTAGCATACCAGATTTGAGGATAAACAGAAATTAGTTTTTATAAACCTGAAAAAGTGGGTTTATAAGAAAGGGAAAATATAAGTTAAAGCGTGCGCACAACGGGCTCGTGCGTGAAGATTCCCGCTTCCGTTGCTCCCTGCTAGGCTACTACTCTCTCCGTCCCAAAATAAGTGACTCAACTTTGTAATAACTAGGAGTACAATATTTTGCTATATGATGAATATTGTCATACTGGTGCTGCAACACTATACAAGCACTCAGTGAGCATGCGCTGGTGGTACGCTATAGTGCTTTGCTATAGTCGACGTTATTCTACATTAGTTGTTGTTTTTCAGCAAGCCTGCAACGTATTCAATATAGATTGACCGGCGATAGTGATGTTTTTTTTTGCGCAGAAGCTTGTTGTGCTTTTGCAACTACCACACATCTCCTATCTACAGAACAGTGTTGACTGCATGTCATGTTATTAAAAAATCAGCTGGGTATAGACAACACCTGGCAACTTAACATAATTAATCTGGTAGGCAAGCACAACATATAATCCTGGTAATTGAGTGTATTTTTTTTGGCGAGTTATAAGAAATAAAAATGGCCACTCGCACAATTAAAATTGACAACTGTCTGTAATTTTTTTGACAAGCTATATGGAATATAAATGCCAAATCGGCAAAATTTAAATGACAACTGGTGTGTAACTTTTTTTGGCAAGCTATATGAAATAAAAATGACAAGTCAGGCACAATTATAATCTGACAACCGGAATGTAATTTTTTTGGCAACTAAAGTTAACTTAATCTGGCCACTAAGTGGCTCATAATCTGACAACAAACTAATAGTAATCTGGCAACTGTCAACGGAAAAAAGTTATTGAAACATGCCGACATGAGATCTAGTTTCGAAGATCATGTCATCAATTAGATTTACGATTGAAGAGATAAGTTAAAAAAAATCAAAATTAGAGAAATCTTTGCTGATGTCACACTGACGTATTGGTTTGCATGCATGTGGGAGAACACCCCCCCCCCCCCCCCCCCCCCCCCCACATGGGAAGACGCTGGTGCGGCGCCGCTATGTAGTGGCGTCCGACGATTTTTCTATAAACCGATTCAGCGTATTCATATTATGAACGGGATTGCTAAATCTCAGTATCGGTCAATGCTATATTCGTTAGATCTTCCGTAGAGATCCATATAATTTTTTAATATGTTCTGTCACTTGACTGAGTCTCAGTCGAGTGAGATCTAGCAACACAAGCTTCCTCACCTCTACCGCTGTTAGAGTGTATGTCTCTCTCCTCCAGGACAAACACGCTCATACCATCTCTGTGGGTTGCCGCTTGCTGGCTGTACAACACTGTAGCCGCCCACCATGGGAGCATCGATGACAGAGTCGGGAGGCGGTGGCGGAGGGAGCTCACTGGAGAAGGACTCTCCTGCAATTGAGGGTTGGGCGGTTAGCTAGGTCAAATAGATGGTGCACGCAGGAGGACTGGACGAAAGAGCCGTCGTGGTGTCTGTGGTGGAGGTGGAGGCGTGGAGCTACTCGCCGGGGTTGGAGGAGAAGGCTGGGTAAAGGGAAATGAGTGCTCTGGATAGTCGATTGGCAGTGGAAGGATGCCGATGGCGAAGTTAGCGAGGTCCGGGGCTTGCTCCTAAGGCGGATACGACCGGGCACCGGGATGGTGCACGAAGTGGCGACAAGAGACGGCGTGCTATGCACGTAGTGCCGCTCGACTGAGACAGAAGAAGAAGAATAGAGAGCGGGGAGCAGAGCAGCACGGTTAGCCTGTGAAGTCAGGGGAGAGCGCGGTACCGCTTGTGGCCAAGTGGAGCGGCCATGCTTGGCAGGTGCTCGGCACGGTGCCTAGAGTTTCAGGGGAACATTGGAGAGGGAGTAGGATGCGGGCAAGGGGAGGAAGGGGAGCTGCACGCGGCGCAAGAGCAAAGTAGTAGGCAGGGCGATGCTGCCGCAGTGGCCGTGGCCGTCCGTTAGTTTCCTGGGCGCCTGGTGTAGCTCTTGGTGCGCCGCTGCCTATGCCGTTCGCATGTTGTGAGAAAACAAGAGGAGCTGGAGCGGGCTTGCAGATTGATTGGATTGTTATTTTTAATTTTATTTTTATTTTGAAAAATGCTCATGAATTTTAAGAAATGTTCAGGAAAAAAACATAAGGAAGCAAAATATATTCATGATATTTTTAAAAATGTGCATGAGATTTTAGAAAATCATGTTTTTTAAAAAAATTGCCAAAAAGGAAATAAAATTTTTTGAATTAAAAAATATTTTTGAATTTAAAAAGTTCATGAATATGCAAAAATATTCACGGATTTTAAAATGTTCATGGTTAGGAAAAAGAATATTCATGAATTTGAAATTCGTTCCTGAATTCCAAAAAATCATAAATTTGGAAAATATTCATGAATTTAAAAAATTATAATAACAAATATAAAAAGAAGCATGAAAAGAAAAGAAATTTAAAATAAATAAAATCAATAGAGAAAAAGACAAAATAAAGAAAACCGGTAAACAAAAATAAAATAAAAGATAGATATCGAAAGGAACCGTCCCAAAAGAAGAAGGATCGTCCTACATGACCGGTCCCATAGCTCCCTTTGGGTTTCGCGTTTGTTTGACCGCCTCCACGACATGCGCAAAATATGAATTGCCATAATAACCCTTAGGAGAGAAAATTAAATTAACTAGACGATACCCCGCGCGTTGCTACGGGAATTGGTTGATGAAAAAAATTGATTCATAACATGAGATCCAATATTAAACACACACTGGTACAGCGAGGTGCTATACAAACGGTTTTTAACCCCTTTCCGCGACGGCATTTTGAACCATCACCAAGTGAGTGTTTGCGATAGGGGGTCCTTCCCACACGACCCAGAAACCGTCGGGGATAGGGAGCCTTGGTGCATACAGTTGTCCCTATAAAACTGCTTTTGATATCTCGAATATTCCAAACGCTCCATCCTTGCTACTCGTTTGTGCTCGCATTGTCATTGCAGTCGGTATTCATTGGTGCTACGTTTACGATGCGCGGCTCATCACAAACAGTTCACGATTATATAACGTGTATGATAAGCAGACAACCACACACATTCATTTTTTCTGAACCGTATGCGATAACTAATTAAAAAGATTAGCTAATCATCATGCGAGTGTCGGATAGGATTACGAAACGTCAGACCGTCGTAACATCGTCGTACATGATAACTATCACACACGCTATTCTGCGGTGCAACGTTTACGATGCATACCACATCAGAAACCGTTCATGATTGCAAATTGTGTACGATAATGCAACTATCACTAACATTTAGTTTGCCCGCACCATTTGTGATATTGTCTGACATCACATACGCTTTACAAATGGCAACTGTGTACATGATCGCACACGTTTCCTCTCTGTGAACTGTGTTGGATTATGGTGTATATCACAAACGTTCGTTTTTTACCGACCGTATGCGCTGTAACGACCCGCAGAGCGTAATTTCACCATAATTTAATTGCTTCTATTTAAAATTGTACCGGATTTGAATTTGAAAGTATGCTATAGTTTTATTCATATCGATCAGGTTCAAACAACCAATGCATTATTCGATTCACAGGTACATATGTTCAAGAATTACATAAGCACCAAATAAAGAATGATGAACCACGGTTGTATACTTGTACTATTAAAGACGGTAAAGAAAGATGCGAAATATATTCTGGTTGCTGAACAAGGTGAAGCGGAATGCCCATTTTGTGCCCTCCTCCATGCAGAAGGCACAAACGACTCTAGTCTAACCCCTTGTGATGGCCGACCGCCCATCCTTCATTGTCTTCATGAACACATCTAGATAGTCATCGTGTTCTGGTAGAAATACTTTAACCTTTGCATGCCCATCAATCATGTAGTTTGAGAGGTAATCTTGAGTAAACTGCTTTGGAAACCACCGCAAAGGAAAAAGATTCAGACATTGTCATCTAACACAACTCATTATGGGCAGTAAAAAGAATGCTGCAAAGTTTATTACTTATCATCCTGCAGTTCGTTGTTGTCTTGGATAAAGTGTAAACAAATAGTTTAATTGCCATCTTTTGACCCATTTTACTAACAATCTTTATCAGCTTCCTCACTTGATGCTGGTTCATCAATATCTCATTGCCCCACACGCAAAAAGGGTCGAAGCGCGAATCTTTACCAATGATATATGTACCTAAAATCACCAAGTTAATATTAGAAGGTAAACAACAATTGCACAATGATGTAGTACAACACTCCCCCCGTCCTATTATATAATATCTTATAACATCAAATATACTCACATATTGGATGAATTAACATCTTATATTATGGGCCGGAGGGAGTTTATTGCATTTTTACAAATTATCAGCTGATTAGCTGCTGCTGTGTTGTTGTTGTTGTTGTTGTTGTTGTTGTTGTTGTTGTTGTTGTTGTTGTTGTTGTTGTTGTTGTTGTTGTTGTTGTTGTTGTTGTTATTGTTGCTATTGTTGTTGTTGTTGTTGTTGTTGTTGTTGCTGCTGTTGCTGCTGCTGCTCTTCTACGTACATCTAGACATCATCAGAATATTAAGGTAACACTCTTCCTTGTTGCTATGCAGCCTAAGATTGCATAGTTAGACATTCAGTACAGTGCATGTTGCTATGTAGCCTCAGATATATTAGATATGATCCTAGTTAACCTACCAATAAATGGGTTACAGATATATTCAGTTAAAAGTCTGATTCACCGATTAGTCCCTTATCAGACCCCGGCCTATATGGTACCAGCTACCAATATCCTGAACAGTGAGTATATATAAGCCATGGGATAAAACAAACCTCGATGGAAAACAATAGTTGTTCTCAAAATTGTCCTGTGTAAGTACATCGAGAGGCATGTTAAGCACAACAGGCTAAACATCAACCAAATATATCCATGGCAGACAAAATAATCTCCAAACGATAGCTTCAGTGTGCAGGTTAAGCACGCTAGTTAAGCAAAACAATAAGTGCAAAGGTGTGTTAACTGCAACAGGCCTAGCATTTAACAATAAGCAAATATAGTCATTCAAACTGGTATTGTGCTGGTTGAAGTACACTTGTTATTGTTAAATAAAAATGGAAAGACATGTTAACTACAACATGCTTAACAACAACCAAATGTAGTCATTCATAGTGGTATTGTTGAAACTGGTATTAATAAAATTGAACTGCACAGTTCATACTTGCACATATAGGCCATCACGTTGTGAATAACTGGAATAAATAAGGCATACTACAAACAACCTAAGATAGCATTTGAAACTGGACATATGCTAACTACAAACAACCGAACAACCAAAAAACTTTAAAAGAGCCATATGCTAGCTATAACAGGCTTAACAACAAGTAAATATATGCATTCCTATCAGTATGTTTAAAACAAGTATTGATGAAAATGTACTGCACAGTAAATAGTTGCACATATAGAGCATCAGATTGTGAACAACTGAAATAAACAAGGCATACTGCAAACAACCAAATATAGCAATTAAAATTGGACATATTCTCACGACACTACAAAAGGGACTCGACAAAACAAATCATGGGTTCCCCCCTGTGAAGAGGCACGATAAAATAAATCATGGGTTTCCTCACTTGTCACAGATGGGCTCGTTCCCGTGGGAAGAGCACGGACCTTGGGTGCGCTCCATGTTGTCGCAGATGGGCTCCTTCCCCTTGAAAGAGCACGACTGTAGGGTGCCCTCCCTGATGTCGTAGATGGGCTCTTTCCCCTTGGAAGAGCCGGAGAGGGTGCCCTCCTCGTGGTCGCCGTTGATGAGGTCTGACTTGAAAGCTGTGGATCCCAAGCGAGTGTTGCAGAACGTGTCCTTCAGAAATGACAAAAGGGGCTCGATGGCGATGTAGGATGGAAAATTCTTGACAGCAAGCCAGAGGAGATCAGCGGCGGGGCCATGGATGAGATCGACAGCGACTGAACCCGAGGGGTTGGGGGTGGGCCACTTAACCTGTGACATAGCCCGCGTCAAGCCGTCGCTGTCGACGACCTCGATGTCGTAGCCGGCGTCCGCGACATACCCGCATACTCTAGCCCACTGATTGAGAGCCTGCAGCCAGTAATGGTCGTCAGCTTCCTCGGCGGCCACCTCGGCGACGTCGGGCGAAGAGGCCGTGATACACCTCTTTTGGGCCAGTCGCTCCTCGAGCTCCACGGGAAGCGTAGTTGGGCTTAGGCTGCGATGCTCTGGAGTGGGGGGTGGGGATCTGTGGGAAAGGGGGCGTTTGGCAGGCGTCATCTAAGAAACTCAGGGCGGCTAGGGTATGGAGATCGATGGGTAAGCTGCACGGGGAAACCGACTGATGTTGACAATGGAGGCCTTGTGGTGGCGGCAGCGGCGACCTTGCTAGGGTTTCGAGAGAGGGAGGGGTTGTGGTGTGTGTGTGTGCGCGCGCCCGAGGAGTTTTTGGTGTGTGTGTGTGTGGAGGGGGGGAGTGTTTGAGGAAATGACGCGGCTACTGAAAATTTTACTACGCGGGAGTAAAATGCCGGGGCTATTAAAAATTTGGATGATGGTGCATCGCACACGGTCCTGAAATAACAACTGTGTGTTATGAAGCAGAAAAACCCTCGAGCTGGGCAGATATTTTTGAGGGATGCAGGCGGGAGCGGGAACAACAAACATCACACACAATCGAAACATAACAACCGTGTGTTATCAAACAGAAAAACCCTGCAGGCGGGTAGATATTTTTGAGAGGGGAAGCCTCGTGGAGCCCAATGTACTGTGCTGATGTGCGTGACAGGGGCACCGGCGTGGCACACAGTTAGTGTGAGTGAACCGTGTCTGTTGCGTCATCCGACTAGTCTAATGTTCATAAATTTGACAAAAATGACGCGGGAAAGGGTCAGAACACTAACACACTTGCATGTGGACCAAATATATGTATGAAGGGTGGTTTGATGTTCAAATACCAAATGCACAACTTCGATGTGGCACCTATCTCACAAAGCGCACAGTATTGCTTATCCCCCCCCCTTCGTGTCGGCAGGAGGGGGATCCTAAGCTATGAACTCATGCCCCCCCCACGGAGGTTCACCTAGCAAAGTGCGAAGTAGCAGTCACCCCATCACACACACACACACACACACACACACACACACACTTTCAGTCGGCGGGAGAGGGCATCTCACTAAGATGTATCGTAAAACGGAGCAAGAAGAATCCACCTTGGTCGTACAACCTCTCTCTTGTTGTTGGTCAAAGTGATGGACGTCCATGCGACCCCAGAGGTGGGCTAGCTCGCCAATAATCACACAAGTAGCTAGTCCCCGAAGACAACCACTGCCTGCATGTGGCCCAAACATATGTATGGAGTGTTAATGTTTGAATACACAATGGAACAACTTTGTTGTGGCACCGTGCTTTGGAACCAGAAATCCCCACACGGAGCGAGGATTAGTTGACGACGCATTGTATGCATGTATGTCACACCACATTTCGAGACAATGACGGGGATTCATGCATGCATGCATAGTATGCGCTCAAACTTAGGTCTGAATTTCACCAGGACCTACTATGATAACACAAACCAAAGGAAGAATCCACCATGGTAACCTATCTCGTTGTCGGTCATAGTGATCATGGATGTCCACGCGGGCCCACGAATATATAGGTTTGTCGCCGATAACCACGTGAGGGAGTGTACCGTTCGAAGACAACCACTGCATGCATATGTATGTATGGAGGTGATGCGTGCATGTTTGAATACCATGCACATTGATGTGCCGCGTGCGTCGAAAATCGTACAGTCCCCACACAGAGAGAGATCGGTTCATGACGTGTCGTGGTACTGTCCACTTCGACTCGGTGGGAGGGATTCATGTGTACACATGCATGTGTGCTCAATCCATATCATGTCATCCCAGAGCATGACCTATATATATACCGTAATACAAACCAAAAAATAATCCCCTCCTAAGTCAAATCAACCTCTCTCGTTGTCGAGCAAAGTAGTGATGGACCAAGCGGGCCCACAGATGGAAAGCATCGATATCGCTGATAACCGCGTGAGTGGGTGCCAGAGGAAAACCGCCATCGCTTTGCATGTGGCCAAACATATGTATGGAGAGGTGTGTGTGGTTGTGATGTTTGAATACCCAAAATGCACAACTTAGATATGGCACATGCCTCAAAAACCGTAAAGTCCCCACACAGTGCGAGGTTCATGAAGCGTACTACATATGCTAGTCCCCTTCCCCCTCTTCGACGCATACTATATATATATATATATATATATATATATATATATATATATATATATATATATATATATATATGTTCCTACTGTAATACAAACCAAAATGAATCCTCCTTGATGGTGAAATTAATTAACCTCTCCCGATGTTGGTCAAAGTGATGCATGCATGGACGACGACCTCGCAGGCCCACAGAAGGAAGTGTCACACGTGAGTGTCCTAGGATAACCATCGTCAGCATATGCATGTGGCCCAAAGAGGTGTTGTGTGATGTTTGAATAGTCAATGCACAACTTTGATGTGGCACGTGCCTCGGAAAGCGAAAAGTCCCGACACTAAGTGAGGTGTGTTCACAGACGCGTACGTAGTATATATGCTTGTCCCCTTCCACCTCTTCGACGCATACTATATACTCCCACCGTAACACAAACTAAAAAGAATCAACCTTGCTGGTCAAATAAACCTCTCTGTCGGCTGTTGATCGAAGTGATGGACGACGACCTCGCGGGCCCACAGAAAGCGTCACACGCGAGTGAGTGTCGTGTAGGACAACCACCGTCTGCATGTGGCAAATACATGTATGTATGAAAGGGTTGTGTAATATTTTAAATAACGAATTCACGATTTTGATGTGGGACCTGCCTCACAAAAAGGCCAACCCACGCGGTGGCTCACGACTCGTAGTGTACTGTCAGCCCCCCACCCCAGACACACACACACACCGCACATCCACCGCAACTACGATGCATGTTAAATTTTCCCGCGGTGAACATATGTTACCAAAGGAGGGACGTTTTAATTTTGAAAAAAAAACAGAGATCATTAAGATGTTTTAGTACATTGATTGATTTTCTAGGGGTATAATGTGCAAAAATCAAATTTGAGCTACATGCACACGTGACAGTGCACCTAAATGGATTGGAAAAACACATGTGTCTCACTGGGTGCATGTTTACTCCCCGAGAAAGAAATTTCAAACATTGAGAATCTTGATTTTTAAAATCTAGTACATCCAAAACTTATTTGAAACTCATGAAACTTATCATGTTGTCATATGGACACCAATACACTGTGGTATTGTACTTTTTTGTCAAATTTGAGAAAAGTTTTGATGTAATTTTTATCTTCTTACAAATGGGAGATTATTAATTATTGGGAACCAATATCGCCAACGGCTTATTTATTCGAACCGTGGGCGTTAGACCAACAATGGATACGTGCCATGCTTCGGTTAAGCAATAAAGGGGCAGCATTAATCATCAAAATAGAAAAACAATATACGTGCCGCCACGCGACCCCTGTGCAGTGCGAGCAGGCTTGAGATGGGACGCATGCGACCAGTCCGCCTCGCAGGCAGACCGGGAGGCGTGCGTGCAGGTGTGCGAATTGACGGGAGGCTTGCTTGCTGGCCAGTGTCATCGAAAGGCGTGCGAGTAGCTGTGTGAAATGACGGTAGGCATGCCAGCAGTCCGATGCGCAGGCTCACCCAGAGGCGAGCCAGCGGTTTGACCGCGGCCCGCCTCTCTCCCACTACTCCATATTAATCGGATGCCTGAGCGGCCGCACCCCCATCTTCGCCGCACACACAATCCTCTCTCTCTGCTTGCATCCTCGATGCCGCTCTCAGTCCTCACCGCCGTCTGTGTATGAGGATGCCACCGAAGCGCCCCATCGGAGGGAGTGCCGACGCGGGCGCTGCGGAAGCACCGGAGCACGGCATGAAGATGGAGACAAAGGTTACCGTCGCCGCTGCCGAGCGATAGGTCTCCAACGTATCTATAATTTTTGATTGTTCCATGCTATTATATTATCTGTTTTGGATGTTTTATATGCATTAATATGCTATTTTATATTATTTTTGGGACTAACCTATTAACCTAGAGCCCAGTGCCAGTTCCTGTTTTTTCCCTGTTTTTGAGTTTTGCAGAAAAGGAATACCAAACAGAGTCCAAACAGAATAAAACTTTCGCGATAATTTTTTCTGGACCAGAAGACATCCAGAGGACTTGGAGTGCAAGTCAGAGAAGCCACGAGGCGGCCACAAGGACGGAGGGCGTGCCCAGGGGGGTAGGGCACGCCCCCCACCCTTGTGGGCCCCTCGTTACTCCACCGACCTAGTTCCTTTGCCTATATATTCTCATATACCCCGAAACCAACAGAGAGATCCACGAAAAGACTGTTCCACCGCCGCAACCTTCTGTACCCGTGAGATCCCATCTAGGGGTCTTTTTCGGCGTCTTGCCAGAGGGGGATTCGATCATGGAGGGCTTCTACATCAACACCATTGCCCTTCCGATGAAGCGTGAGTAGTTTACCTCAGACCTACGGGTCCATAGCTAGTAGCTAGATGACTTCTTCTCTCTCTTTGATTCTCAATACCACGTTCTCCTCGATGTTCTTGGAGATCTATTCGATGTAATACTTTTTTGCGGTGTGTTTGCCGAGATCCGATGAATTGTGGATTTATGATCAGCTTATCTATGAATATTATTTGAATCTTCTCTGAATTCTTTTATGCATGATTTGATATCTTTGCAAGTCTCTTCGAACTATCGATTTGGTTTGGCCTACTAGATTGGTTTTTCTTGCAATGGGAGAAGTGCTTTGCTTTGGGTTCAATCTTACGGTGTCCTTTCCCAGTGACAGTAGGGGCAGCAAGGCACGTATTGTATTATTGCCATCGAGGATAAAAAGATTGGGTTTTCATCATATTGCTTGAGTTAATTCCTCTACATCATGTCATCTTTCTTAATGCGTTACTCTGTTCTTCATGAACTTAATACTCTAGATGCAGGCAGGAGTCGGTCGATGTGTGGAGTAATAGTAGTAGATGCAGAATCGTTTCGGTCTACTTGACATGGACGTGATGCCTATATTCATGATCATTGCCTTAGATATCGTCATAACTATGCGCTTTTCTATCAATTGCTCGGCAGTAATTTGTTCACCCACCGTATTATTTTCTATCTTGAGAGAAGCCTCTAGTGAAACCTATGGCCCCCGTGTCTATTTTCCATCATACAATCTTCTACTTTCCAATCTACGAGTTTCTGATCTACTATTTTGCAATGTTTTACTTTCCAATCTATAAAACAAAAATACCAAAAATATATTTACTTTACCGTTTATCTATCTCTATCAGATCTCACTTTTGCGAGTAACCGTGAAGGGATTGACAACCCCTTATCGCGTTGGGTGCAAGTTTGGTGTTTGTTTGTGCAGGTATTCGGTGACTTGCGTGTTGTCTCCTACTGGATTGATACCTTGGTTCTCAAAACTTAGGGGAATACTTACTCTACTTTGTTGCATCACCCTTTCCTCTTCAAGGGAAAAACCAACGCAAGCTCAAGAAGTAGCACCGAGGTCTCGCTGCACCTTGACGTCGTCGACGGCGTCATGCTTCGACAGCCGAAGCCGGAGGTCCACACCGACTCCAGCGACGACGGACAACCGGTTAGTCATCTATACCCATTTATGTGTCAAATATATCCTAGGGTTTCTCTGGTTACTCCTGCCTTCCCCTTTTTGAAATAGAAATCTTATGGTTATGTTCTCTCAATCCATGAAATCTGAGTAAGTTTCGTTAGATCCGTGTAGTGTATTGATTGTTTGAATGGTAGAAATGATAAGTGATTAGTTGTTTCATCTGTACAAATGATTTCTACTAATAATCCGACTAGGGTTACTGTTTCATGCTAATAATTTTTAGCCAGGGCTTGACAATTGATTTTTGAATGACCTACATATATGTTTGTGCCATTTTTTTTCAAGATTGGTCTGTACATAGACGATTGTGCTTAAAAATCGAACCATAATCTTTGGATATGTCTAAAAAAATAGTCATAAATTCATAAATTCCTAATCCGAATTTACGGCATGTAAAAATTGATTTGATGCCAAATTTTGGCAACTGCCAAATGTTCGCTAGAGATCAGTTTGTATTCCAAAATTGACGCCATATTTCTTTTACTATATTTATAGGTGCCATCTGACGATGTCGACAGCGAGGATGAAGATGTCCAGAGGAGGTACAAGAGGCAAATCCTCAGGGAGCTTTATGCGGGAATTCATAACAAGCGTATTAGGACCTGGGACTGGGGCTTTCGATGCCCATTTAGCAATCAAAAGCTTCATGACGCGTATGAAAGTGTGCTGGCGCATGCAAGAGGACGAGCCGTTGGCTCCTTCAGGCAGAAGTATTCTCGCAGGGTGGCGCACGCCGCGTACGCGGAGTACCTGGAGAAGCTTCACGATCGTGCCGACAGATGAGATTGAACTATGTATGGCTTTGCAGTGTCTTAATTATAAATGTGATTGAGTATGCTTAATGACGGTTGAACTCTATATGGTTGAACTATGCTTGTGTACGTTTATTATCTATGCCTGAGTACGTTTAATCTATGTTTACTTATGTCTAAATGTGGGATATTGATACAATCAGTTCGGTTGATGGAATCTACTTCCTTCCTGGTTTATTGGCCCCCTTTGTAATTTGTGTTAAATTTTGACCAAAGATTTAACTGACAAAATGTTAGTGCATATCAGCAAAAATTATATCATTGGATTCATATTTGAACATAGTGTTCAATGATATAATTTTTTGGTGACATGCATAAACATTTGTTAGTTAAATCTTGGGACAAAATTTGGCACAAATTACAAAGGGGACCAATAAACCAGGACAGAGGTAGTACGTCAATCACACATGGTTCCCAAATTGGAACCGTGTGCAATGACTTTCATTTTCCCAGTTACGTCAATCACACACGGTTGGCTCTAGCAAACCGTTGCCTCCGAAACTGTTTGTGGGACAGAAAACCCTCACCAACCAATTCAAAAAAGAAAAAAGAAAACCCTCACCATCTCCACGTCACAAAAACCCTCACCTCGCCCGCCACCCCCTTTGGTCCGCATTCACACCTGCACAAACTCCTCCACGACTCTGCATGGCACTGCCTATCGCTGCGGCAACCACTTAGCTCGATGCATGTCGCCGCCGCCAGGCTGCCGGCAAATCCCACTGCATTTCGCCACTTCCGCTTGCCGCCGCCTATCACCATCGACTTTCTCGACGCTGGTCGCGGTCAACCCAGCTCCGCCGATTGGGGAATCTGCCGTATTAAGAGTTTTTTCTCATGGACAACAAGGTAACTAATTTAATGAGATATTATCTCATCTCTTATCCCAGTTCATCTGCCTCCTTTAATCACCCGGCCGAAATCTCCGTGAATTCATTTTTATTTGAGCTGATTTGATGGTTTTCTTTTATTCATAGAGTGTACAGTGCGCGGACACATCAGGACTTTGCAGCCTCGGCCAGACATCCATGGAGTTCCATCTCACTGTACCAGATGACTTGAGGATGCGCGCGGTATGTTCAATATCACCCTAAATCGGTTGACATGGCCTACTTTCCTGAACATATACTATATATTGCTACCATTTGGATAAAAGGTGCCACATGTAGCATATACGTCAAAGGTGATTTTTTTCCTCTTCTTTCTATATTAGGCAAATTAATGATGTATTGTTTTTTCAATTACTCTCATATTTCCATGACATCATGGTTACCCTATCTGTTTAATTATGGATTTTTGTCCTTTGATTTCAACTGTTGTATAGTTCTTTCAATTTCACCCATATTTGCATGTTACCATATTCTTTAACAATCCTACCATTTTCTGCAGCACGTCCCTTGCTATGCAACAACATCTGTAGTACACAATCTTGCCCTTTACATAAATCAAGACTGCAGGGATGTCTTACTGAACATAAACCATGGATTTACAATCGTTGCTTCTGTAAGACTTGATGAATGTGGTCACTCCTATTTTGCCACGGGCCTTTGGATAGAAATTTCTAAGTTTTATGTACTAAAAGCTGGCACTAAAATTGCACTGCACATAAAAGAGCCTGGTCATGAGATATATGCTAACTTCCCCGACGATATCATCCGTCCAGACTTTGTTCGAAGTAAGTGATCTTTTCAAGTATCTGCCTGTTAACTTACCCAGCAATATCAAAGGAATTGTGTAGTATTTAAGCAACCAATTGTTATTCCATTTTCTTACTCTATTCCTACCTACTAACTTCTAGTTACCAATACACTTTTCTATTGCCCTGTTTTAACTAAATATTCCCTGTACTCCCACTTCTATCAGAAAGCGCCGCTGACGAGGAGCCTCCGGAGGTGGAGAACGGGGCTGCCAACAAGTGGAGTCGGGTCGAGCAAGAACCGCAAGCGACTCCAGCAGGCCTAGACTTCATCAGCAGCCTCCCCGATGATATGTTGATAGTCATCATTTCCCTCCTCCCAATCAAATATGGAGCACGGACAACCGTCCTTTCCCGGCGGTCGCGCCCCCTATGGCACTCCACCCCTCTCGACCTCATCGACACCCACGAGCTCTGCCATGGCTATCGCAAAAGCTTGGATGCATTCTCTCAGATCCTCGGCAGTCACCATGGCCAGACTAGAGGCCTTAGCATGGGCAAGTTCTGTTCCAACGGCAAGGACCGAGCCAAGCTTGACGAGTGGTTTTGATCCCCTGCCCTAGATCAGCTCAAGGAGCTCACTTTTAATGATGGCATATGCGCTCGCTGCCAACGCCCGCGCTCCGCCTTGCACCCACGCTGCGCGTCGCCAAGTTCATGAACTGCCATCCCCCCTTAATGACGCTCCCGCTCTTATTCTACCACGACTGAAGCACCTCGAGCTCGTCGCCGTCTGCCTCCCAAACGGTGACATGGAGCGCCTGCTCCGCGGCTGTATTGCACTCGAGTACCTTCGTCTTTAGGCGATCAATGGGTTGAGTAGCTTCCACATCACCTCCATGACTCTCCGGACTATTTATGTGTGTTGCTAGTGCTGCAACAAGACATCACAAAATGGGTACCACGGTATGGTCACTGAGGACACACCTTCACTTGAGAGATTACTTGTAGTTGATCAAGAAGGTCCAACAAGAATCAATGTCATTTCTGCGCTGAAATTGACAGTGGTGGGCTACTCATCTGACAAATACTCCGAACTTGTTATTGGATCCACACCCGTTCAGGTACAACAGTCGCCTTCTACATCTCCTTCTTGAAATTAACATTATTTCTAATTTTGAAGATGTATGTTCATCTGTCATCCAGAAAATGATTCCGACAAGCTTGACCCCGAATCTGCGCACAGTGAAGGTCTTGGCACTAGAATCTATCGGCCCCAACCTGGACCAAGTTGTCAGTTTCCTGAGATGCTTTCCATGCCTGGAGAAGCTATATATCAAGGTGATGTTCCTTTCCTGTTAAATGTTAACCATAAGGGAGTTCAATTTTTGACACCTTTTTCCAAGTTTACAATGACAATGTACTACGATTTCTGAGGAATTTTGGAGGATTTCAGTACATACATGTTTTTTCTCCATATTGGTTGCTTGATCCATATGGTTACAATCCATAAGCATTTCTCCTTTGGATTCATCTGTACTAGTTTTCTTAGGGAATTTTTCATCCACTCCAACCTCTCGTGAAGAAGGCTACATTTTTCTAGATTGTAATCAAATGCCCATGTTAATCATGTCAGATCAAAGATGGCACGTTAGTGCATTTTACAAATCCTGCAAACCAAATAGTCCTGTAGTAGTCTTCAAAACTGCATGTAGGCACTAACACATTTTCTTCTTTTGTAGATAAGATTAGGCCCGGTGGTGGATAATGTGATACAATATAACAATCACATCGAATGCCTAGATCTGCATCTCTCACAAATTACTTTGGACTCATAGCGAGGGACCTTACCGGAGATTACATTCGCCAAGTTCTTTGTTGTCAGAGCAAGGGTGCTGAAGGTAATGAGGTTTGCCCTACATTTAGTTCGCAAAAATGAATGGTTTGTTGATCAGCGCCCGCGGCTGCGGCAGAATGGAAAAGGCTCCGAAAAAGCTGAATTTCATTTTGGAACTTCAGATGAAAGAGTAATCGGAAGTCATTGTGTCAACCCCATACATGACTTCTCAGTGGCTGATCCCTTTGCAAAAATGACGAGGTTTCGAAACCAGCCTTACAAGTGGTAATATTAGTTCGAACCTCTCTTATATCCATGTTCAGCTGATCAGCGCGGGCATTTGCAGCTGAATGAGCTGAATTTCATTTCTAATATCAGTTTGAACCTTGGAATCTTCGAATTTGAGCCATATAACTCTGGAATTTGAACCTTGTTGTGACGCCCCCGGCTCAATCTTGCACTAATCATACACGCAAATGCACACGATCAAGCCTAAGGACTCACGGGAAGATATCACAACACAACTCTAAAACATAAATAAAGTCATACAAGCTTTATATTACAAGCCAGGGGCCTCGAGGGCTCGAATACATAAGCTCGCATACAAGCGTCAGCGGAAGCATCAGATATCTGAGTACAGATATAAAAAGAAAGACAGATAAGCCCTTAGAAGGCGGGGTAAAAGAAAACACTACGATCGAAAGGCACAAGCCTCCTGCCTCGGACCCTCCGAACCTACTCCTGGTCGTCAACCAACTCGTAGTAGTATCCACCCACAGGATAGTAGTAGCGATCGTCGACGTGGGCATCTGTATCTGGGGCTCCGTCATCTGGTTGCATCAAAAGGATATGGGGGAAAAAGAAAGCAAAGCAACCGTGAGTACTCATCCAAAGTACTCAGCAAGCAAGGATCTACACTACATATGCAACATTATCAAAGGAAGGCTGTATATGTGGACTGGGCTACAGAAATGCCAGAATAGAGGGGAAAGCCTAGTCCTATCGAAGACTAGCATCTTCAATGGTCTTGCAGCATTAGAAGAGTGTAGAGTAGTACAGTATAGAGTAGTAGTGTCATTAAGTCTCAACCTCACCCAGAGATCCTTTCTCGACTCCCTGCAAGAAAGCAATCCCAGAGCCATACTGTCATCAACCTCGGCCAGAGGTCCTTTCTCGACTCCCTGCGAGAAAGTAATTCCAGAGCCATACTCATCACAAGTATCCAGTTCTATTTGTATCGATCGGGATACAACTCCGAGCGTCCGTTACCGAGGATCCGGCTATGCATAGATTAGTTCTTCCCTACAGGGGTGCACCAACTTACCCACCACGCTCGCTTAACTCCGGCCGGACACACTTTTCCGGGTCATGCCCGGCCTCGGTCAAATGACACACCGCAACCCTACCTAGAGCTCAGCAGAGAGGTCCCCGCTGGTCTAAATCCTAAGCACTCAGTGGTCCATGGCCATCGCCCTGTGCACTCCAGGTCGTTGTGTGCAGGGTGGATACCAGCACCGCCTTGGATGGTCGGTACAATCCGACCGTGCCACAATGCTGGACTGGACGTCTGACAGAACTTTCGGCTGATGCCATGATGTGGAGTGCCCATAACTTTTCCCGCGTGATGGTTAGTGCTATCGGGCCAGAGGCCCACTCAGATCAAATATCCAAATCGTAGTGTGTTGGTAGTGCGGTAACGAGCAGAGACTCACTATCGATGTGACCCCGTCGCCCCGTCTCGAGGACTTGCTACAAGGGCTAAGAATGCCCGGCCGCGCCTCGTAAATATCTCACGGGTAATTTCTCGTCATTCACGGGTACCCCTCAGGGTCGACCTGCCTTTCCAAGTATCAGTTGTAAAGTCCAAGTATCCGTGTGTCCATAACATCTGAGGAATCCGAGGTATCACCCTCGTTGGATTCCTTCTCGATGTATCTGTCAAGGTGAACTCGGAGGAATCACCCTCGATGGGTTCACACCTGAGGTGTTGCACGACAGCGTCGTTATCGGAAGTGGTGAAGGAGGAATCACCCTTGAGGACCACGACCGATGAACTAACCTACAAGGTTAACATAGGAAGTGCTAGCGAGGTATCACCCTCGGCACTCGATAGTAACCCAGCAGTGTCATACAACTAAGGGGGTGATGTGCGGTGCCGGGGCCTGTCTTCAATCCCGTTGATCGGGTCTTCTGATAATCGAGCGGGGCAATCGGGACAAGTGGGGGTCACTGATAGGTCTCTACCCAGCCTATACTAAATAGTTTAGTATAAGCAGGTAATTATCAAAAGCAGGTTACAAAATCAGGTCATGCATCAGAATAGGTAAAGCAGTAACAGCAGCATTTCTAATGCAAGCACAAGAGAGAAGAGAATAGGCGATATAGGCATGCTCAAGGGGGGGGGGGTGCTTGCCTGGTTGCTCGGCGGCAAAGGCAGGGTCGTCTGGGTTCGTCGATCTCCAGAGCCGCGTCGGTCGCGGGGTCTATCAGAATAGAAGAGGGGGAAGAAACAGTAAATACAAAGCACACAGATGCATGACATGACAATAAGCGGTGCTAGGGGTGTTCTAACGCAGCGATAGGTGATACCGGCTTAGGGGGAAAACATCCGAAAAAGTATCCCCGGTGTTTGGCATTTTCGGACAGTCGAACCGGAGGGGGACGGTTGCAGGTTCGCTATGCTAGGAACGCGTGACAGACGAACGGACTGCGTATTCGGGTTCGTCTCGTCTTTCTGAGCAACTTTCATGTACAAAGTATTTTCATCTGAGCTACGGATTATTTTATATGATTTTCTAAAGTTTTAAACACTTTCTGGATTTATTTATTTATTTAAATTCGAATTATCCAAAACAGTAAAAGGTGACATCAACATGACGAAAAGATGACGTCAGCAGTCAACTCTGGCTGACCAGAGTCAAACCTGACAGTGGGTCCAGTGGGACCCACTGGTCAGTGTCACATTAGGCTAATTAGGTTTTATTTAAACTAGTTGATTTAATTAACAGGTGGGACCCGTTAGTCAGTGACTATTTGACTAATTAGTTAATTAACATATTAATTAACCCTTTATTTATCTTATAAAAATAGTTAAATTGCAGCGGGACCCACATGCCATAGGCACGGGGCCGCCCAGTCTGCATTGACCCGGTCAAAGTGGCCCAGTGGGACCCAGGGTCAGTGGCCCGGGACGGGGCCCACGCAGTGCCACGTGGGCGCCTGGTCAGCGCCGGCCACCGGTGAGGCGAGGCGCGGCGGCGACGGCCGGAATCTCGCCGGAGTTCGCCGGAATCGAGCTACGGTGGTCCATTCGTCGCGCAGTTTGCTGCAACGGGTCCCTGGTGGTCGTGCGCAACCATTGGTGGCAGCAGCGAGCACCGAGGTGGCCGGAGTAGGCGATGGCGAGCGGCGGAGGCGGAGGCAGTGGCCGGGTTTGGTCGGGTTCGTCGCTGCAGTGCACCAGCGAGCAAAGGAAAATAGCTAGCGGGGTTCTACGGGGCAGCAGAAGCATGACCGTGTGCACGGATGGGTCCAAAGCGTGCTCTGGCCGCGGTGGCAACGCGTCACAACGGCGACGAGCTCGGGCGCGGTTGGGGGCGGCGGCTACGGCATAATTTAGAGGGGAAGGAAGGAGGGTACGATGGTGATCCTCACAGCAAGCTCGGGGAGGTCTTGGCGAAGACGGGGGTGCTCGTCCGACGGCGAATCGAGGCGATGAACAAGCCGGAGTCCAGCGAGGGGAACGGGCGCAGGCGGGGGTGGTATTGTGCCCCGGCTCCGATCCTGCAGCGCCCGCGAAGTGGACGAAGACGAAGGCCCTCCTGTACACGTTGAGACGGCGCGGGGTGGCTCCTAGCCGCGCAGATGATGGCGAGCTGGTGGCGGCGGCGCTCGGGTCCGAGCGGAATAGAGGGGGGGAGAGCGAGGGGAGGAAATGGAGGAGAGCCAGAGGGGTTGGGGCGCGGGGGTCCTTATCCTCCCAGCGGCAGGCGTGATGCCGCTGTCGAGCAGGAGAAGGGGGGCCGAGTGCGGCGCGGCGTGTGCGGGCGACAGCGCGCGAGGGGGAGGAGCAGTAGCTTGAAGGGGACAAGAGGTGGGCCGGGCCGGCACTGTGCCACTCAGGCCCAGGCGCTGCGGCCCTTTTCTTTTTCTTCTTTTCTCTTTTCTGTTTTCTTGTCTTATTTCTGTTTGTCTTTTCTTTTTAAACCAAATGACTTTTGTAAAATAGGTGAACTAGCCACATATTTATAGTGCTATTTCTAGCTCTGTTATAAAAAGGTTCGAGGTCCATATATTTTCATTTGGATTTTATTTAAATGAATATGGATTAAATATCTCTGTTTTGTTGTTGTTAGAGTCACATAATTAATTTAGTAAATGTTGGTTATAATTTTAGAATTGACTCTGGATTATTTGCTATTTAATGAACATTTTAGTTTATGTTTTGAACAAATTTTATTTTCAATTTTAGTTTGAATTTCTATTTGAATTTGAATTGAAAAAGGGATACGATCCAAATGATGTTTAAGCACTGTTGATCATGATGACATGGCATTATCAAAAGGGGATTACTGTAGCTAACCACTGGGGGTGTTACAAATCTCCTCCACTAACAAGAATTCTCGTCCCGAGAATTAAGAGGTAGAAGGGAAAAGTTCGGGGGTATTCCGCACGAAGATTATCCTCGCGTTCCCAAGTGGCTTCATCTTCAGTATGATTTGACCACTACACTTTGAGGAACTTGGTAACCTTCTGACGGGTCCGACGTTCAGCTTCATCGAGAATGCGGATCGGATGCTCCTTATAAGATAGATCATCTTGCAATTCGAGCATCTTGTGATCCACTGCGCGGTGCGGAGATTCCTTGAAGCAACGACGAAGTTGCGACACATGGAAGACGTCGTGGATATGAGAGAATTGCGGTGGCAACTCCAATTTATACGCCACCTGACCACGTCTTGCAATAATGCGGAAAGGACCAATGTAGCGTGGAGCTAACTTGCCCTTGATTCCAAAGCGGTGAGTGCCCTTCATAGGAGTGACTTGCAAATAAGCTTGATCACCCGGTTGATACCAACTTGTGATGCCCCCGGCTCAATCGTGCACTAATCATACACGCAAATGCACACGATCAAGCCTAAGGACTCACGGGAAGATATCACAACACAACTCTAAAAGATAAATAAAGTCATACAAGCTTTATATTACAAGCCAGGGGCCTCGAGGGCTCGAATACATAAGCTTGCATACAAGCGTCAGCGGAAGCATCAGATATCTGAATACAGATATAAAAAGAAAGACAGATAAGCCCTTAGAAGGCGGGGCAAAAGAAAACACTACGATCGAAAGGCGCAGGCCTCCTGCCTGGGACCCTCCGAACCTACTCCTGGTCGTCGGCCAACTCGTAGTAGTATCCACCCTCAGGTTAGTAGTAGCGATTGTCGGCGTGGGCAGCTGTATCCGGGGCTCCGTCATCTGGTTGCATCAAAAGGATATGGGGGAAAAAGAAAGCAAAGCAACCGTGAGTACTCATCCGAAGTACTCAGCAAGCAAGGATCTACACTACATATGCAACATTATCAAAGGAAGGCTGTATATGTGGACTGGGCTACAGAAATGCCAGAATAGAGGGGAACGCCTAGTCCTATCGAAGACTAGCATCTTCAACGGTCTTGCAGCATTAGAAGAGTGTAGAGTAGTAGTGTCATTAAGTCTCAACCTCACCCAGAGATCCTTTCTCGACTCCCTGCGAGAAAGCAATCCCAGAGCCATACTGTCATCAACCTCGGCCAGAGATCCTTTCTCGACTCCCTGCGAGAAAGTAATCCCAGAGCCATACTCATCACAAGTATCCAGTTCTATTTGTATCGATCGGGATACAACTCCGAGCGTCCGATACCGAGGATCCGGCTATGCATAGATTAGTTCTTCCCTACAGGGGTGCACCAACTTACCCACCACGCTCGCTTAACTCCGGCCAGACACACTTTTCTGGGTCATGACCAGCCTCGGTCAAACGACACACCGCAACCCTACCTAGAGCTCAGCAGAGAGGTCCCGCCGGTCTACATCCTAAGCACTCAGGGGTCTTGGGCCATCGCCCTGTGCACTCCGGGTCGTTGTGTGCAGGGTGGATACCAGCACCGCCTCGGATGGTCGGTATGATCCGACCATGCCACAATGCTGAACTGGACGTCTGACAGAACTTTCGGCTCATGCCATGATGCGGAGTGCCCATAACTTTTCCCGCGTGATGGTTAGTGCTATCGGGCCAGAGGCCCACTCAGATCAAATTTCCAAATCGTAGTGTGTTGGTAGTGCGGTAACGAGCAGAGACTCATGATCGAAGTGACCCCGTCGCCCCGTCTCGAGGACTTGCTGCAAGGGCTAAGAATGCCCAGCCGCGCCTCGTAAATATCTCACGGGTAATTTCCCGTCATTCGCGGGTACCCCTCAGGGTCGACCCGCCTTTCCAAGTATCAGTTGTAAAGTCCAAGTATCCGTGTGTCCATAACATCTGAGGAATCCGAGGTATCACCCTCGTTGGACTCCTTCTCGATGTATCTGTCAAGGTGAACTCGGAGGAATCACCCTCGATGGGTTCACACCTGAGGTGTTGCACGATAGCGTCGTTATCGGAAGTGGTGAAGGAGGTATCACCCTCGAGGACCACGACCGATGAACTAACCTACAAGGTTAACATCGGAAGTGCTGGCGAGGTATCACCCTCGGCACTCGATAGTAACCCAGTAGTGTCGTACAACTAAGGGGGTGATGTGCGGTGCCGGGGCCTGTCTTCAATCCCGTTGATCGGGTCTTCTGATAATCCAGCGGGGCAATCGGGACAAGTGGGGGTCACTGATAGGTCTCTACCCAGCCTATACTAGACAGTTTAGGATAAGCAGGTAATTATCAAAAGCAGGTTACAAAATTAGGTCATGCAACAGAATAGGTAAAGCAGTAACAGCAGCATTTCTAATGCAAGCACAAGAGAGAAGAGAATAGGCGATACAGGCATGCTCAGAGGTGGGGAGGAGTGCTTCCTTGTTGCTCGGCGGCAAAGGTACGTTCGTCAGGGTTCGTCGATCTTCGGAGCCGCGTTGGTTGCGGGGTCTACCAGAATAGAAGAGGGGGAAGAAACAGTAAATACAAAGCACAGAGATGCATGACATGACAATAAGCGGTGCTAGGGGTGTTCTAACACAGGGATAGGTGATACTGGCTTAGGGGGAAAACATCCGGGAAAGTATCCCCGGTGTTTGGCATTTTCGGACAGTCGAACCGGAGGGGGACGTTTGCAGGTTCGCTATGCTAGGGACGCGTGATAGACGAACGGACTGCGTATTTGGGTTCGTCTCGTCTTTCTGAGCAACTTTCACGTACAAAGTATTTTCATCCGAGCTACGAATTATTTTATATGATTTTCTAAAGTTTTAAACACTTTCTGGATTTATTTATTTATTTAAATTTGAATTATCCAAAACAGTAAAAGGTGATGTCAGCATGACGAAAAGATGACGTCAGCAGTCAACTCTGGCTGACCAAAGTCACACCTGATAGTGGGTCCAGTGGGACCCACTGGTCAGTGTCACAATAGGCTAATTAGGTTTTATTTAAACTAGTTGATTTAATTAATAGGTGGGACCCGTTAGTCAGTGACTATTTGACTAATTAGATAATTAACAGATTAATTAACCCTTTATTTATTTTATAAAAATAGTTAAATTGCGGCGGGACCCACATGTGATAGGCACGGGGCCGCCCAGTCAGCATTGACCCGGTCAAAGGGGCCAAGTGGGACCCAGGGTCAGTGGACCGGGGCGAGGCCCACGCGGTGCCTCGTGGGCGCCTGGTCACTGCCGGCCATCGGTGAGGCGAGGCGCGGCGGCGACGGCCGGAATCTCGCCGGAGTTCGCCGGAATCAAGCTACGGTGGTCCATTCGGCGCGCGGTTTGCTACAACGGGTCCCTGGTGGTCGTGTGCATCCATTGGTGGCGACAACGAGCACCGAGGTGGCCGGTATAGGCGACGGCGAGCGGCGGAGGTGGAGGCAGTGGCCGGGGTTGGTCAGGTTCGTCGCCACAGTGCACCAGCGAGCAAAGGAAAAATAGCTAGTGGGGTTCTACGGGGCAGCAGAAGCATGACCGTGTGCACAGATGGGTCCATAGCGTGCTCTGGCCGCGGTGGCAACGCGTCACAACGGCGACGAGCTCGGGCATGGTTGGGGGTGGCGGCTACGGCATTATTTAGAGGGGAAGGGAGGAGGGTACGGTGGTTAGCCTCACAGCGAGCTCGGGGAGGTCTTGGCGAAGACGGGGGTGCTCGTCCGACGGCAAATCAAGGCGACGAACGAGCTGGAGTCCGGCGAGGGGAACGGGCGCAGGCGGGGGTGGTGTTGCGCCCCGGCTGCGATCCGGCAGCGCCCGCGAAGTGGACGAAGACGAAGGCCCTCCTGGACATGTCAAGACGGCGTGGGCTGGCTCCTAGCCGCGCAGATGACGGCAGCGGAGCTCGGGTCCGAGCGGAACAGAGGGGGGAGAGCGAGGGGAGGAAATGGAGGAGAGCCAGATGGGGGGGGGGGCGGGGGTCCTTATCCTCCCAGTGGCAGGCATGATGCCGCTGTCGAGCAGGGGAAGGGGGGTGGGGGGGCGAGCGCGGCGCGGCGTGTGCGGGCGACAGCGTGCGAGGGGGAGGAGCAGTAGCTTGAAGGAGACAGGAGGTGGGCCGGGCCGGCACTGTGCCACTCAGGCCCAGGCGCTGCGGCCCTTTTCTTTTTCTTCTTTTCTCTTTTCTGTTTTCTTTTCTTATTTCTGTTTGTCTTTTCTTTTTAAACCAAATGACTTTTGTAAAATAGGTGAACTAGCCACATATTTATAGTGCTATTTCTAGCTCTGTTATAAAAAGGTTCGAGGTCCATTTCTTTTCATTTGGATTTTATTTAAATGAATATGGATTAAATATCTCTGTTTTGTTGCTGTTAGAGTCACATAATTAATTTAGTAAATGTTGGTTAAAATTTTAGAATTGTCTCTGGATTATTTGCTATTTAATGAACATTTTAGTTTCTGTTTTGAACAACTCTTATTTTCACTTTTAGTTTGAATTTCTATTTGAATTTGAATTGAAAAAGGGATATGATCCAAATGATGTTTAAGCACTGTTGATCATGATGACATGGCATTATCAAAAGGGGATTACTGTAGCTAACCACTGGCGGTGTTACAAATCTCCTCCACTAACAAGAATTCTCGTCCCGAGAATAAAGAGGTAGAAGGGAAAAGTTCGAGGTATTCCGCACGAAGATTATCCTCGCGTTCCCAAGTGGCTTCATCTTCAGTATGATTTGACCACTGCACTTTGAGGAACTTGGTAACCTTCTGACGGGTCCGACGTTCAGCTTCATCGAGAATGCGGATCGGATGCTCCTTATACGATAGATCATCTTGCAATTCGAGCATCTCGTGATCCACTGCGCGGTGCGGAGATTCCTTGAAGCAATGACGAAGTTGCGACATATGGAAGACGTCGTGGATATGAGAGAATTGCGGTGGCAACTCCAATTTATACGCCACCTGACCACGTCTTGCAATAATGCGGAAAGGTCCAATGTTGTGTGGAGCTAACTTGCCCTTGATTCCAAAGCGGTGAGTTCCCTTCATAGGAGTGACTCGCAAATAAGTTAGATCACCTAGTTGATACCAACTTGTGCCGCCCCTGGCTCAATCGTGCACTAATCATACACGCAAATGCACACGACCAAGCCTAAGGACTCAAGGGAAGATATCACAACACAACTCTAAAACATAAATAAAGTCATACAAGCTTTATATTACAAGCCAGGGGCCTCAAGGGCTCGAATACATAAGCTCGCATACAAGCATCAGCGGAAGCATCAGATATCTGAGTACAAATATAAAAAGAAAGACAGATAAGCCCTTAGAAGGCGGGGCAAAAGAAAACACTACGATCTAAAGGGGCAGGCCTCCTGCCTGGGACCCTCCGAACCTACTCCTGGTCGTCGGCCAACTCGTAGTAGTATCCACCCTCAGGGTAGTAGTAGCGATCGTCGGTGTGGGCAACTGTATCCGGGGCTCCGTCATCTGGTTGCATCAAAAGGATATGGGGAAAAAAGAAAGCAAAGCAACCGTGAGTACTCATCCGAAGTACTCAGCAAGCAAGGATCTACACTACATATGCAATATTATCAAAGGAAGGCTATATATGTGGACTGGGCTGCAGAAATGCCAAAATAGAGGGGAAAGCCTAGTCCTATCGAAGACTAGCATCTTCAACGGTCTTGCAGCATTAGAAGGGTGTAGAGTAGTACAGTATAGAGTAGTAGTGTCATTAAGTCTCAACCTCACCCAGAGATCATTTCTCGACTCCCTGCGAGAAATCAATCCCAGAGCCATACTGTCATCAACCTCGGCCAGAGATCCTATCTCGACTCCCTGCGAGAAAGTAATCCCAGAGCCATACTCATCACAAGTATCCAGTTCTATTTGTATCGATCGGGATACAACTCCGAGCGTCCGTTACCGAGGATCCGGCTATGCATAGATTAGTTCTTCCCTGCAGGGGTGCACCAACTTACCCACCACGCTCGCTTAACTCCGGCCGGACACACTTTTTCGGGTCATGCCTGGCCTCGGTCAAACGACACACCGCAACCCTACCTAGTGCTCAGCAGAGAGGTCCCCGCCGGTCTACATCCTAAGCACTCAGGGGTCTTGGGCCATCGCCGTGTGCACTCCGGGTCGTTGTGTGCAGGGTGGATACCAGCACCACCTCGGATGGTCGGTACGATCCGACCGTGCCACAATGCTGAACTGGATGTCTGACAGAACTTTCGGCTGATGCCACGATGCGGAGTGCCCATAACTTTTCCCGCGTGATGGTTAGTGTTATCGGGCCAGAGGCCCACTCAGATCAAATATCCAAATCGTAGTGTGTTGGAAGTGCGGTAACGAGCAGAGACTCACGATCGATGTGACCCCGTCGCCCCATCTCGAGGATTTGCTGCAAGGGCTAAGAATGCCCGGCCGCGCCTTGTAAATATCTCACGGGTAATTTCCCATCATTCGCGGGTACCCCTCATGGTCGACCCGCCTTTCCAAGTATCAGTTGTAAAGTCCAAGTATCCGTGTGTCCATAACATCTGAGGATCCGAGGTATCACCCTCATTGGATTCCTTCTCGATGTATCTGTCAAGGTGAACTCGGAGGAATCACCCTCGATGGGTTCACACCTGAGGTGTTGCATGACAGCGTCGTTATCGGAAGTGGTGAAGGAGGAATCACCCTCGAGGACCACGACCGATGAACTAACCTACAAGGTTAACATAGGAAGTGCTGGCGAGGTATCACCCTCGGCACTCGATAGTAACCCAGTAGTGTCATACAACTAAGGGGGTGATGTGCGGTGCCGGGGCCTATCTTCAATCCCGTTGATCGGGTCTTCTGATAATCTAGCGGGGCAATCGGGACAAGTGGGGGTCACTGATAGGTCTCTACCCAGCCTATACTAAATAGTTTAGTATAAGCAGGTAATTATCAAAAGCAGGTTACAAAATCAGGTCATGCATCAGAATAGGTAAAGCAGTAACAGCAGCATTTCTAATGCAAGCACAAGAGAGAAGAGAATAGGCGATATAGGCATGCTCAAGGGTGGGGGGGTGCTTGCCTGGTTGCTCGGCGGCAAGGGCAGGGTCGACTGGGTTCGTTGATCTCTAGAGCCGCGTCGGTCGCGGGGTCTATCAGAATAGAAGAGGGGGAAGAAACAGTAAATACAAAGCACACAGATGCATGACATGACAATAAGCGGTGCTAGGGGTGTTCTAACGCAGCGATAGGTGATACCGGCTTAGGGGGAAAACATCCGAAAAAGTATCCCCGGTGTTTGGCATTTTCGGACAGTCGAACCGGAGGGGGACGGTTGCAGGTTCGCTATGCTAGGAACGCATGACAGACAAATGGACTGCGTATTCGGGTTCGTCTCGTCTTTCTGAGCAACTTTCATGTACAAAGTATTTTCATCTGAGCTACGGATTATTTTATATGATTTTCTAAAGTTTTAAACACTTTCTGGATTTATTTATTTATTTAAATTCGAATTATCCAAAACAGTAAAAGGTGACATCAGCATGACGAAAAGATGATGTCAGCAGTCAACTCTGGCTGACCAGAGTCAAACCTGACAGTGGGTCCAGTGGGACCCACTGGTTAGTGTCACATTAGGCTAATTAGGTTTTATTTAAACTAGTTGATTTAATTAACTGGTGGGACCCGTTAGTCAGTGACTATTTGACTAATTAGTTAATTAACCCTTTATTTATTTATAAAAACTGTTAAATTGCAGCGGGACCCACATGTCATAGGCACAGGGCCGCCCAGTCAGCATTGACCCGATCAAAGGGGCCCAGTGGGACCTAGGGTCAGTGGCCCGGGGCGGGACCCACGCGGTGCCACATGGGCGCCTGGTCAGCGCCGGCCACCGGTAAGGCGAGGCGCGGCGGCGACGGCCAGAATCTCGCCGGAGTTCGCCGGAATCGAGCTACGGTGGTCCATTCGGCGCGCGGTTTGCTGCAACGGGTCCCTGGTGGTCGTGCGCATCCATTGGTGGCGACAGCGAGCACCGAGGTGGCCGGAGTAGGCGACGGCGAGCGGCGGAGGTGGAGGCAGTGGCCGGGGTTGGTCGGGTTCGTCGCCGCAGTGCACTAGCGAGCAAAGGAAAATAGCTAGCGGGGTTCTACGAGGCAGCAGAAGCATGACCGTGTGCACAGATGGGTCCAAAGCGTGCTCTGGCCGCAGTGGCAATGCGTCACAACGGCGACAAGCTCGGGCGCGGTTGGGGGCGGCGGCTACGGCATAATTTAGAGGGGAAGGGAGGAGGGTACGATGGTGAGCCTCACAACGAGCTCGGGGAGGTCTTGGCGAAGACGGGGGTGCTCGTCCGACGGCGAATCGAGGCGACGAACGAGCCAGAGTCCGGCGAGGGGAACGGGCGCAGGCGGGGGTGGTGTTGCGCCTCGGCTCTGATCCGGCAGCGCCCGCAAAGTGGACGAAGACGAAGGCCCACATGGATACGTTGAGACGGCGCGGGGTGGCTCCTAGCCGCGCAGATGACGGCGAGCTGGCGGCGGCGGCGCTCGGGTCCGAGCTGAACAGAGGGGGGAGAGTGAGGGGAGGAAATGGAGGAGAGCCAGAGGGGGGGGGGGCGCGGGGGTCCTTATCCTCCCAGCGGCAGGCGCAATGCCGTTGTCGAGCAGGGGAAGGGGGGCCGAGCGCGGCGTGGTGTGTGCGGGCGACAGCGTGCGAGGCGGAGGAGCAGTAGCTTGAAGGAGACAGGAGGCGGGCCGGGCTGGCACTGTGCCACTCAGGCCCGGGCGCTGCGGCCCTTTTCTTTTTCTTCTTTTTCTCTTTTCTGTTTTCTTTTCTTAATTCTGTTTGTCTTTTCTTTTTAAACCAAATGACTTTTGTAAAATAGGTGAACTAGCCACATATTTATAGTGCTATTTCTAGCTCTGTTATAAAAAGGTTCGAGGTCCATATCTTTTCATTTGGATTTTATTTAAATGAATATGGATTAAATATCTCTATTTTGTTGCTGTTAGAGTCACATAATTAATTTAGTAAATGTTTGTTATTATTTTAGAATTGTCTCTGGATTATTTGCTATTTAATGAACATTTTAGTTCCTGTTTTGAACAACTTTTATTTTCACTTTTAGTTTGAATTTCTATTTGAATTTGAATTGAAAAAGGGATATGATCCAAATGATGTTTAAGAATTGTTGATCATGATGACATGGCATTATCAAAAGGGGATTACTATAGCTAACCACTGGGGGTGTTACACTTGTAATATTTCGAGCTTTTGTGGTACAATCGTTGAAATGGCATAGTATGGGACTCGTATATTGGTAGTACTATTTTGACCTTAATATGCAATGGACTTAGATTTTATTAACCATTCTCGAATGTGTTTCCCTTGTCGATCTCATCGCAAACGATCTGTATAGCTAACTCGACTGCGATCTTCGACATTATTGCAGACAATTGGTTTCTTCAACCGTGTGCCCTGTAGAGCGCATAATTAATTACCGCACTCGAGTGTCCATCATCACCTTTCTGTGTAACTTTGACCTCATCAGCCACGGGTAAACTTATGATTGAAGTCATTCCACACACTTCATTTTTACAAAGCTTTTTGCCAATAAACGCCCATGATTTGCCCCTCTTCTAGCCGACGCGTGGCCAAACTAGCTGGGCGGGAAGCTTGTGCGGTAATCTGCACTGTTGCGCGGGAATAGGCTCACCAACGATACATTTGGCGCCTCTTCGAGCCCACGCGTGGTCAAACGAAACGTGTGCGGGGTGCTCAAGCGTGCACTGCAATCCTCCGCTATGAACACGGTGACAAGACGTGACAATTACAGGCTGGTCGGCCCCCATTTATTACAGCGACCATTTAACCCTTGTGCCTCTTCAACCTTTCGATCGCGCCCCAGTATTGCAAGAAGCACACCCACCACGACAAATTTTTAGAGGGTCGGGAATCCTGCGCGGCTCCCATGGTGCTCCGAGCGGCTGACGACGACGAGTAGCAGTTCACCATGCAAGCCGTGGTGGACACCCATAGAAGGTTCACGGAGCTCTCGGTGGTGTACACCAACAACCCGGTCTGGGTGGAGCACTCCATCCACATCATGGAGCTGTTGCTTGCTGAGGAGAAGTACAAGGTGGTCGGGTTCGACCTCGAGTACACCCGCGCTCATGCCGGGTCTTGTCCCAAGGTCGCCGTCGCCCAGATATGCGTGCGCAATCACGTCCTCGTCTACCACTACTGCCTGGCCACAAGGCCTTGCGAGCGTTTCGCTAGGTTTGTCGACAACCCCCACTACATGTTCGTGAAGGAAATATGCCCTAGAGGCAATAATAAAGTTGTTATTTTATATTTCCATATTAATTATAAAAGTTTATTATTCATGCTAGAATTGTATTGATCGAAAACTTAAATACATGTGTGAATACATAAACAAACACCGTGTCCCTAGTAAGCCTCTAGTAGACTAGCACGTTGATCAAAGATGGTTAAGGTTTCCTAACCATGGACATGTGTTATCATTTGATAACAGGATCACATCATTAGGAGAATGATGTGATGGACAAGACCCATCCATTAGCTTAGCATAATGACCGTTCAGTTTTATTGCTATTGCTTTCTTCATGTCAAATACATATTCCTTCGACTATGAGATTATGCAACTCCCGGATACCGGAGGAATACCTTGTGTGCTATCATACGTCATAACATAACTGGGTGATCATAAAGATTCTCTATGGGTATCTCCAAAGGTGTTTGTTGAGTTGGCATAGATCGAGATTAGGATTTGTCACTCCGAGTATCGGAGAGGTATCTCTGGGCCCTCTCGGTAATACACATCATAAGCTTGCAAGCAAATGACTAAGGAGTTAGTTACAAGGTGATGTATTACGGAACGAGTAAAGAGACTTGCCGGTAACGAGATTGAACTAGGTATAGAGATACCGACGATCAAATCTCAGGCAAGTAACATACCGATGGACAAAGGGAATTACGTATGTTGTCATAACGGTTCGACCGATAAAGATCTTCGTAGAATATGTAGGAGTCAATATGGGCATCCAGGTTCCGCTATTGGTTATTGACCGGAGAGGTGTCTCGGTCATGTCTACATAGTTCTCGAACCCGTAGGTTCCGCACGCTTAACGTTCGTTGACGATATAGTGTTATATGAGTTATATGTTTTGGTGACTGAATGTTTTTCGGAGTCCCGGATGAGATCACAGACATGATGAGGTGTCTCAAAATGGTCGAGAGGTAAAGATAGGACGATGGTATTTGGACACCGGAAGTGTTTCGGGACGTACCGGGAAGGAATCGGGTCACCGGAAGGGGTTCCGGGCACCCCCCGGCAAGTTATGGGCCTTATGGGCCAAAGGAGGGGACAGACCAGCCCACAAGGGGGCTGGTGCGCCTCTTCCCTTGTTTGGCCAGCCCTAGGGAAGGAAAAGGGGGAGGACTAGCCCCTCCCGCCTTTCCCTCTCATGGGAGAAAGGAAAGGAGGGGGCGCCACCCTCCCCTGCCTTTCCCCGCGCTCCAAATAAGGAAAGAGGGGGGTGCGGCTTGGGAGGGACTCCAAGTAGGATTCCTCCTACTTGGGCGCCTCCTTTGGCTGCTCCTCCCTCCCTCCCACCTATATATATGTGGGGAGGTGGCGCCACACAAGGACACAACATTGTCTTAGCCGTGTGCGGCGCCCCCTTCCACCGTTTACTCCCTCGGTCATATTTTCGTAGTGCTTAGGCGAAGCCCTGCGGAGATCACATCACCATCACCGTCATCACGCCGTCGTGCTGTCGGAACTCATCTACTACCTCACCGTCTTGCTGGATCAAGAAGGTGGAGGACGTCTGATGACCCACAAGTATATGGGATCAATTGTAGCATTTTCGATAAGTAAGAGTGTCGAACCCAACGAGGAGCAGAAGGAAATGACAAGCGGTTTTCAGCAAGGTAATGTCTGGAAGTACTGAAATTGTAAGTAGCAGAGTAGTTCGATAGCCAGATAATTTGTAACAAGCAAGTAACAATAGTAGTAACAAAAGTGCAGCAAGCTAGCCCAATCCTTTTGAGGCAAAGGATAGGCCAAAACGGTCTCTTATAATAAGCAGAGCGTTCTTGAGGGTACACGGGAATTTCATCTAGTCACTTTCATCATGTTGGTTTGATTCGTGTTCGCTACTTTGATAATTTGATATGTGGGTGGACTGGTGCTTAGGTGCTGTTCTTACTTGAAGAAACCTCCTACTTATGATTAACCCCCTCGCAAGAATCCGCAACTACGAGAAAAGTATTAAGAATAAATTCTAACCATAGCATTAACCTTTTGGTTCCAATCGGTCCCTTACGGAATAGCGCATAAACTAGGGTTTAAGCTTCTGTCACTCTCGCAACCCATCATCTAATAACTACTCTACAATGCATTCCCTTAGGCCCAAATATGGTGAAGTGTCATGTAGTCGACGTTCACATGACACCACTAAGGGAATCAAAACACACATACTATCAAAATATCGAACACATATCAAGTTCACATGATTACTTGCAACATGATTTCTCCCGTGACCTCAAGAATGAAAGTAACTACTCACAAATGATAATCATGCTCAAGATCAGAGGGGTATTAAATAGCATATTGGATCTGAACATATAATCTTCCACCAAATAAACCATATAGTAATCAACTACAAGATGTAATCAACACTACTAGTCACCCACAAGCACCAATCTATAGTTCCGGTACAAAGATTGAACACAAGAGATGAACTAGGGTTTGAGAGGAGATGGTGCTGTTGAAGATGTTGATGGAGATTTCCCTCCCCAAGATGGGAGAGTTGTTGGTGATGATGATGACGATGATGTCCCCCTCCGGGAGGGAAGTTCCCCCGGCGGAATCGCTCCGCCGAAGGGCAAAAATGCTCCTGCCCAAGTTCCGCCTCGAGACGGCGGCGCTCCGTCCCGAAAGTCCTCTGTTGATTTTTTCTAGGTCAAAATGACTTATATACCAGAAGATGGGCACCAGAGGTGGGCCGAGGGGAGCACAACCCACCAGGGCGCGCCTGGGCTCCCTGGCGTGCCCAGGTGGGTTGTGCCCACCTGATGGGCCCCTCTGGTACTTATTGGCTCCAATATTTCTCATTTATTCTATAAAAAATCCCTGTAAAGTTTCAGCTCATATGGAGTTGTGCAGAATAGGTAGCCTGACGTAGCTTTTTCAGGTCCAGATTTCCAGCTACCGGAATTCTCCCTCTTTGTGTGTACCTTGCATATTATGAGAGAAAAGGCATTAGAATTACTCCAAAAAGCATTATTATGCATAAAAACATCATAAATAACAGTAGGAAAACATGATGCAAAATGGACGTATCAACTCTCCCAAGCTTAGACCTCGCTTGTCCTCAAGCGAAAACCGAAATCGAAAAACATGTCCACACGCTTAGAGAGAGAGGTGTCGATAAAAACAAAATACGAACATTGAAGCATCATGTAATTTTATTATAACAACAACAAACTTTAACATAAAACTTTTATCATAGAACTTTTATCATAGACTTCTCATGAATAAGTAACAATTCATCACACAATCGAAGTATAAAGCATAAACTCTATTAGAAACCAACAAACTATGTTCTTAGTCAACTTTGCAACTACAATTCTTTATCTTTTCAGGAAGGGTCACGTATCGGAGCCTTTAGGCATGTCCACATACTCAACCATCATATAGTCTTCTATGATTGCTAACACACACCGCATACACATGAGAAAAATGTTTCAACCGGACACATAGAAAGATAGGGGCTTATAGTTTCGCCTCCCAACGTATTCACCTCAAGGGTGATGTCAACAATAATAACTCAAGCTACCCATGTTCAACTGGACATATGTGCTTAGATCTTTCCTCACCACATGATACTTGCCAAAGGAGAAAAATAAAAGGAAAAGAGAGAAGAACTTTGACTCTTGCGTAAAAGTAAATACATACAAGTTAAAGATAGGCCCTTTGCAGAGGGAAGCAGAGGTTGCCATGCGCTTATTTGTTTGTATGCTCAACCCCTTAATGCAAAAGAACGTCACGTTATATTGCCCCTTGTGATGGCAACCTTTATTTTGCAGTCTGTCGCTTTTATTCTTCACCATCACAAGTTCGTACAACACTCAATTTTCTCTTACACTAAATGATCTCACACTTTTAGAAGCAATTTTTATTGCCTTATTACACCGATGACAACTTACTTGAAGGATCTTACTCAATCCATAGGTAGATATGGTGGACTCTCGAAAATAAGATTTGGGTTTAAGGGTTTTTTGGATGCACAAGTAGTATCTCTACTTTGTGCGGAATTTTTGGCTAGCAAAGATGGGGGCAAGCACCACATGTTGAAGGATCTATGACAAAATAACTTCTATGTGAATATGAACAAACATAAATCATTAAGTTGTCTTCCTTGTCCAACGTCCACAATTTTGGCATATAATATTTTGATGGGGGCTCACAATCACAAAAGATTTCCATGATAGTGTATTTATATGTGAATCTTCTCTTCCCTTATTAATTCTTTCATGAGTTGCATCATTGACTAATGCTATGTTTGTCAATCTCTAATAAAATTTTCTACTTATACTTTTCCTTATGTGGAGTTATCATCTACCATAGGATTAGCATGTGATCTTTTCATTTATTTCCTTTCTCTTTATTGAAACATGAAAGTAAAGAAAGCAAAAACTCAAGCTAAACTTTATTATATATCTCACACACGATTACAAGGATGGATTACTAAGCAAGCTCTAAAAAAGAAAGGATCGAACTAAACTTTTATTCATCTAAAGCAAAAGATAACCATGGATCAAACTAAGAAAAGTAAAGGCAAAAGATAGTCGGGGTGATATGATACCGGGGCACCTCCCCCAAGCTTGGCAGAAGCCAAGGGGAGTGCCCATACCCGATACTCAATTTTCTTTTGGTGATGAAGAAGGAGGTGGTGGTGATGATGAAGTAGAAGCGATCCTGTCCTTCAAGATCAAGAGAGTCTCCAATCTACGGATGACGCTCCGGAGGAAGATGATGTGCTCTTGATGCAGAATATTTTCACGAGTGAGATATTTATTTTGCACATGAACCGTTTCGATTATCAGAAAGGCTTCAATCTCAGTAGGGGTAAGATGAGCATAGTAAGGTTTAAGGATATCTTCTTCTTCCTCCTTGGCAGGCAGTGCTTGTTCGATCACCGGCGTTTGATCTCCGGTAGCCTCCTTGCCGTTGTCCTCCTTGGCTGCTCCGACGGCCTCTTCCCTCTTTAGCTTGATCTTCATCAACCAAGCATCCTCTTCCACATTGTTAGAGGAAGAAGAAGACATGATGCCTGGCTTAACAGATCTGACAAAAAACAGCAAGAAAAGAGAACAGGAGATTTCTCCGCGATACGGAGGTCAATAGGTTCGGGGGGTATATAAAGATTTTTTTTATCTTGGGAAACAAGCAAACGGAAGAAAAATGGAGTCCGGAAGGTACCCGAGGTGGGCACAACCCACCTGGGCGCGCCTGGCAAGCCAAGCACGCCCTGGTGTCTTGTGCCCACTAGGGGTGCCTTCCTGGTTGCTTCTTATTTTCCTAATTTTCTAAATATTCCAAAACTGACAAAACATATTTTTATGGATTTTTCGGAGTCCGTTTACTTACCGTATCACGTACCTCCTCTTTTTCACGATTCTGGAGTGTTCCGGAAGGACTCTTTTATGTGTTCTTCCGGTGTCATAGTTTGGATAATATTACTTTCAACATTAATGGGCGTACGTGAGATATAATGTTTTATTCGTTGCCCATTAACAACCTTCGGGTTAGTGCCTTCGGCATTATTTATTTTGATAGCTCTAGACCGATAAACCTCCTTGATAACATAGGGTCCTTCCCATTTGGAGAGGAGTTTTACTGCAAAGAATCTGAAACGAGAGTTGTACAAAAGAACATATTCTCCAACTTTGAACTCACGCTTTTGGATTCATTTATCATGCCATCTTTTAACTTTTTCTTTAAATAACTTGGCATTTTCATAAGCTTGGGTTCTCCATTCATCTAATGAGCTAATATCAAATAACCTCTTTTCACCGGCAACTTTGAAATCATAGTTGAGTTCTTTAATTGCCCAGTATGCTTTATGTTCTAACTCAAGAGGCAAATGACCAGCTTTTCCATAAACCATTTTATAAGGAGACATACCCATAGGATTTTTATATGCTGTTCTATAAGCCCAAAGTGCATCATCTAATTTCTTAGACCAATTTTTCCGGGACCTATTGACAGTCTTTTGCAAAATTAATTTTATTTCTCTATTGCTAAGTTCAACTTGACCACTAGACTGAGGACGATAGGGTGATGCAATTCTATGGTTAACATCATACTTGGCAAGCAGTTTACGGAAAGCACCATGAATAAAGTGTGAACCACCATCAGTCATTAAATATCTAGGGACTCCTAACCTTGGGAAAATAACTTCCTTAAGCATTTTAATAGAGGTGTTGTGATCAGCACTACTGGTTGGAATAGCTTCTACCCACTTAGTAACATAATCAACATCAACCAAAATATGAGTATACCCTTTAGAGGAAGGAAAAGGTCCCATGAAATCAAATCCCCAAACATCAAATGGTTCAACAGCAAGAGAATAATTCATAGGCATTTCTTGACGCTTACCGATATTACCTATTCTTTGACATTCATCACAAGATAAGACGAACTTACGAGCATCCTTGAAGAGAGTGGGCCAATAAAAACCAGATTGCAATACCTTATGAGCAGTTCTGTCTCCCGCATGATGTCCTCCATAAGCTTCGGATTGACATTTCCGTAGGATTTGTCCCTGTTCATGCTCAGGTACACAACGTCTAATAATACCATCTACTCCTTCTTTATAAAGATGTGGGTCATCCAAGAAGTAATCTCTTAAATCATAGAAGAATTTTTTCTTTTGTTGGTATGTAAAGCTTGGTGGTAAATATTTAGCAACAATGTAATTAGCATAATCAGCATACCAAGGAGTGTTATTAGAAACATTTATTGCAGCTAACTGCTCATCAGGAAAGCTATCATCAATAGGTAGTGGGTCATCAAGGACATTTTCAAGCCTAGACAAGTTATCAGCTACGGGATTCTCTGCTCCTTTTCTATCAGTAATATGCAAATCAAATTCTTGTAGCAAGAGAACCCACCTAATGAGTCTAGGTTTAGCATCTTTCTTTTCCATAAGATATTTTATAGCAGCATGATCGGTGTGAACAGTCACTTTAGAATCAACAATGTAGGATCTAAATTTATCACAAGCAAACACAACTGCTAAGAATTCTTTTTCAGTAGTAGCATAATTTCGTTGGGCACTGTCTAGAGTTTTACTAGCATAATGGATAACATTTAGTTTCTTATCAACTCTTTGTCCTAGAACAGCTCCAACAGCATAATCACTAGCATCACACATAGTTTCAAAAGGCAAGTTCCAATCAGGTGGTTGAATAATAGGTGCAGTAATTAAGGCTTTCTTGAGTTTTTCGAAGGCTTCTAAACAATCATCATCAAAACGAAAGTAGTGTCCTTTTGCAAAAGATTTGTAAGGGGCCTAGAAATTTTAGAAAAGTCTTTGATAAATCTCCTATAGAAACCAGCATGACCAAGGAAACTACGAATACCTTTGATATCTTTAGGACATGGCATTTTCTCAATTGCATCAACCTTAGCTTTGTCCACGTCAATACCTCTTTCAGAAATTTTATGGCCCAAAGCAATACCTTCATTAACCATAAAGTGGCACTTCTCCCAATTCAACACAAGATTTGTTTGCTCACATCTCTATAAAACTCGATCAAGGTTGCTTAAACAATCATCAAAAGACTTCCCATAAACAGAAAAGTCATCCATGAAATTCTCAACAATCTTTTCACAAAAGTCAGAGAATATAGCAGTCATACATCTTTGAAAGGTAGCAGGTGCATTGCATAAACCAAAAGGCATACGTCTATAAGCATAAGTTCCAAAGGGACAAGTGAAAGTGGTCTTTTCTTGATTAGGTTGAGAAACATGTATTTGTGAAAAACCAGAATATCCATCTAGGAAACAAAAATGTGCGTGCTTTGACAATCTTTCTAGAATTTGATCAATAAAAGGCAAAGGGTAATGATCTTTTCTAGTTGCTTTGTTTAATTTTCCAAAATCAATCACCATTCTATAGCCTGTAACAATTCTTTGTGGGATGAGTTCATTTTTTCATTAGGAATAACAGTAATTCCTCCCATCTTAGGGACACAATGAACAAGACCTACCCACCTACTATTAGCTATAGGATAGATTATACCTGCTTCCAGAAGTTTTAATATTTCCATTCTTACCACTTCTTTCATCTTCGGATTTAACCAACGTTGGTGATCAACAACGGGTTTAGCATCAGGTTCCATATTAATTTTTTTGCTGACATAGAGTGGGACTAATGCCCTTAAGATCATCAAGAGTACATCCAATAGCAACTCGGTGCTTCCTTAGAACTTTCAATAGTCTTTCTTCTTCATGTTCTGAAAGGTTAGCACTAATAATAACAGGATATATCTTTTTCTCATCAAGATAAGCTTATTTCAAAGTGTCTGGCAATTGTTTTAATTCAAACATAGGATCACCTTTAGGTGGAGGAGGACCTCCTAGAGTTTCAATAGGCAAATTGTGTTTAAGCAGAGGACGTTGTTCAAAGAAAATCTCATCTATTTCATTTCTTTCATGCATATGTAAATCATTTTCATGGTCTAGCAGATATTGTTCTAAAGGATCAGTAGGAGGCACAACAATAGAAGCAAGACCAATTATTTCATCCTTACTAGCCAATTCTTTTTTATGAGGTTTTCTACTAAACTTGGAAAAGTTAAACTCATGAGACTCATCACCAAAACTGACACCGAAAGTTTGTTTCATACAATCTATTTTAGCATTAACGGTGTTCAAGAAAGGTCTACCGAAGATAATGGGACAAAAATCATCTTGTGGAGAACCAAGAACAAGAAAATCAATAGGGTATTTTATTTTCCCACACAAGACTTCAACATCTCTAACAATCCCAATTGGTGATATGGTGTCTCTATTAGCAAGTTTAATAGTAACATCTATGTCTTCTATCTCAGCGGGTGCTATGTCATTCATAATTTCTTGATATAAGGTAAAGCGAATAGCACTCACGCTATCACCTATGTCGCATAAACCATGATAACAATGATATCCTATTTTAACTGAGACAATGGGCATGCCAACAATGGGTCTACGAATATCTGACTTATCAGGTTTGACAATTCTAGTAGCTTCATTACAGAAGTAAATAACATGCCCATCTATGTTTTCTTCTAGGAGATCCTTAACCATAGCAACACTGGGTTCTACTTTGATTTGTTCATCAGGTTTAGGTGTTCTAATATAACTTTTGTTGACCACAGTTGAAACTTTAGCATGTTCCTTTATCCTAACAGGGAAAGGTGGTTTCTCAATATAAGCAGTAGGAACAACTGGATCAACATTATAAATAATAGTTTCCTCTTTAGCTGGTACCAGTTCTTTAATTTCCTTTTTAATAGGTGGGTGATATTTAAACCACTTCTCCTTGGGGAGATCAACATGAGTAGCAAATGATTCACAAAAGGAGGCTACTATCTCAGAGTCAAGTCCATATTTAGTGCTAAACTTTTGAAAAGCATCGGTATTCATAAAAGATTTAACACAATCATACTTAAGCTTAATACCTGACTCTTTACCTTCGTCGAGTTCCCAATCTTCAGAGTTGCATTTAATTCTTTCTAAAAGATCCCACTGGAATTCAATGGTCTTCTTCATAAAGGAACCAGTATAAGAAGTATCAAGCATGGATTGATCTTCACGAGAAAGCCGAGCATAAAAATTCTGAATAATAATTTCTCTTGAGAGCTCATGATTGGGGCATGAATATAACATTGAATTAAGCCTCCCCCAAGCTAGAGCGATACTTTCTCCTTCACGAGGCCAAAAATTATATATGTAATTCCGGTCACGATGAACTAGATGCATAGGATATTTTTTTTGGTGAAACTCCAATTTCAATCGATTCCAATTCCAAGATCCAATATCATCGCATAGCCTATACCATGCCAATGCCTTTCCCTTCAAAGATGAAGTGAAAACCTTCTTCTTAACTTCATCCCCGGGTAAACCTGCAAGCTTAAACAATCCACAAATTTCTTCCACATATATCAAGTGCATATCAGGATGTTCGGTTCCATCTCCTGCATAAGGATTAGGTAGCAGTTGTTCTATCATACCCGAAGGAATTTCATATTCAATATTTTAAGTTGGTGTAGTAGGTTGAGGGGTAACTAATTATGGTTCCGGTCAAGGTGAAGATACCCCGAACAAACCCCTCAAAGGATTGTTTTCCATAGTAACAAGTGACAATAAATTTCAGCACGTAGTAATAATTTTCCCCTACCAATTTCCACTTACCAAAAGCGCTTCACTCCCCGGCAACGGCGCCAGAAAATAGCCTTGATGACCCACAAGTATATGGGATCAATTGTAGCCTTTTCGATAAGTAAGAGTGTCGAACCCAACGAGGAGCAGAAGCAAATGACAAGCGGTTTTCAGCAAGGTAATGTCTGGAAGTACTGAAATTGTAAGTAGCAGAGTAGTTTGATAGCCAGATAATTTGTAACAAGCAAGTAACAATAGTAGTACCAATAGTGCAGCAAGGTAGCCCAATCCTTTTGAGGCAAAGGACAGGCCAAACGGTCTCTTATAATAAGCAAAGCGTTCTTGAGGGTACACGGGAATTTCATCTAGTCACTTTCATCATGTTGGTTTGATTCGTGTTCGCTACTTTGATAATTTGATATGTGGGTGGACCGGTTCTTAGGTGTTGTTCTTACTTGAAGAAACCTCCTACTTATGATTAACCCCCTCGCAAGCATCCGCAACTACGAGAAAAGTATTAAGAATAAATTCTAACCATAGCATTAAAGTTTTGGATCCAATCGGTCCCTTACGGAATAGCGCATAAACTAGGGTTTAAGCTTCTGTCACTCTCGCAACCCATAATCTAATAAATACTCCACAATGCATTCCCTTAGGCCAAAATATGGTGAAGTGTCATGTAGTCGACGTTCACATGACACCACTAAGGGAATCACAACACACATACTATCAAAATATCGAACACATATCAAGTTCACATGATTTCTCCCGTGACCTCAAGAACGAAAGTAACTACTCACAAATGATAATCATGCTCAAGATCAGAGGGGTATTAAATAGCATATTGGATCTGAACATATAATCTTCCACCAAATAAACCATATAGTAATCAACTACAAGATGTAATCAACACTACTAGTCACCCACAAGCACCAATCTATAGTTCCGGTACAAAGATTGAACACAAGAGATGAACTAGGGTTTGAGAGGAGATGGTGCTGTTGAAGATGTTGATGGAGATTGCGCTCCCCAAGATGGGAGAGTTGTTGGTGATGATGATGACAATGATTTCCCCCTCCGGGAGGGAAGTTCCCCCGGCAGAATTGCTCCGCCGGAGGGCAAAAGTGCTCCTGCCCAAGTTCCGCCTCGAGACGGCGACGCTCTGTCCCAAAAGTCCTCTCTTGATTTTTTTCTAGGTCAAAATGACTTATATACCAGAAGATGGGCACCGGAGGTGGGCCGAGGGGAGCACAACCGACCAGGGCGCGCCTGGGCTCCTTGGCGCGCCCAGGTGGGTTGTGCCCACCTGGTGGGCCCCCTCTAGTACTTATTGGCTCCAATATTTCTCATTTATTCCATAAAAAATCCCCGTAAAGTTTCAGCTCATTTGGAGTTGTGCAGAATAGGTAGCCTGACGTAGCTTTTTCAGGTCCAGATTTCCAGCTGCCGGAATTCTCGCTCTTTGTGTGTACCTTGCATATTATGAGAGAAAAGGCATTAGAATTACTCCAAAAACCATCATTATGCATAAAAACATCATAAATAATAGTAGGAAAACATGATGCAAAATGGACATATCAACGTCCCAGAGCTGAACGTGTGCAGAACGCGGAGGTGCCGTGCGTTCGGTACTTGATCGGTTGGAGCGCGAAGAAGTTCGACTACATCAACCGCGTTGTCAAACGCTTTTGCTTATGGTCTACGAGGGTATGTAGACATACTCTCCCCCTCGTTGCTATGCATCTCCATGGATAGATCATTGCGTGTGCGTAGAATTTTTTTGTTTTCCATGCAACGTTCCCCAACTGTGGCATCCGAGCCAGGTCTATGCATAGATGATATGCACAAGTAGAACACAAAGAAGTTGTGGGCGGTGATGTTCATACTGCTTACCACCAACGTCTTATTTTGATTCGGCGGCATTGTGGGATGAAGCGGCCCGGACCAACCTTACATGTCCACGTACATGAGACTGGTTCCACCGACTGACATGCAACTTGTTTTGCATAAAGGTGGCTGGCGGGTGTCTGTTTCTCGTACTTTAGTTGAATCGAATTTGACTACGGCCGGTCCTTGAAGAAGGTTAAAACAGCAAACTTGATGAATCACCGTTGTGGTTTTTGCGTAGGTAAGAACGGTTCTTGCTAGAAGCCCGTAGCATCCACGTAAAACTTGCAACAACAAAGTAGATGACGTCTAACTTGTTTTTGCAGGGCATGTTGTGATGTGATATGGTCAAGATATGATGTGATATATGTTGATGTATGAGATGATCATGTTTTGTAATATCGACAACCAGCAGGAGCCTTAGGGTTGTCTCTTTATTGTATGAAGTGCAAGCGCCACTTAATTACTTTACTTTATCACTATGCGTTAGCGATAGTTGTAGAAGCCATAGTTGGCGTGACGACCTCGACACAATGACGCTACGATGGAGATCAAGGTGTCAAGCCGGTGACGATGGAGATCATGACATTGCTTTGGAGATGGAGATTAAAAGCATGAGATGATGATGGCCATATCATGTCACATATTTTGATTGCATGTGATGTCTATCTTTTATGCATCTTATTTTTCTTAGAACGGTGGTAGCATTATAGGATGATCCCTTCACTAAATTTCAAGGTAAAAGTGTTCTCCCTGAGTATGCACCGTTGCTGCAGTTTGTCGTTTCGAGACACCACGTGATGATCGGGTGTGATAGACTCTACGTTCACATACAACGGGTGTAAGCCAGATTTACACACGCGGAATACTTGGGTTAAACTTGACGAGCCTAGCATGTACTGACATGGCCTCGGAACACTGGAGACTGAAAGGTCGAACATGAATCATATAGTAGATATGATCAGCATAGAGATGTTCACCATTGATGACTACCCAATCTCACGTGATGATCGGACATGGGTTAGTTGATATGGATCATGTATCACTTAGACAACTTGAGGGATGTTGATTTAAGTGGGAGTTCATTAGTAATTTGATTAATTGAACTTAATTTATCATGAACTTAGTCCTGATAGTATTTGCAAATCTATGTTGTAGATCAATAGCTTGCAATATAGCTCTCCTATGTTTTTGATATATTCCTAGTGAAAAATAAGTTGAAAGATGATAGTAGCAATGATGCGGACTGGGTCCGTGATCTGAGGATTATCCCCATTGCTGCATAGAAGAATTATGTCCTTGATGCACCGCTAGGTGACAGACCTGTTGTAGGAGCAGATGCAGACGTTATGAATGTTTGACAAGCTCGATATGATGACTACTTGATAGTTTAGTGCGCCATGCTTTACGGCTTAGAACCGGGACTTCAAAAACGTTTTGAATGCCACGGCGCATATGAGATGTTCCAAGAGCTGAAAATTGGTATTTCAGACTCATGCCCGTGTCGAGAGGTATGAGACCTCTGACAAGTACTTTGCCTACAAGATGGAGGTGAATAGCTCAGCCAGTGAGCATGTGCTCAGAATGTTTGAGTACTACAATCGCTTGAATCAAGTGGGAGTTAATCTTCCAGATAAGATAGTGATTGACAGAGTTCTCTAGTCACTATCAGCAAGCTACTAGAACTTCGTGATGAACTATAATATGCAATTGATGGCGAAAACGATTCCCGAGCTCTTCGCGATGCTGAAATCGGCGAAGGTAGAAATCAAGAAAGAAGATCAAGTGTTGATGGTTAATAAGACCACTAGTTTCAAGAAAAAGGGCAAGGGATAGAAAGGGAACTTCAAGAAGAATGGCAAGCAAGTTGCCACTCCCGTGAAGAAGCCCAAAGCTAGACCCAAGCCTGAAACTGAGTGCTTCTACTGCAAAGGAAATGGTCACTGGAAGCGGAACTGCCCCAAACATTTGGCGGATAAGAAGGATGTCAAAGTGAACAAAGGTATATTTGATATACAGATTATTGATGTGTACCTTACTAGTGTTCGTAGTAGCCCCTGGGTATTTGATACCAGTTCAGTTGCTAAGATTAGTAACTTGAAACATGAGTTGCAGAATGAACAGAGACTAGTTAAGGCCGAGGTGATGATGTGTGTTGGAAGTGATTCCAAGGTTGATAAGATCACCATCGCACACTCCCTCTACCTTCGGGATTAGTGTTGAACTTAAATAAATGTTATTTGGTGTTTGCGTTGAGCATGCATATGATTGGATCATGTTTATTGCAATACGGTAATTCATTTAAGTCAGAGAATAATTGTTGTTCTGTTTACATGAATAAAGCCTTCTATGGTCATACACCCAATTTAAATGGTTTATTGAATCTCGATCGTAGTGATGCACATATTCATAATAATGATGCAAAAAGATGCAAAGTTGATAATGATAGTGCAACATATTTGTGGCACTACCGTTTAGGTCATATTGGTGTAAAGCGCATGAAGCAACTCCATGCAGATGGGCTTTTGGAATCACTTGATTAAGAATCATTTGATGCTTGCGAACCATGCCTTATGGGCAAGATGACTAAAACTCCGTTCTTCGGAACAATGGAGCGAGCTAATGACTTATTGGAAATAATACATACCGATGTATGCGGTCTGATGAGTGTTGAAGCACGCGGCAGGTATCATTATTTTCTGACCTTCACAGATGATTTGAGTAGGTATGGATATATCTACTTGATGAAACATAAGTCTGAAACATTTGAAAAGTTCAAAGAATTTCAGAGTGAAGTGGAGAATCATCGTAACAAGAAAATAAAGTTTCTATGATCCGATCACGGAGGCGAATATTTGAGTTACGAGTTTGGCCTTCATTTAAAACAATGTGGAATTGTTTCACAACTCACGCACCTGGAACACCACAGCGTAATGGTGTGTCCGAACGTCGTAACGGTACTTTATTAGATATGGTGCGTTCTATGATGTCTCTTACCGATTTACCACTATCGTTTTGGGGTTATGCATTAGAGACAGCTGCATTCACATTAAATAGAGCACCGTCTAAATCCATTGAGACGACATCGTATGAATTGTGGTTTGGCAAGAAACCTAAGCTATCGTTTCTTAAAGTTTAGGGATGCGACGCTTATGTCAAAAGGCTTCAGCCTGATAAGCTCGAACCTAAATCGGAGAAGTGCGTCTTCATAGGATACCCTAAAGAAACTATTGGGTACACCTTCTACCACATATCCGAAGGCAAGATCTTTGTTGCTAAGTTTGGGTCCTTTCTAGAGAAGGATTTTCTCTCGAAAGAAGTGAGTGGGAGGAATCACTACTGGAATCAGCTTCTTTGCCGTCCGCCACGGCGGACGGCAAAGGCATAGATCACGGACGGCAAACCTCTTTGCCGTCCGCCAGCAGACGGCAAAATGTCCGGATGAACACGTGCCAGCAAAGGCCTTCTTTGCCGTCCGCTTCCTGGAAACGGACGGCAAAGGATTGTGCCATCCGCCTCTGGTGGCCAGCAGACGGCAAAGATCGTGGACGGCAGTGAGGTGGGGTGAGGGCCGTTAGGGGTTAACGGCGTGTTTTGCCGTCAGCCAGCGGACGGCAAAGAGGCTAACGTCTTTGCCGTCCGCTGGCAGACGGCAAAGTGCTCAAACATGCCAGTCCCAGGAATCACAGGTAGCTGCCACGTGGCATGTTTGCCGTCAGCTAGCTGACGGCAAAGAGCCTGTACATCCCTGTTTTTAATTTAATTCATTCAATTTGACAGCAATTCGCAGATATACATATATACACAACAAGCATATCCAACACACTAGTTTCATCATATATACATACATAACCAACACATATATAGTTCCATCATTACATATTACAAAAGTTTCACATTGTTCATCCAACACCGTTATCCATCCATCCATATAACAAGTTCCAACCATGCAAGTTCATTGATACAAAATAAAAGCACAAATGGAAAAGAAGCACTCCATCCATGCAAGCTTCCGTGAATTAAATCAAATCTGCAAAATGATAAACAAGATGTTAGAAGAAGAAGAATAAAATGAAGAAGAAGAACAAGACTATAAGAAGTAAGCATACTTAAGTAAAATGGAGCTAACCTAGAAGAAAATGAAGAAGAAGAAGAAGAAGAAGAAGAAGAAGACTAGAAGAATAGTAGAAGAAGACTAGAAGAATAAGAAGAAGAAGAAGAAGAAGAAGAAGACTATAAGCTTATTATGTAAACTTGGTCATTTTGTGCTAACATAAGTAATTTTGGAGTTAACCTATAGGAAAGTAAGCATAGTAGAGATAACTTAGCATATTAGAGCTAACATAGGTAACTAAGCATATTAGAGCTAACATAGGTAACCAAGCATATTAGAGCTAACTTAGAGCTAACTTATGTCATTTCGGAGGAAACAAAGCTAAGTATATATAGATCATTTTGGAGATCAAACATACCTGACATAGTTCAGTTCTCATTGTTCTTCTCCTTCTCCTTCCTCAGCCTGATACGCCAAGAGCGGCGAGGCGGTGGAGGCAGTGGGATGTAGTCTTCTACCACAATTTGCGTGGTCATGTCGCCCAGCTGTGGGATCGCTGGCGCCACCACCGGCGCGAGGTCATTGTCAGGCACCACCACCATCGCAAGGCCATCTTCAGGCAGGACAGGCACGACCATCGCTAGGTCATCCTCAGCCACCACCATCGCTAGGTCATCCTCAGCCTGATGCCTACTCTGCTCCTCTTCTTCCCCACTCCTATCCGGATCATCCTCCTTGCTGTTGCTTTTGCTACAGCCAGAATCGCTGTTGCTTTTGCTACAGCCAGAATCGCTGCTGCTTTGGCTGTAGCCAGTGTCGCTGCTGCTGCTCCCATTGCCTGTCCAAATGCAACAATGACCGTTAACAATCGATGCGAGACAAAGCCAAATGTAGAGGAATAAGAAGAGGCAGAACGTACTGGCATCATCGTCGTCAGCGTAGCGCATGCGACACATAGTCGCGTTGAACACCTTCATGATGAGCATGGTGGCGTCGTCGTCGTACCTGAAGAGAAGGAAGTACCCCTGCCGCAGGTCGTAGGCACGGTAGAACTTCTCCCAGCCACAACACAGGTACATGTGGCCCTCCTTGATCACCAACTCCACGTCCCACAGCCTGCGAAACCCGCTGCCGGCCTGTTGCAGCTTCATATTATTTGGCGGATCTTCACCCAGCATGTTCATAAAAGTGTCAGGCAGCCTCTGCAGTTTGGGACAATGAGTGATGTAGCAAACAACAGAGTTATCATAATGAGATCGGTGAAGGGGAGATCTCTCCTTTTATATACCTGCCTCGTGGATGATACTGAAGTCCCAAGTATGATACTGAAGAACTCAAAAGCATCCAACTCGTACTCCGGTGTGGCAGAGCGGAGTCTGCGGTGGCGGCTTCCCCCCATCTTTGATAAGTAGCAGAAGATAATCAACTACACCAAGTTATCATTTCTCATTCAAAAAACAATGCACTTGTGGACATATGATGGCTCTAGTTGAATTTATTAGTAGCACTAGTCGTCAAAAATGTTGACTTTAGTTGAATTTCATATAATAACTATTTTAACTTCTTTGGGTCAGCAAACTAGGCAACTAGCTAGCAGTATAAAAACATTCAACTAAAGAAAAGAAAGAAACTGCAAAACGTGGCGGAACCCTAAATAAGAAAGTATAAAAACGTGTATTTTTCTTCTTCTTCCCCTCTTCTGGAAAAAAGAGGAGGAGGGGGGGAAGAGGAGGGAAGGGAGGAGGGGCAGAGGAGGGGAGGAGGGAGGAGGAGGCGGACGGAGGAGGAGGAGGAGGAGGAGGAGGAGGATGGAGGGGGGAGGAGGATGGAGGAGGAGGAGGAGGAGGGGGAGGAGGAGGAGGAGGAGGAGGAGGAGGGGGAGGAGAGGGGGAGAAGAAGAGGAAGAGGAGGAAGGGAAGGGCAAGCGTCGTAGGGGACCGTATGGTACGTGGTGTGGGCTTTTTCAACTTTTGTAACTTATTATTTTCAATATGTAAAATATATAAAAAAAAACAACTAATTGTTTTAGTATCTAAAAATAATATAGAAAGAATATGGCAGGAGAGGGGAGGGTTTTTAGTGGTGAAGCGGATGATATGGTGAATTCGAGGGTGCTGTTGACTTCGGTGTCGTTCTGAGGAGGGAGGGGAGGAAGCAGAGGAAGAGAAAGCGAAGAAGGAAGAGCAGAGAAGGATTGCGCCGTGTTCGGCGTTTAAGGCTGTTTCTTCTTTCTTATTCTGTTTTTCTCTTAGCCCTCCTATTCCTCCCTCCTCCTCCTCCTTCTACTCTTCTTCTTCGAAACTAAAACTAAAACTAATCAAAATAAAAAAACTAAAAATAAAACTAAAACTAAACTGAAAACTAAAAACTAAAAGTAAAACTATAACTAAAACAGAAACTAAATTAACTAAAAGAAACTAAAATAAAATAAACTAAAAAAAGGGGGGGAAAGATCACTCACCTGCAGGCAGGGGATCGCCGGTGGAGGGGGAGCGGCGCACGGGGGGGGGGGAAGCCAGGAGGGAGGGAAAGCACGGGGAGGCGGGAGAGGGGCCGAGGCGGCGAGGCACAGAGGCAGGGATGGCGAAAGCGATCGGATCCCAGGAGGGACGGAAGGCGGGAGGCGCGCGAGCACACCGCACACTCAGGAGAGAGGAGGACGGCAGAAGAAAGGGACTCGGAAGGAGGAGAGGAAACACGGGGACGCGGGGGAGACTGGAAAACGTGAAAGAAGGCTAGGAACGGGGAAGGAAAAGAAGGGGATGACGGGCGGAGGGTGGAGCTAGGAAGGAAGGGGAGAGGAGGGAAGGAGAGGGGAAAGTGCGGAACGGAGGAGGCACGGGGGGGGGCACGAGGGAGAGGCCAGGAGGAGGGGGAGGAGGAGGAGGCGGTGGTGATGAGAAGGGGCAGGGGGAATGGGAGGGAGGGGGGGGGAGGACGAACAGTGGCGATGAGGGGCCCGGCGGGGGGTGGTGGGGGCGCGGTGGTCTCATCGGGGAGAGAGGGCAGAAAGAGAGAGAGAGAGAGGGAAGGAGGGGTGGGGATCCGTTAGTTAGGTTATCTCTTTGCCGTCCGCCCCCCTTTGCCGTCACTTTTTTTCTCTTTGCGTCCGCTAGCAGACGGCAAAGAGGGGGCCGTTAGTTTTTTTTCTAAGCAGTCGTTAGTGGGGCCCACCTCTCTCTTTGCCGTCCGCCAACTGACGGCAAAGATTCTTTGCGTCCGCTAGCCGACAAGCAAAAAACTGGTGATGGCAAAGACCTTCTTTGCCATCAGCCAGTTCTTTGCCGTCCGTTTTCGTAAGCGGACGGCAAAGACCTTCTTTGCTGTCAGCCAGCAGATGGCAAAGAAGTGGCAGACGGCAAAGAAGTGGATTCCAGTAGTGATGTAGAACTTGATGAAGTAATTGTGCCTTCTCTTGAATTGGAGAGTAGCATATCACAGAAAACCGTTCCCGTGATGCCTACACCAACCAGAGAGGAAGCAAATGATAATGATCATGAAACTTCAGATCAAGTTACTACAAAACCTCGTAGGTCGACCAGAGCAAGATCCGCACCATTGTGGTACGGTAATCCTGTTCGGAAGTATGTTACAGACCAAGGTGGACCTATGAACTATGAAGAAGCTATGATGAGCCCAGATTCCGACAGATGGCTGAGGCCATGGAAATCTGAGATAGGATCCATGAGGGAAACAAAGTGTGGACTTTGGTGGACTTGCCCGATGATCGGCAAGCCATAGAAATAAAATGGTCTTTAGAAGAAAGACTGACGCTGATGGTAATGTTACTATCTACAAAGCTCGACTTGTTGCGAAAGGTTTTCGAGAAGTTCAAGGAGTTGACTACGATGAGACTTTCTCACCCGTAGCAATGCTTAAGTCTGTCCGAATCATGTTAGCAATTGCCGCATTTTATGATTATGAAATCTAGCCCTGTCATCAAATCCTGATTCAACAAAGCCATGCCAGCTGTTGTTGGTCGTTCCTCCGATTCAAAGTTCTTTGGATTCCAAAAAGCATAAATGGATGTCAAAACTGCATTCTTAATGGATATCTTAAAGAAGAGTTGTATATGATGCAACCAGAAGGTTTTGTCGATCCTAAAGGTACTAACAAAGTGTGCAAGCTCCAGCGATCCACTATGGACTGGTGCAAGCATCTCGGAGTTGGAATTAACGCTCTGATGAGGTGATCAAGCATATGGTTTTATACAGACTTACGATGAAGCCTGTATTTACAAGAAAGTGAGTGGGGAGCTTTGTAGCATTTCTGATATATATGTGGATAACTATTGTTGATTGGAAATGATATAGAATTCTGGATAGCATAAAAGGATACTGAATAAGAATTTTTCAATGAAAGACTCGGTGAAGCTGCTTATATATGGGGCATCAAGATCTATAGGGATAGATCAAGACGCTTAATAGGATTTTACAAAAGCACATACCTTGATAAAATTTTGAAGAAGTTCAAAATGGATCAGTCAAAGAAAGGGTTCTTTGCTGGTTACAAGGTGTGAAGTTGAGTAAGACTCAAGTCCGACCACGGCAGAAGATAGAGAGAGAATGAAAGTCATTCCCTATGCCTCAGACATAGGCTCTATAACGTATGCCATGCTGTGTACCAGACCAATTGCGTGCCTTGCCATGAGTTTGGAGGGGGTACGATGTGATCCAGGAGTGGGATCACTGGACAACGGTCAAAATATTCTTAGTTACCTGAGAGGACTTTGGAAATGTTTCTCGGTTATGGAGGTGATAAAGAGTTCGTCATAAAGGGTTACATCGATGCAAGCTTTGACACCGATCCGGATGACTCTGAGTCTCAATTTGGATACGTATTGAAAGTGGTAGCAATTAGCTAGAGTAGTCCATGCAGAGCATTATAGACATAAGAAATTTGCAAAATACATACGGATCTGAATGTGATAGACCCCTTGACTAAACTTCTCTCACAAGCAAAACATGATCACAACTTAGTACTCTTTGGGTGTTAATCACATGGCGATGTGAACTAGATAATTGACTCTAGTAAACTCTTTGGGTATTGGTACATGCGATGTGAACTATGGGTGTTAAATCACATGGTGATGTGAACTAGATTATTGACTCTAGTGAAGTGGGAGACTGAAGGAAATATGCCCTAGAGCAATAATAAGTTGTTATTTATATTTCCTTATTCATGATAAAGGTTTATTATTATGCTAGAATTGTATTGATCGGAAACTTAAATACATGTGTGAATACATAAACAAAAACACGTGTCCCTAGTAAGCCTCTACTAGACTAGCTCGTTGATCAAAGATGGTTAAGGTTTTCCTAACCATGGACATGTGTTGTCATTTGATAATGGGATCACATCATTAGGAGCATGATGTGATGGACAAGACCCATCCGTTAGCTTAGCATAATGATCGTTTAGTTTTATTGCTATGCTTTCTTCATGTCAAATACATATTCCTTCGACTATGAGATTATGCAACTTCCGGATACCGGAGGAATACTGTGTGTATCAAATGTCACAACTATCTGGGTGATCATAAAGATGCTCTACAGGTATCTCGAAGGTGTTTGTTGAGTTGGCATGATCGAGATTAGGATTTGTCACTCCGAGTATCGGAGAGGTATCTTGGGCCCTCCAGTAATACACATCATAAGCTTGCAAGCAAGACTAAGGAGTTAGTTACAAGGTGATGTATTACGAAACGAGTAAAGAGACTTGCCGGTAACGAGATTGAACTAGGTATAGAGTACCGACGATCAAATCTCAGGCAAGTAACATACCGATGGACAAAGGGAATTACGTATGTGTCATAACGGTTCGACCGATAAAGATCTTCGTAGAATATGTAGGAGTCATATGGGCATCCAGGTTCCGCTATTGGTTATTGACCGGAGAGGTGTTCGGTCATGTCTACATAGTTCTCGAACCCGTAGGTTCCGCACGCTTAACGTTCGTTGACGATATAGTGTTATATGAGTTATATGTTTTGGTGACCAAATGTTTTTCGGAGTCCCGGATGAGATCACAGACATGATGAGGTGTCTCAAAATGGTCGAGAGGTAAAGATAGGACGATGGTATTTGGACACCGGAGTGTTTCGGGACGTACCGGGGAGGAATCGGGTCACGGAAGGGGTTCCGGGCACCCCCCGGAAGTTATGGGCCTTATGGCCAAAAGGGGACAGACCAGCCCACAAGGGGGCTGGGCGCCTCTTCCTTGTTTGGCCAGCCTAGGGAAGGAAAAGGGGGAGGACTAGCCCCTCCCGCCTTCCCTCTCGGGAGAAAGGAAAAGGAGGGGGCGCCACCCTCCCCTGCCTTTCCCCGCGCTCCAAATAAGGAAAGAGGGGGGCACGGCTTGGGAGGGAATCCAAGTAGGATTCCTTTACTTGGGCGCCTCCTTTGGCTGCTTCTCCCTCCTCCCACCTATATAATGTGGGGAGGGGGCGCCACACAAGGACACACCATTGTCTTAGCGTGTGCAGCGCCCCCGTCCACCGTTTACTCCCTCGGTCATATTTTTCGTAGTGCTTAGGCGAAGGACGTCCCCGAGCTGAACGTGGTGCAGAACGCGGAGGTTCCGTGCGTTCTGTACTTGATCGGTTGGAGCGTGAAGAAGTTCGACTACATCAACCGCGTTGTCAAACGCTTCCATACGGTCTACGAGGGTACGTAGAAATACTTTCCCCCTCGTTGCTATGCATATCCATGGAAGATCATTGCATGTGCGTAGATTTTTTTGTTTTCCATGCAACGTTCCCCAAAGTTCGCTACGGTGGACATCACCCAACGATGTGTAAAGGTGCTCAAGAATTCGGGATCGCCTGCCAGAATTTGTCAACATCCAGAGCCAATACAAGATCTGGGGGCAGCAAGGGCATGAGAAGGATCAATGGTTCACCTCGCCGAGGCCATCATCGACCCTACTACAGGAGACATGAGGATTCCTGCAACAAGGACAAGCGTGCCTGGCACTCGGCTGGATGAAGAAACTCGACAAAGCTCACGTCGTGTACGCGACCAAGGAGGCGTACACGAGCTACGAGATGTATAGGCGGATCGTTGACACGAGGAAGTGCCTCCTTCCCCAAAACGGCCAGGGATCCAGCCGGAAGCAGAGCATTGGCAAGCATCATCGCAACAAGATATAGATGATTAGATGCTGTTTCTCCTAGTTTAGTATGCATGTAATTGCTTACTTTGGGTGTGGAAATGTTATGTGTGTAGTCACTTATGTAATTGTATGCTTAATTTGGTTTGCAATGCTTGTCTTATAAGTATATATGTTGATGTTCTGTAGACAGAGCAAATCACATCGCACACGGACTAAACAATGGAACCCGTCGATGATGATTTCATCAATCACTCACAATTGTATACCGGCAATAATTTGCTCACAACCACACGGCTTGGTAATAGGAATTGTTGTGTTGTTATCGGTCTTTCCCACATTTCCGATTACAGGCCTGTTTGCCGCGTATCACACACATCTTGTTAAGTTGAACGTTTCTGTTCTCTTGGCTCAACGCAAACAGTTCATTCGAGTGAACTGTATGCCATATTCGCACACACCTCATCTTGTTGACACTTTCTGTTGTTCCGCCTCACACAAACAGTTTATCGAGGTGAACTGTATGCCGTATATCGCACACACTTGATCTGGCTACCCGTTTCTTTTTGTTGTCTCATCGCAAACAGTTATGCCCCCATCCGACCCAACTGCACTCTAAATCTGAACCGTGGTTTGATGTATCCACCATCGCAAACGTTATTGGCAAATCTTTTTT